>JAIGNY010000033.1:1762500-1812500 GCA_020152595.1 Chiridota heheva
GATTCAACACTTCTGGTTTCATGGGACATAACAGCAATGTTCCCAAACATCGACAACAATCGTGGCATTAAAGCAGTCAAAGCAGCCCCTAAAAAAAGAAAAGACAAACACCCAAGTATCGCCTGTATTTTTGAAGCCGTAAAAATATGTCTCGAGTGTAACAATTTAGCATTCCGCAACCAAAATTATGTCCAAATACATGGGACCGACCGCTATGGGTCCCAAGAATGCATGCAGCTATGCTGACTTAGCAATGACATACATTGACAATATCACCACCAACCAAGGTCCGGACAAGCCTAACTTGGTGGCGTTTCCGTGATGATATTTTTGATATCATGGAGCTGAAGCCTTGACCTGCTTCACTGAGTTTATCAATTCAATTCACCCTGCAATTACATTTGTTGTACGATACTCTAACCAGAAGCTTAAATTTTTGGACGTCATGATTATTTTAGCTGGAGGCAAGATATGCATATTTACACACAGAAAGTGCCATCCATTTTGCACTAAAAAAAAGAGCATTATCCCCCACAGTATAGCACTCAGACTCAAACGAATATGCTCGGAACGAACCTTCTTAATTCAAAGGTACGCCGAGTACAAGGAATACCTGGTCAAAAGAGGTTATGATTCTGCTTACGTGCAAACCCAATTTGACAAAGCTGACGAAATTTCTAGAGACCAACTACTTTCCATTAATAATTGATTACAACCCAACCCTACCAATTCTCAACAAAATTATCAATAAGTACATGCATATACTGCATAGCTCCCCCGATATTCAAAGTTTATTCCCAGCTAATTCAATTTTCCCTGCCTACCGAAATGTAAATCTGGGAAAGAAATACTTTCAAAACTCAAGCATGCCGCGGCCATAGAGACTAATCCCTCAGACGGTTGCATGAAATCTGCTAGAGACATTGCGATTTGTGTATCAACTGTTTTATTTGAATGTACCTATTTTTCCAGCCTTGTAACCAGAAAAAAATACCTAATTGAAGACTGCTTAACATGTACCTCAAAAAACGTAATCTATTTAGCCCATTGCTTCAAATGCAAATTACAATATAATGGGTCAACTTCAAATGAGTTCAAGGTCAGAGTAAGAAATCCCAAGTCTGATCTCCATGGTAACCGCTCAAGATGCGAATTGGCCATTCATTTCAAATCATCATCCCATACTTGATCTGACATCAAATTTATTATTATGAACAAATACAAAACAGTCACAGCACTGATTATTTCTTTACAAAACGTGATATTGGATCTACCAATTACACACATTACAACTCAACTAAAAGGATTACCGATTTATAACCTGCAGTCTCAGCCGCCTGCTTGAGTTGTTTTGAACTTAAGGTTGAAGTATTGAACTATTAAACCCTTTCTTTGCCTACTTATATAAAGCAGCGATGATTCGCCATCTACCTACTGTGGTGTAGCGGTTATCATACCTGTCTACAGACCACGAGGCCCCGGGTTCAATCCTGGGGTGGGTAGACACGCCAGTGCACCACAACTGGTTATCAAAGGCCGTGGACATTGACTTGGTTGTCGATGTTATATCTGTCCGTACGTCGTAGCTGTGTTCTCGTCCGGATCGTATTAAGCGTTTCGTGATAGCATTGTTACTATCATAACCGAATACGCAAGCGACGACCCCGTCATTGTAATTGTGTGTTCAACTCTCTCTCTCTCTCTCGTACAGTGTATTGTTATCTACCTACTGTGGTGTAGCGGTTATCATACCTGTCTACAGACCACGAGGCCCCGGGTTCAATCATGGGGTGGGTAGACACGCCAGTGCACCACAACTGGTTATCAAAGGCCGTGGACATTGACTTGGTTGTCGATGTTATGTCTGTCCGTACGTCGTACCTGTGTTCTCGTCCGGGTCGTATTAAGCATTTCGTGATAGCATTTGTACTATCATAATCGAATACGCAGGCGACGACCCCGTCATTGTAATTGTGTGTTCAACTCTCTCTCTCTCACGGTGTAATGTCTACCAACTGTGGTGTAGCGGTTATCATACTTGTCTACAGACCACGAGGTCCTAGGTTCAAGCCTGGGTTGGTAGATACGCCAGTGCACCACAACTGCTTATCAAAGGCCGTGGACATTGACTTGGTTGTCGATGTTATGTCTGTCCGTACGTCGTACCTGTGTTCTCGTCCGGGTCGTATTAAGCATTTCTTGATAGCATTTGTACTATCATAACCGAATACGCAGGCGACGACCCCGTCATTGTAATTGTGTGTTCAACTCTCTCTCTCTCTCTCTCTCTCTCTCACAGTGTAATGTCTACCAACTGTGGTGTAGCGGTTATCATACTTGTCTACAGACCACGAGGTCCTAGGTTCAAGCCTGGGGTGGGTAGACACGCCAGTGCACCACAACTGGTTATCAAAGGCCGTGGACATTGACTTGGTTGTCGATGTTATGTCTGTCCGTACGTCGTACCTGTGTTCTCGTCCGGGTCGTATTAAGCATTTCGTGATAGCATTTGTACTATCATAATCGAATACGCAGGCGACGACCCCGTCATTGTAATTGTGTGTTCAACTCTCTCTCTCTCTCACAGTGTAATGTCTACCAACTGTGGTGTAGCGGTTATCATACTTGTCTACAGACCACGAGGTCCTAGGTTCAAGCCTGGGTTGGGTAGATACGCCAGTGCACCACAACTGCTTATCAAAGGCCGTGGACATTGACTTGGTTGTCGATGTTATGTCTGTCCGTACGTCGTACCTGTGTTCTCGTCCGGGTCGTATTAAGCATTTCTTGATAGCATTTGTACTATCATAACCGAATACGCAGGCGACGACCCCGTCATTGTAATTGTGTGTTCAACTCTCTCTCTCTCTCTCTCTCTCTCTCACAGTGTAATGTCTACCAACTGTGGTGTAGCGGTTATCATACTTGTCTACAGACCACGAGGTCCTAGGTTCAAGCCTGGGGTGGGTAGACACGCCAGTGCACCACAACTGCTTATCAAAGGCCGTGGACATTGACTTGGTTGTCGATGTTATGTCTGTCCGTACGTCGTACCTGTGTTCTCGTCCGGGTCGTATTAAGCGTTTCGTGATAGCATTGTTACTATCATAACCGATACGCAGGCGACGACCCCGTCATTGTAATTGTGTGTTCACTCGTCGTCGTCGACAGTGTAATTGTCTACCTACTGTGGTGTAGCGGTTATCATACCTGTCTACAGACCACGAGACCCCGGGTTCAAGCCTGGGCTGGGTAGACACGCCAGTGCACCACAAGTGGTCATCAAAGGCCGTGGGCATTGACTTGGTTGTCAATGTTATGTCTGTCCATACGTCGTACCTGTGTTCTCGTCCGGGTCGTATTAAGCGGTTCGTGATAGCATTGTTACTATCATAACCGAACACGCAGGGTACGACCCCATCATTGTAATTGTGTCTTCACTCGTCGTCAATGTCGACAGTGTAACTTCATTTAGAAAATCAGACAATTTACAAATATGTAATAAACCAGAAACCAACAGATTGTGTGCTTCCGATGCCTAACTTTTTAAAGAAACTGTTGTAGCGCAGGTGGAATGGTAACGTTATTTTTTCGACTCCTATTAAATGTCACTCCTTACATTATAATCTAAATCTGAGGATATTGAGATCCACTTAATTTTATTTTGTTAATTCAACCAGGGACATCTAAGTTGGCAATGTCATAATATGACCACTAGACCAAAGTATTTGTTTTTTTAGGCTTTTAGATAATAATACAAAGTCACTAATGATGACCTATCCGTGAAACATCCTTTGCAACTGTTGCGATTATTCACAGCATTGAGAAGAAATGCAATTCAAATGTGGAGTCCTGCCACTGTGACCGTCTATTAATTCATCTAGTATTTGTCCTGAGAGAACAATAATGCTATTAGCCTATAGACAATATACAAAGGAACTTAGATTTATGAAAGGTTAGTAATCACAACAGTATAGAATAGTTTAATTTAATAGAAATTTATAGGTTTGAGTCAGGATATATATTTTTTAATTTAAGACTTAATTCAATTAATTGAATATGACATTTTAACAACATAAGTATGTGCACACTATCTAACGACATTAACATGCCGCATAAGAAGCAAAACTGGCATGCACTTGTAAAGATTTTAAAAGTTAAAGATTTTTGCACTTAGCCCCACCCACTCATTAATATGTATGATATCGACACCAAAACCAATAGAGACCATCTTTGAGTCATAATTAATTAATGTGCCAAATTTAACATGACACTGATGTATGGTTCACGAGATACCGTGTTTACAAGCTGTTTTCAGTAAAGCCACATTATGCCCCACCCACAATTCATGTCAGTGATTTTAAACATTTTTATAAGAAGGGCATCTATACCAATCCTAACACCTTATTCATGCCAAGGAAAATACAAAGCAGGTATATGATTATCAAAATATGAACATCTGAATACTTTTACATTTTGCCCCACCCACTTATTAATATGCACGACATCAATACCACAAACAATATGAACATCTATGGGTCATGGTGCATCTATGTGCCAAACATGACATGGCACTGATGTATGGTTCAGGAGATAATGTGTTTACAAGCAAAGCCTCAAAGACATACACACATACATATACATTTTGACAGACGACTGCATAGGATTCTGATACTAATAGTAACCGAACCAGAAACACCTCAAGTTTTCGTTTCCTTCCTTTCAAGGGTCAAAGTGAGGCCCCTTTTGATGCGAGGCTCTAACTACAATTTAGTTAGCTAAATCTGGTCCTGAGGGAGCTGCAAACAGGCCCTAGTTATAATGTCATGCAAACGAGGTCCAGTGTGTTTACCTACGTGTATACAACTGTGGACTTTTAAAGAACTTTTAAAATAAATTCAAAGTGGAATTTAATTCTATGCACGTTCTAACTTAAGTTTTGTACATACTTGTCTGAACCAAAATTTGTACACTTAAACCGTGGACCTCAGGAACCGCGGACCCACAATAAGTAGCAAAATGTAATGCTTACCTTAAAAACGTAAACTCATCTTAGATTGATAAGATATTAAGATAGCGTCATGTTAAGATCTTGTAATTATTGAAAAGACATTTATTCCAGGGTTATTCAGAAAACTTGCAGTTCCATGGTCAGCTGATTATTCAAATTGTGGACGTCCACGTTTGCAGGTATGTCCACGATTTGATGGTGTATATCCTTGTCATGGTCCACGTTTGCAGATATTTACAAACGCACCAAGTCTACTTCAATTTGTTATCAAAGGAAGCATAAATTCAAACTTGTACGGGTAGCACAGAAGATTATCTGACTGTCTGACATGCATGATGTTCCGTTGTCAGGTTGTCAGGTTGTCAGGTTGTCAAATAATCTATGTTTACAATTTTCACATTGGATTGAGCAATCGTTTTGAACAATTTCGTGATATATTTTAGACCAGGTTCATAGTACCTGAGTTTGTCATGTTAACTCACACTAGTATTTATTGTGTATGTTTTGTATAAGCTCATGCCCTGAAGTAGCACGTACCAAATTCAATTCAATGATACATTCAAAATGTACCCTTTATGCATGTTAAGAAGTTAACAATCTTGAATCACGAAATGCAAAAGATTAACGCAAGATTCTTAACATTTAGCAGCTTGGGGGTGCAATTGAGGTGTGTTTTGTTTTGATTTCGGCTTCATGTTCTGCGGGTGATAGTTGTTAAATTTTACAGCGCTTTAGTTATTGATATGCAAATATTAATGGAAAACTTCGATGTATGCTTAATGGAAACGTTTGATGTATTTTGGCATCTTTGGTGCCTTCTTTGGTCTCGGAGTTTCGGGAAATTTAGTCCGGCTGGACCGAATTTCCGGGGGACAGTATTTCCTGTTACGCCGGTTCTGCTGCCAGAGAAACTATGTTTGCTCTGTGTGACGGCGGTTTCACATGCAGACATAAAAAATACATTTTTATTTCGCAAAAATTATCGAGCCAGAACTGAATGCATGATCGTGAAATAGTAACAAAATCGCACACAGAAAAAAATCGAAGTAGAACAACGGCGGCATAAGAAGGGGCTCGTACACAGTCCGGTAGCATGCCTATCATTAAGAACAAAAACGGTCTTATTAAAGGGAATATCTTGCTACATGGAAGCCGCCATTTTGAGATATTTCCCATGATCCTTTGCCATCCTAACATTAAAGCCTTATGCAATGTTACATTTTTTAAATTTGAAATACGACTGGAAAAATATCTTTGCTAGGGGAAACTTATTACATAAAAATACCTTCATTATTGTCATGGCTACAACTTTTCCACTTCCATTTAATATGTTCACCACGCCGTTTTCGAATTATTAGATAAAATGGACAATAGATCTAGGCTTTTAGGCGCAAAACGCCCATTTTGATTTTTTTTTTCTTTTTTCTTCAACGTAATGATTTTTAATATTTCAAGTACCTAAATTAGAAACTATGACATTTTAACGCAACATCTAAACAATATGACTGCATGACTTCAATATTCTTGTGTGTTATACATGTTTCTATTAATAGGCATGCTTCCAGACTGGTATATGAATTGATGAAAGAGACTGAACAATAATTAAGAATGTAAAAAACCCATGAAGAATGGAACACTGTAGGCTATGAAGATTTGCATTTGGTGTTTGGTGGGTTGTGGGCAGACGCGGGCCTGGTCTGATCTGACGGGCAATGTCTGATGAGCCGCTTGGTCTGGCAAGGGCGTAAGTTTTTATTTTGGGAGTGGCGGATCTTCCAGCTGTATACGCTTTGCGCGTTCGGCGTGGGATCTAGGGGCCCACCCATGCGTTTTGATGGACTAGAGGGTGCCTATAAACATTTAATATTGTATTTGATCACCACTGTCAACGACTATTCATTTTAAAAGGTCAGTCTTTTTTCTTTTGGATTTGTAGGGAAAAAGGGGGGGGGGCATCCCCTGGCTACTGGCCTGTGGTCTTGTGGTGGGACCACTTGGTTGGAGCAACATAAAATATCAGATATCAGCCCACGCAAACCAGCCTGAAAAGTTTTTGGTGCTCGATGGCTAGTTGCATCGCCAATGATAATTAAAATGATGCATCTATACTGTCGTTATAGGCGTATACGGGTCCAAAATATTCTCTTTTCCCGATTTTAATCACATCGAGTAAGAAAATTGACAAATGGCCAACAACGAAATACGCAGATGACATCTTTCTTTGTTTTCAAGCTTTTGTGACTCTTTTCATAGCTTTTTCACTCGGATATATCTAATCATATTTCGCCCGAATTTTCTCAATTTTCAGAGGAAACGTCTTCGCTGACATTTTAGAAATTGTAACCAAATGCTTTTCTGTATAGATTTTGGCGTTAGAACTTAAAACTTCTTATCAACTGAGGGGCACTTTTTTGACAGTTATTCAGGGGCACTTTTCATTTTCAAACAGGGATGCTTTCGTCACTTTAAAAAAAAGTGAGGGAACGTGAGCCCTTGCCCTCCAGGTTCCTAGACATATGGTATGAACATAGGTGGGATTTGGGGGAAGCAAGGGGCACTTGCCCCACCCCACCTATTTCCAAATGTATATTTTCGTATGGTGTTTTGTATCTAAGCGTGGTTTTGTAATTTCCGTCAAATAAATACTAAATGTATGTTACAACTTCTATGTATTATGTGGGATTTTTGAGTGTGTGGATTGATATTTGTTTTCAAGCTTCAATAATGACTTATAGAATAATTTCATATAACTTTCAAAAAAGCACCTCCTGCCCCCGTCCGCCCTTAACTTTTAAAAGGGCACCTTCTGCCCCCGTCCGCCCGACTTTCAAATGGGCACCTTCTGCCCCCTTACTCTAGGGCAAGGGAGGCAACGGTTCCTTGCCCTGTCCGTTGCCTCCTTTGCCCCCATAGTTCCGTCATTGATGCACTTAACCAGCCCCTGAACCCCGCACATTTATGTTTGAGAACATTGTTAGTGCCTCCCACCGTCCACATTTTTCTCTTCTTGACTACTGTGCCCCAACGCAGACCCAAAACAATGACGACGACATTGGGCCGCTCGGATCCTAGTGCCCTGTACGATATGAGGTCCCACCGTCCAAGTCTGCCCCTGCGTGTGGCGCTCTTCTCAGAAATGGCGTGTTCTGCATTAACAACTCGCTAACCAGAGGAGACAACTGTATTGTGGTTTACTGTTAATGCAGAAAAGTTGCTAAAACTCAACTATAATCAATAACTCAATTAGGTGTCTGTATGCGTAAAAGGTATAAGGATAAGCTCGTACGTGGACAGGGGCGCAAACCGGGGTGTGATCTCTCCAATATTTCTCAAACGTGCCTGCGCCTCCGGTTTTTAAATCAGTCCCACATGCTCAGGCTGAAAATTCTGACCTAATCTAGTAAGAACAAGCTGGATCGGGGGAAGGTCCATACATGAAAACTCGTCAAAAACAGATACAAATTGATCTTAATACAGTCCGGGTGCAACCCACAAAACAGGGCACTAAAAATACACTGAAAATTGAGGAAAGTGTCACGTGACGTCGTTCGAACATGCACTAAAGGTTTCTTTGTATTTTCCGCTCTGGATTGTTTGAACTTCTATTGGCTACTGTGATATTTTGACCACCTGACTACTGGTACGATATGAATATTCAAAGGTTTTTACCGCTGCGTTTTGAAATTCACCGCTACCTCTTCTTTACCTAATTTGTCGGGATGTTCCCGGACTGTAATATGCAAGTTTATGCGGACAGACCCATCTACGTAAGTTCAGTGGGTTTTCATCTTCTGCCAAAAAATTCAAATTAGAAAATAATATTCAATCCAGCCAGTTTCAGTTTCTTCAAGATTGGGTTCTTTTGTAGCTGTAAATTTTGATCCACTGTTGTTCAGTAATGTTTTTATATGATTCCTTATCAAATCAAAAGCTAAAATTACGGTCTTCACTGGATCTACTTTTCATGAATGGAACAATAAGTGTGAACATGGAGGTGTCCCTCTCCCTGGCTGAAGCTATAAAATGATATATAAACAGCTAAAGATAGTCATGAAATCTCCAACTATTTCTTGGAATGAATGATTTCGGTAAATTGGCGGACAAATATACAATAAAATATGGTTTCTTTCTTGATGAATTATGGCGTCATCCCTCACTGTTTTGAACGTTCAGAGCGAATGTGAAAATGTCTCTAGCACCTATAGGTTATGTAATATGATGACCTATTGGCTATGTACACGATGTATGGGTGTTTTGATCATTATTATTTTTCAAGAGGGTAGTTTAGGATTAGCTTAAAATGCATCTTGTATAGTTGGTTCGTTAATCAATGTGTACAACGTCCCGACAAAGCTCCATTACAGTGTTTATATCAAGACACCCTGGCCGTTTATTAGTTAACCAGTTGTGGAGAACTCATTTAAGACCGACCGCGAATCAAACCAGTGATGTTAAATTTGGAAACCGAAGCACTGTTACGAAGGTCTCAATCCGATGATAGAGGAATTAACAGCACATGCAATGTTACGCAATGTCATGAATTATTTCAGATGTGTAAGGACTAGTTGCGGGATCTATGATTCCCATTCTATATGCTAAAACTTACGATAAACATAACAGATGAAAGATAAATTTAGAACATACAGACAATATTCAACAAAACTGTATACAAATTATTAAAAATATTGATAAAAAGGAAAACATCCATTTATCCTTTGAAGAATGTACCAATTTTTTTTTTGGGGGACCTAACACAGCACAAGGGAAATCGATAGTTAACAGGTTAATGAGAAGATCAGTGCAGCGTTGCTTTGGTGGGTGGAGTCCAAACTCCCTTAAATTAACGGTATCCGTAAGTTCCTTTTTACCCTCAATATTTTACGTATTGCCTGTTACCCACAATCTTTGGATGATGTTGTAACCGTATTAGTCACCGTTCGATGTAAATCATGTAACGTTTTATAACGTTTTCTATACTCCAGTGCATTAGTGCTCAAACAGCCTACATCACATTTTTATGTTAACATTTTTTCGTAGTCATACCGTCTGGTTGAACGTGCATTTTGCTGAACAAGTTCGTAATACAACATTACTCATTTTCGAATCGAAGTGGAGTATATCCTGATCTGCTGATCAAAGCATATGTGATTATCACTCTTATAGCTAAAATGCAGTTATATCTAACTATCCCGAATATGTTGCAATCAAACTTGAAATGGTAAAAATACCAGAATGTTGTCGTTCTTATCGGATTAATATTTAGAATGATGCAGTTGTTTGTGAAGAAACATGAATGCAATTTAAGTTGCATTCAGTCATATTCAGAAACGCTCTCTAATGTAGTACAATTTTAAATTACTAATGTGAATTACTAATGTAGTGAAGTTGTTGTGACATCCAAGCTTGTGAAAATGCTAATAACAATGATTAAGTGCAGGCTAATTCTTGTCATATCGCAAGAATTTATAAATTTAAGGTTGACAAATATCTATAACGTCCACACAGACAGACAGAACTCTATTGGGACTGGAATATTTACGTGTTTATTAATCAGTTGTGGGGCACTGGTTGGAGACCCACCGGGAATTGAAGCCGGGACGCTAGGTTGGGAAGCTGATGCTTTAGCGCACTGTCGCGGAGGTCTCTATGTTAATCATAATTCATAATCAATATGCTGGAGAGTGGTCGAAATGGTTCAGAATTGAGTGAAACAGAACAATTCGGCAAAGTTTCCTTTAAGCTTTCAGACCTTTTAGTTCCAAATTTCTTTTTTGGGCTAATAAGGTCAATACAATAATGACCTCTCTCGAAATGTTTCACAATTATGACAAATTATCAGGTGAATATTAGGTGATAAAGAAAAATGTGAGAAAAAGAGCCGCGAAGAAAGTAATTAAGAGTCCAATCCTATTAAAGAGAGTTCCCCCACTTTTTCGGAAAGAATTTACTATTTATTTGAAGTCGCCGACACACTATGCCCTAAGGCTCAATATTAAAAAATTGTGTACATTTATAAACAGAACAATTCGGCACAGTTTCCTTAAGCTTTTCAGCTTTTAAGCTTTAAAGCTTTTAGTTTTCAAATTCATATATGACGTATACAATCATTGTATACATGCCGAAAAACAGAATTTAGTAAAATATAGGGCAAAAAATGAAATAATTGTAAAGCAGTTTGGCTTTATATACGTCATAAAAACTGATTTCTCTCCGATGAAGTCTTAAATGTCATGTTGCTTGCTAGCCGTATCCTTTGTCATCCCATAGATTATTTCAGCCCGGGCTTAAGAAGCTCTCGTTTGAAATTTAAGTCATTCGTTGCTTTAAAGTTATCAAGAAAATGTTGAAATAACCCCGGTCTAATTCTTAATACTGAACATGCTGGATGAATGTTGATGAAGAATTAGTTAAGTATTCAATCATGTCATTAGAAATAATTGTGGTTGATTTGAATAATCATATCAACTAATCAAAGGTTTTCAGTACCGTCACGTGAATGAAAAGTGTGTTCGAATATTCGAGGGACTCCAGAATAAAATATATATATATATATATATATATATATATATATATATTATATATCTATATCTATTTATCTATATATATATATATATATATATATATATATATATATATATATATATATATATATATATATATATATATATATATATATATATATATATATATATATATATATATATATATATATATATATATATATATATATATATATATATATATATATATATATATATATATATATATATATATATATATATATATATATATATATATATATATATATATATATATATATATATATATATATATATATATATATATATATATATATATATATATATATATATATATAAATATATATATATGTGAGACGGATCACTTGTAATTATTTCAATACCCCTTTAAGTATCACCTCTTCTCCTTGATTTTTTGACAGACAGATAACCTGAACAAAGAAACCTTTATTTTGCATCAAATTGTAATTAGAGTCCTACCTCGTGGCTGGTACTAATTTTGTGTTTAAGAGAGACCACGAGGAGACGCTTGGTGACCGTTGTGTGGGAGAGATGCGATTTCGATAATTCTTAAGGACCTTCTTTTTTTGTTTTGCCCGTTAATTTTAATTGTACTTTTGTGTACTCAGGAATTTTTGTCAGCCTATATAGCTGCTAATATTTTCGGTGAGTTGCTCTTTATTTTATCTGAACGATGGTTGTTTCAAACTGATTATCCAGAGATTGTATCCATCCTTCGCTACTTGATGGCGACAGTGTACCGGTGTAAGCCGGAACAGGTTCTAAATCGCATAATTCCCTCGTAGGCAGTATATCAACAAGGATTTAATACTGGTATTTTGTATTATCGTAATTTTAGAAGAATTAATAATGTCTATTATTAAACCGTTCCAGAATACTAAAGTGCATTATTTTACCGAAGAATGGACCGTGTGAACCCCCTCCTTCTTAGGTGAAGTTATAGACGTGATATGCTCGCCAGGGCAGGCTCTATTACCTGTCCGAGTGGCCGGTGTATGTCTATTTTACCCCCCTTTTCAGCCATCGTTTTCCCCGACTGCTTGGTGAGGGTTCTTAACAGTCACATGGTAGTCCAAAGTATACTTGCTGCAACACGTGCATTTAGAGGTGCATGCACACTTTTCTGTTGTTAAGTTGTGCATGCGTCCAGGTGGTGCACGCGGCAAGTCGTGTATGTTTCCTGCGTCCAGTGTGCATGCGTCGGAGGTGCCCGCATCTAGTGTTTCCTGTATCAAGTGGTGCATGCGTCTGAGGTGGCTGCGTTTAGTGTTTCCTGTATCAGGTGTTGCATGCGTCTGAGGTGGCTGCGTTTAGTGTTTCCTGTATCAGGTGGTGCATGCGTCGGAGGTGCCTGCGTCTAGTGTTTCCTGTATCAAGTGGTGCATGCGTCTAAGGTGCCTGCACCCAGTGTTTCCTGTATCAAGTGGTGCATGCGTCTGAGGTGGCTGCGTTTAGTGTTTCCTGTATCAGGTGGTGCATGCATATGAGGTGCCTGCGTCTAGTGTTTCCTGTATCAAGTGGTGCATGCGTCTAAGGTGCCTGCGCCCAGTGTTGCCTGTATCAAGTGGTGCATGCGTCTAAGGTGCCTACGTCCAGTATTTCCGGTGTCCTGTGGTGCGTGCGTATACAGTTCCTGCGTTCGGTGTACAGGCGACCATGTTCGAGTGTGTAGCCATTTAGTGTGTAAGATAGACAGATGATTCTTAAGGTGTGCAGGCGTTTAGTTGTGCTTGCGTTTTAGCGTTCAAGTATAGAGAAATATGGTGCTGAAGTTATTGTTTATCACTTGGACATAATATTTTCTTGTTTTAAAGAGATATTTCTTTTTGACTAGTTGTTAATTGTTTTAAACTATCTTACTGGAAAGTGATGTGTTTTGGAATTAGGAAGTGAGAGAGTAGAAATAGATTGTCAATTTGAAATCATTTTGTCGTGTTTTCATTTGCCTTTTTTATATGTTCTATTTTCTTTTAATGCTGATCATTGGAAATTATTGAGGGCGTCCTATCCTAGACGAACTGGAAACGCGGAGGCCAGCGTTACAATTGGTGGCAGCGGTGGGATAGGTTGCTCGATTTATTTTCCAACTTCAATATTTTCGTGAAAAATGCTTTCTCCATTCGAGGACGGACGGATGGAGGGTACTCCACGACAACATGAATCCAGGGCGGAAGAATCACAGTGGCTTCTACTAGATGAATTTACAGGCAGTGATGGTGACGCTTCAGCATCAACACTGCAGAGAGGGTCACCACATCTTCTTGGTCGCCAAGACAGATGGAATCCGTTTGCAACTGCTGCGGAACCGTCGTCGAGAACAACTGCACCAAACGACAGCCGCCAACGACACCGTGCCCCAGCTTCTTGGGACAACAAGCTTTTCGAACAAGAGGTCCACCAACAGTCTGTTGGGACAGCCGCATACGGGGCGAACTTTCACCCTTCGACTTTATCTCCGGGCAACCCCTTTCGCGAAAGAGTTGCACGCGCAGAAGAGGTAGCTGTAACATCTCGTGGTGATTACTGCAGACCATTTCCACTTGAAGAGAGCTGCGGTGCAAACAGAATGACCAGAGAAATTCCTCTAATTCCAGTTGATGCAGGGCTGAGAACCTCGAACCACGCACAAGACTACATTTCACCAATACCTAAAATGGTGGGAACATCAGGTATCCGACCGGGGATCTATGATGGGACGACGTCGTGGGATGATTATAAGGCTCAGTTCGAGGTAATCGCAGAATTGCATAGTTGGAGTCCTGGTGTGATGGCGATGTGTTTAGCCGCCAGCTTGAAAGGCGAAGCCCAATCTGTACTTGCAGATTTGGATGCTGCAGGAAGAAGGAATTATGACACACTTGTAGAGGCCCTGTCTGGCAGGTTTAGCCCGGCGCACCAGACCGAAGTTTTTCGCATTCAATTGAAAAATCGTTCTCGAAAGGTGAATGAGACTCTACCAGAGCTGGCACATGAAGTGCGTAGGCTTACACGGCAGGCATATCCAACAGCATCCATCGGATTATTATCCGTGTTGGCCAAGGACCACTTTGTTGATGCTCTAGATGACCCCAATCTGAGACTAGGTGTCTACCAGACAAGACCTTCTACATTAGACGAAGCCCTGAAAGCCGCTCTGGAGATAGAAGCTTTCTACTTGGTTGAAAAGCAAAGGAACTTTGGAGGAGAAAAGTTGTTCGTGCGGTAGGCAGCACACCACCTACCGGCGCGGCTGGTAATACTTTGGACGATCTTGCAGAGCAAGTTCGCAAGATTGTGGAAGACAACCTAACAGGTCAACGTAGCTCTTTGAGGGAGCTGTCGCAGTCTGTGCAGACTCTGAAGGAGGAAATGAGAGTGCTAAAGAACTCTGGGAGGCTGATCCTAGTGACTCACCGGGCACAAACCCGTTCTCTGACCAGTCGCGAGGAAATACGCGTAGAACACAATCGAATCACAGGGTGTGTTTTTATTGCCAAGAGCCAGGACATTTCAAGCGAGACTGCCAAAAACTGAAACAGGTTAGACGCCGACAAGAAGAAGAAAGCTCGGAAAACTCCACGGTGTCGGGTTTGAGGGTCGAAGCCCGGCAGTAGACGAAACCAGAAAGAGACCCATTCGACTGGCGGTCCATGAGAGCATACCAGGACTGGCCCAAGATGGTATTTACTTAGACGGGAAAATCATGTCGCAATCAGTTGCTTGCTTGATCGATACAGGAGCAAACATCTCCATTGTCAAGCTGAGAGGTACTTTAAGATTCCAAAAGATAAGAGACCTAGTCTCCAGGCAGCGGGGTCCGCATTAGTTTTAGCTGATGGCAGTAGTGTACCAATCCTCGGGAAGACATTTCTGGAGATGTCCATATGTGAAAGCAATAAAGCGATGAGACATGAGTTCTGGTAGCAGACATCGGGCCGGATTGCATATTGGGGCTGGACTTCTTAAGACGTCACCACTGCTCTATTGATGCAGGAATGGGGAAAGTTACATTTGGAAGAGAAGTGGAGGTGGAACCAGAAAGCTGGGACGATTTTTCGTGCAGGATGGTTGCGTGCAAGACATCGTTATTGCCGCCACGATCGGAGACCATTATAGAAGCGGAGGTCAAGGACCTACCTGTGAATCTACAAGGGAAGCTTGGAATTATTGAAGCTTCGGAGGGGATTGCTAAAAGAGGGGATGCTCGTTGCACGGAGTTTGACAAGAGTTAAGCCGGGGATTATTCCTGTCAGGATGGTTAATCTTTCAAATGAGCCAGTAACCTTGTACAAA
Source organism: Chiridota heheva (assembly GCA_020152595.1). Lineage (NCBI taxonomy): Eukaryota > Metazoa > Echinodermata > Holothuroidea > Apodida > Chiridotidae > Chiridota > Chiridota heheva. The sequence continues at coordinate 1,778,344 of JAIGNY010000033.1, forward strand.
AATACAACTGTTGGTATGTGTGAAGGGGTGGAGGAAGTTGAGTCTTCTGCGGAACACATTGCAGATGATGTGGGAAGCCCAGGTGGACTGGTTGAGGTCCCACCATACTTGAAGCAGCTGTATTTGGAGAGTACAGAGGGGTTGGATAAGGCGCAGGAACGACAAGTGGCTAGAATGTTGTGTAAGTGGAAGGAAGCATTTTCCACTGGTCCCCAGGACTTGGGGAAGACTAAGATAGCCAAACATAAGATCAACACTGCGACGCAACCTCCAATAAGACAGGCAGCCCGGAGACTCCTATCAACAAACAAGAGGAGGCTGGGAAAGAGATCGAGGACATGCTGACCCATGGAATTATCGAACCTTCTTGTAGCCCGTGGTCGTCCCCTATTGTGCTGGTGAGGAAAAAGGATGGAAGCTTACGCTTCTGTGTCGATTACCGGAAGGTAAATGATGTGACCATAAAAGACTCATACCCCTCCCACGGATTGACGATACCTTGATTTACTTGGTGGTGCTGCCTGGTTTTCCACCCTAGATCTCGCTAGTGGGTACTGGCAGATCGAGGTTGATGAGACAGACAGACCAAAGACCGCTTTTGCTACCCACCGGGGCTTGTTTCAATTCTGTGTGATGCCCTTCGGACTCTGCAACGCCCCTGCAACTTTCGAGCGGCTAATGGAACGGGTGTTGGGCGGTCTGCAGTGGGAGAGCTGTCTCATTTACCTCGATGACGTCATCGTCTTCGGGACTACCTTTGAAGAACATAGGAGCAGGCTCGAGGGAGTAATCCAGCGTCTAATGGAAGCAGGGCTGAAGTTGTCTCCTAAGAAGTGCTTGTTTTTCCGACATGAAGTGGCATTCCTGGGACATATTGTTACAAGCGACGGCGTCCGAACTGATCCAAATAAGACAATGGCTGTGCAGGAGTGGCCCATCCCAAAGAATGTGACCGAAGTTAGAAGTTTTCTTGGTTTGTGCAGTTATTATAGGAGGTTTGTGAGAGGTTTCAGTGATATTGCCCGACCATTGCATCGTCTCACTGAAAAGGGAGGGAATATCAGTGGACAGAAGAATGTGAGTATTCCTTCAAAGAGTTGAAAAGACGGCTGACCAATCCTCCAATTCTAAGTTATCCCCAAGGAACTGGTAATTTTGTGTTAGATACTGACGCCAGCAACTTCGGTGTGGAGCAGTTCTGTCTCAGGTCCAGAACGGTGAAGAGAAAGTCATTGGCTACTATAGTAAGTCACTCGGAAAGGCAGAACGTCGTTACTGTGTGACCAGAAAGGAATTACTAGCCGTGGTTCTCGCAGTAAAATGGTTCCACCATTACCTCTACGGTACTCGCTTCCAAGTAAGGACAGATCACGGCGCCCTTCGGTGGCTGATGCGTTTCCGGAACCCGGAGGGTCAAATTGCTCGATGGCTTGAAACACTAGGAGCATACGACTTCTCAATTGAGCATCGTCCTGGTCGAATCCACAACAATGCAGACAGCCTCCAGACGTCCATGCGAAGATTGCACATATTGTGAGCGCCAGGAAAGCAAGGAATCTCCTGTGTTGGAAAACCCTGCACGCCAAGACGTTGGTTGTCAGACTGAGGATTCAGTGAACCAGTGTTTTGCTGTAACATCGAAGGGTAGAGAAGAATTACGGGATGACAAACAACCTCTTGCGGTTAAGTGGTCCTCTGAGGAACTCCAGGAAAGTCAACGGAAGGACGCGGATATCCAGCCCTGGTCGAGGCTAAAAGGGAAGGGATTCGACCACCATGGGAGGTGATATCTTCAGGTAGCAGAACTTTGAAGAACTACTGGTCACAATGGGATAGTCTGGAATTGCGCCAAGGTTTGCTGTACCGACGATTTGAATCGCCCACTGGTGAAGAAGTAACCCATCAGCTAATTCTTCCTTCCAATTTGGCGAAAGAAGTTTGGAAAGTGGCACATGCACACCCACTGTCTGGTCACTTCATGACTAAGAAGACGCTTAGTCGAATTAAAGCTAAGTTCTACTGGAGAGGTGTAGCTCGGGACGTAGAGCGTTGGTGTAAGCGTTGCCCTCAGTGCAGTGAACGTAAAGGCCCAAGATCTAAGCCCAAGGCTAAGATGCGGCAATACGCAGCTGGAGAGCCACTCCAAAGAATTGCGGTAGATATTATGGGACCGTTACCACTCACCCCTGCTGGCAATAAGTACATCTTGGTTGTGGGAGATTACTTCTCCAAATGGACTGAATCCTTTCCCATTCCCAACCAGGAAGCGAATACCATAGCCAGTGTGATTGTGGAGCAATTTGTCTGCAGACTGGGTATTCCTGACGAAATCCATTCTGATCAGGGAGGCAGTTTGAGTCGGCCGTATTCACGAAAATGTGAACTATTGCATATCAGGAAGACAAGGACCACGCCATACCATCCTCAATCGGATGGTATGATCGAACGGTTTAACCGCACTTTGGAGGCGATGCTGTCGGCTGTGGTTGCCCCTAACCAGCGGGATTGGGACGTCTGGTTGCCATACCTGAGCATGGCTTATAATTCAGCAAAACATGACTCAACTGGCTTCACCCCTTCGGAAATCCTATATGGCAGACAGATCAGAACTCCCTGGATCAGATCACACCGACCGATCAGCAGGATGAGCCAAGTGATTACCCGGAATTTGTCGAGAAACTTGAAGAAAAATTGCGAAGCGTGCACAAGATAGCACGACGGCAACTGAAAATTGCAAGTGATCGTCAGAAGACGCAATTTGATCGGGGTGCTTCTACTAATAACTATGATAGGGGCGATTTAGTCATGGTCCACTATGCAGTTCCGAAAGTTGGCCTGTCTCCAAAATTACACTGTCCTTGGCGAGGTCCATACCTCGTCCTAAAAAGGCTCAATGACTCTCTGTACAGGTTGCAATTTGGGCCGAAGAAGACGGCGAAGCTTGTTCATTTCAACCGAATGAAGAAATACAACGGGGATGAACCCGAATGGGTGAAGGCCTTCATGAACGACAACAAGGCTGGCAATGAGGTACATACAGAACCTGAAGCACAGAGCAGCCTGGATAAGGGACATTTGGACGAAGGTGTGGCTCCAGGAACACGTTCTATGTGCCGGGACAGCGAGGTTGACAAAGAGAAGCTGGAGAAGACGGTCGGTAGCCAAGAAACTTCTCAAAACGATGGCGATACAACTGACCAAATCATGGGGTCAGAAGTACCGCATCGCAAAAGACCATCAAGGGTTCGACAAGAACCAGATCGTTACGGTTTTAACTAGCCTGTAATCCTTACTGATGTATTATCCCAGTGAACAATAAATTATTCTTAAAGAGATGATGTCCTCTTGTTTATTTTGTTTGGGCTTGTGAATTGTTTAGGCTTGCAAGAAGATATTTGTGTGTGCTTCTCTGTGGTAAAATTGCGGGACGCAATGGGCTTAGGGAGGGGGCAGTGTGAGACGGATCACTTGTAATTATTTCAATACCCTTTTAAGTATCACCTCTTCTCCTTGATTTTTTTTGACAGACAGATAACCTGAACAAAGAAACCTTTATTTTGCATCCAAATTGTAATTAGAGTCCTACCTCGTGACTGGTACTAATTTTGTGTTTAAGAGAGACCACGAGGAGACGCTTGGTGACCGTTGTGTGGGAGAGAGCTTGGTGATGCGATTTCGATAATTCTTTAGGACCTTGTTTTTTTGTTTTGCCCGTTAATTTTAATTGTACTTTTGTGTACTCAGGAATTTTTGTCAGCCTATATAGCTGCTAATATTTTCGGTGAGTTGCTCTTTATTTTATCTGAACGATGGTTGTTTCAAACTGATTATCCAGAGATTGTATCCATCCTTCGCTACTTGATGGCGACAGTGTACCGGTGTAAGCCGGAACAGGTTCTAAATCGCATAATTCCCTCGTAGGCAGTATATCAACAAGGATTTAACACTGGTATTTTGTATTATCGTAATTTTAGAAGAATTAATAATGTCTATTATTAAACCGTTCCAGAATACTAAAGTGCATTATTTTACCGAAGAATGGACCGTGTGAACCCCTCCTTCTTAGGTGAAGTTATAGACGTGATATGCTCGCCAGGGCAGGCTCTATTACCTGTCCGAGTGGCCGGTGTATGTCTATTTTACCCCCCTTTTCAGCCATCGTTTTCCCCGACTGCTTGGTGAGGGTTCTTAACAGTCACATGGTAGTCCAAAGTATACTTGCTGCAACACGTGCATTTAGAGGTGCATGCACACTTTTCTGTTGTTAAGTTGTGCATGCGTCCAGGTGGTGCACGCGGCAAGTCGTGTATGTTTCCTGCGTCCAGTGTGCATGCGTCGGAGGTGCCCGCATCTAGTGTTTCCTGTATCAAGTGGTGCATGCGTCTGAGGTGGCTGCGTTTAGTGTTTCCTGTATCAGGTGTTGCATGCGTCTGAGGTGGCTGCGTTTAGTGTTTCCTGTATCAGGTGGTGCATGCGTCGGAGGTGCCTGCGTCAGTGTTTCCTGTATCAAGTGGTGCATGCGTCAAGGTGCCTGCACCCAGTGTTTCTGTATCAAGTGGTGCATGCGTCTGAGGTGGCATCAGGTGGTGCATGCGTCTGAGGTGCCTGCGTCTAGTGTTTCCTGTATCAAGTGGTGCATGCGTCTAAGGTGCCTGCGCCCAGTGTTATCCTGTATCAAGTGGTGCATGCGTCTGAGGTGCCTGCGTCCAGTATTTCCGGTGTCTGTGGTGCGTGCGTATACAGTTCCTGCGTTCGGTGTACAGGCGACCATGTTCGAGTGTGTAGCCATTTAGTGTGTAAGATAGACAGATGATTCTTAAGGTGTGCAGGCGTTTAGTTGTGCTTGCGTTTTAGCGTTCAAGTATAGAGAAATATGGTGCTGAAGTTATTGTTTATCACTTGGACATAATATTTTCTTGTTTTAAAGAGATATTTCTTTTTGACTAGTTGTTAATTGTTTTAAACTATCTTACTGGAAAGTGATGTGTTTTGGAATTAGGAAGTGAGAGAGTAGAAATAGATTGTCAATTTGAAATCATTTTGTCGTGTTTTCATTTGCCTTTTTTATATGTTCTATTTTCTTTTAATGCTGATCATTGAAATTATTGAGGGCGTCCTATCCCTAGACGAACTGGAAACGCGGAGGCCAGCGTTACAATTGGTGGCAGCGGTGGGATAGGTTGCTCGATTTATTTTCCAACTTCAATATTTTCGTGAAAAATGCTTTCTCCATTCGAGGACGGACGGATGGAGGGTACTCCACGACAACATGAATCCAGGGCGGAAGAATCACAGTGGCTTCTACTAGATGAATTTACAGGCAGTGATGGTGACGCTTCAGCATCAACACTGCAGAGAGGGTCACCACATCTTCTTGGTCGCCAAGACAGATGGAATCCGTTTGCAACTGCTGCGGAACCGTCGTCGAGAACAACTGCACCAAACGACAGCCGCCAACGACACCGTGCCCCAGCTTCTTGGGACAACAAGCTTTTCGAACAAGAGGTCCACCAACAGTCTGTTGGGACAGCCGCATACGGGGCGAACTTTCACCCTTCGACTTTATCTCCGGGCAACCCTTTCGCGAAAGAGTTGCACGCGCAGAAGAGGTAGCTGTAACATCTCGTGGTGATTACTGCAGACCATTTCCACTTGAAGAGAGCTGCGGTGCAAACAGAATGACCAGAGAAATTCCTCTAATTCCAGTTGATGCAGGGCTGAGAACCTCGAACCACGCACAAGACTACATTTCACCAATACCTAAAATGGTGGGAACATCAGGTATCCGACCGGGGATCTATGATGGGACGACGTCGTGGGATGATTATAAGGCTCAGTTCGAGGTAATCGCAGAATTGCATAGTTGGAGTCCTGGTGTGATGGCGATGTGTTTAGCCGCCAGCTTGAAAGGCGAAGCCCAATCTGTACTTGCAGATTTGGATGCTGCAGGAAGAAGGAATTATGACACACTTGTAGAGGCCCTGTCTGGCAGGTTTAGCCTGGCGCACCAGACCGAAGTTTTTCGCATTCAATTGAAACATTCTAGACGAACTGGAAACGCGGAGGCCAGCGTTACATATATATATATATATAAATACATATATATGTATATATATATATATATATATATATATATATATATATATATATATATATATATATATATATATATATATATATATATATATATATATATATATCTATTTATATATATATATATATATATATATATATATATATATATATATATATATATATATATATATATATATATATATATATGTATGTATATATATATTCATATATATATATATATATATATATATATATAAATATATATATATATATATATATATATATATATATATATATATGTATATATATTTATATATATATATATATATATATATATATATATATATATATATATATATATATATATATATATATATATATATATATAGATAGATATTTATATATGTATAAGTATATATATATATATATATATATATATTGTATATATATTTATATATATATATATATATATATATATATATATATATATATATATATATATATATATATATATATATATATATATATATATATATATATATATACATATTTATATATATATATATATCTATATATATATATATATATATATATATATATATATATATATATATATATATATATATATATTTATATATATACATATATACATACATATATATATATATATATATATATATATATATATATATATATATATATATATATATAGAGAGAGAGAGAGAGAGAGAGAGACGAGAAAATGTTTTCTTTTTGTTGAAATAATTACATGTAGTAGTTTTGGTACCAAGTGATGTATATTTTTGATTTGCAACAACCTAAATATAGTATATATGCTGTTCTTAAAATCTATTTATCTTTCACAATCTTCAAAAAAATTCCAACGCTTATATGAACACTGAATATTCTTTTAAATTTCTTTTATTTAAATTTTGTAACGTCGACAGATGACATATGAACAAAAAGCCTTGGCTTGTATAACACGCAGATCTGTACGTGTGTGTACGAACAGTACACAGTAGTGACTTACGGTCACATGGATGCAAGGTGGGTCTGGATTTGAATCTCATTATATCACCGCTGACATTTACGGGATATAACAGGTTTCTTTCATATTTGAAAGTGGACATTTGGTACTTTTTTAATTCCGAGATATAACATTCCGCAAGCTCTTCGTTTGTAAAACACTTCCGAGGAGAACATTCCACTTGGGATTTTTCTAACTGGTCCCAAATGGGAATTTTTCTGAACGGAATTTCGGCCAAATCCTAATTGGGATCAGTTGGGAATTGGAAAAAAGTTGGGAGGGGGGGCACTTTATACTAAAAGTGGTAGTGTGTGCAGCCCACCAACCGAAAAACATACCCGCAGTATGACAGATTTTTGGTAGCTGCGGTATGAAATTATACAATTTTGATACCCGCAGTGTAAAAAAAGTCAATTTTGATACCATCAGTATAAGTATTGAACAAAACTATTGTACAATTGGACCAGCAGTATGAAAAAAGCACAGTAAAATCTCATTTTTTGAAACCTGCACTACAAAAACGATGAAAAAACAATTTTTGTTAACAAAAAAACAAAAAACAAACGTGTTTAAAACAATTTTTATATAATTTTAAATTTCATAATAAAAAAAGACACCTGCACTACAAAAATTGAATACTCGAGATAAAACGTTTCGCCAAATTTCACACTTTTCTGGATTAAAATGTTGGAAGAGAGAGGGTATCCATGTATTCAATGTGCACCAACCATCAATTTGAAGCAAAGTTGTTGCTGGATGTCATCATACCTTTAAAGATCTATGGATGCGTAGACTTGCAACATCTTATTCATACTCAAATTTGTACTAATCAATATTGGTGACAAAAAACAAACAAACAAAGTGGTTAAAGGAACTGGTGGCCAAAAAGTGAAGGCGCTAGTTTATGCTAATTTAAGAAGTCTCATCACACGGTCTGTTTTGAAAGAAATTTTCACCCATCGCGCGCGAGTGAACAAAATCCCAAAAAATCAATAGGAAGCTTGAACAAGTACAAATTTCGAGTACTCGGGTCGTGATTTAGTAATGTTTATGTACAATTGGGTGCAAGAAAAGTCAGTCCGGGAGTATGCCTATTAATAGAAACATGTATATCACGCGATAATATTGAAGTGATGCAGCCGGATTGTTCAGATGTAAGATAAAATGTCATAGATTCTAATTTATATATTTGATATATTCAATGTGAAACACAAAAACTTATTTTTTTTAAACATTTGAATTTTCAAAATGGCTGTTTCACGCCTTAAAGCCTAGCTCTATTGTTTTTTTCTTCTGATATTTCGAAAATAGCGTGGTAAACATATGAAATGGGAGTAGAAAATATTTATTCATGACAGTAATAGGTATTTTCATGAGTTGTTAGTTTCCCCTAGCAAAGATATTTTTCCCAATTGTATTTCGAATATGAAATCTTTAACATTGCATCAGACTTTAGCGTTAAGATAGCAAAGGATAATGGAACATATAACAAAATGGCGGCTTCCATTTAGTAAAATGTTCCTTATTTTGGAACATTTGTGTTCCGATTAATAGGCAGGCTTCCGGACTAAAGGGACTTGATTTAATTTGAGACTGAACTTAAATACGCCCTCACTTCAAATATTTCCCTTTCTACAGCTCCTTGAATGTGCAGGTCTTATGTGCAAATCTTTGATGTATGAGCGATAACACCTTTTTTGGACAGCAGCTGATACTGACATATCGAGAGTTTGTCTTTACCATCAGCTTAAAAGTGCAATCTCGGCATAAAGACATTCAGTTCTAATTTTTTGATTGGTTGAAATTTCAACCAATTGCTCTACGCGCCTCTTTTGATCATATGTCACACTATATCATTAATACAGTAGGTGTTGATGTTGCCGAATGGATAAGGCGCTGGGGCTCGGGCCATTTGCTTTTGTGCTAAACGTAACGAGTTCGAATCTCGTCAAGGCACCATCTTTTTCTTCGTCTTTCCCGCTTATTTGAATTAAAACATGGAGCTATTAACTGAGATAATTTCGGTTGACAGCTCCATTTTTAAACTAACGCCGAATTTGTACACTAGCCTTAGTTCAACTCGGCCTTGTTATGATGTTACCACACATACGTATCGTACGTACGTGCAAGTACCTAATATTTATGCACACAATCCATAGTATACGCTTCTCTGAATTTCTGAACGAGTGTAATACGTTGATGACGTGTGTAAGTACATGCCATGTACTTACTGACGTCATTGCGATTTGTTTTGAGATGACACTGCCTGTGTAAGATTCAGAATTATCCGACAAAAGTTATGATAAACAGGGCAAGATCTGTAATTGTCTGACAAGGGGAAATATTTTGCTCAGTAAAACGAAAGTTATGTTATATTTTGTGGATTTCCAAAAAACTTTACACTGTATTCAACAATATAACGGTTTCTAGACCAATTGTATGGTTTGTTTTTCGCAAACTAGTTTTCAAACTTAACATTCCCTCCGGCTTCCTCCAATACGTAATTGATTTTAATGCAAAATTTGTTCTACGGTCAACAGGTGTAGCATGTGCCACAGGGTTGATTTTCATCCACCTGAAAACTTTCATAACAACACTGATTGTATTTCTGCACGTCTGGACGTTGCTTATGTTCTTGGCATCAAATGTAGCAGATTTCATATAAACACATGTAGCCCCTTGTTTTCGGTCCGGCGGATGTGTGATTATTAACATCGCATACTTCTCCCAATCAATAAGGAAAATTGAAAATCGGAAGTGACGTTACCAGCACGGCGGCGTTTACTTCTGAATGTATCAATGAGACAATACCTTCAAAATGTATGATAAACTTCATTGATAATACAAGTACAGATGCCATGTTCCAAAAGATTCAATAGGTTTCATCAAAACTTTAAGAAAGAAAACAAATGACTACGGTAAAAACACTTTATTTTCTTGCAAATGCAATTTTGAAATTAAGATCATGTTTGGTTACACACTACAGACTTACACGGTGAAAGTACTGAAAGCACTGGTGATGGGTTCGATTCATAGTTGTCATTTGTGTAATTGATATAGGCTAATATATATTTTTCTTATACATCATTCGATTGTATAGGCCATTTTGTGTTAAAGAAGATTATAACAATTTAGCAATATAATTTTAAGTTTCTGGTCAAAACATTGACTCAAATCACGACAAGACAATCAGTAATTAATTGGTAATGCATGCCATTACTGGGACTAATAGCTTCCCACTTCACGTTTGTGACTCCCAGGCACAGTGTACCTCAGAATGTCTCATCATATACTCATCATAATGGTCCACTCATTATCACACACTTGTAGTATTCAATTCACAATGGCTCATACAGTTACATTTACCCGTGTATGCATGAATCACATCATGGACATTTTCCTATCATTTCGCCACAGAGGCTTTTTCCCGAAAAATCCACCATAACCAATCGAAAAATTTCCTCAGATCTTCTTAGTTTGTGCGGAATTGAGGTAAGTAAGGATCATTATGGCGATATTTTAATGCAAAACGTTCCTTGATAAAAACTTCTCCAAAAAACAAGTTTGCTCGCTGCAACGTTTGTGTAAAATACCATATACACCACGATGTTGATTTATTTCTTAGTTTTAGTCCATTTTAAGGACTTATTGGTATTTTTGATGTCATACCTTGCAGGTCATAATTGATATTATTATTTACATTTTTTATAATATCATCAAACATCTCTTTTGCAATTCAAAGTACAATAACATTTTACGTTGTATGTTGTTCGTGTACACATTACAAAGTATATGACTTGTTAGAATTGTGACAAGTAAACAATGATAACTCACCGCACCATACAACCGAGAGTAATAATACATAGAAATAATCTCCGTGAACATATCTCATAAATTATGCATTTTCCTTTATCTCATACTTTATCTCACGGGTTTCTTCTTTTTCAATAAAACGAAAAAAAGAAATACATCAAGCACTGTAGAAAACTCTTCAGAAAGAAAAAAAATTCCCCGCGGATTATACACTTATATCTTGATTTATTAGCATAAATCCCAACGAACTATCAATATATGCATAACTAAACAGATTTTAAAGTAAAGCACTGTTTGTGTCATCGGACGGTTAGTTCTTCGTCTTGGTATGACGATGTGCGTGTGACAAAGCATGCTGTTTGTTGGACTATATTCTTGTCCCTTGTTTTAGAAAATACCCATACAGCCATTTGTTAACATTTCAGGAAGACATCCTTGCACGTACAGTACACTGTTTCATATTTTATACTCTCTCTTTCTCTCTAGGTGCCGAGTCTGGAACAGACATTGGCGATCCTGGCTCTCCAGTCACTTCTGTTTAGAGCTAAATGCATAAACTTATTCTTACTTAGGCTGTTGTTGGTTTCCCAGTTGTTTAAGCTTTAGACATATTTAACTCGCTGCCTTCCTCTGCTTCTTTTGCCCTCAATTTTCCCACATACTGCAAGCTGTTGCAACCCACCCTCCCGATAAACATGCCCGAAAAATTCCATCTGTCTCCTTCTGATGGCATTGAGTGGGGACCTGTCCATGCCTAAAACTATCAGGACATCATTTGTTTTCCTTTCTGTCGAAGATATTTTCAACATTTTTCACATGAACCACATTTCCGTAGCTTCTAATCTTTTCTTGATGTCACTGGTAATTGTTCAGCATCACAGCAATAGAAAAGAGTAGACCATACATATGCCTTCAGGACACGGACTTCCGTGTACATTCCAATAATTCTATTCTTCAGAATTGGATTCATTTTTGTAAACATGTCTTTGGCAATTGCAATGCGTTTTCTACACAAATATATTTTTACGCTTCTATGCATTTATGGAGAAGCCGTAATTTATTCAAATCAAACTTTTATCTTTGAGTACAATTTCTCATGTGAATCAGATTGCTGCAATGTTGGAATTTTTCATGCGTGAAAATGTCCCATTAGTCGGATCTTGATTGAATACTCGTGCCTCTTTTGCATACCTTGAGGAGTTATGGATGCATCATCTTATTACTTTCTGTACATCTGAGTCCATACACAGCAATAGCCAGGGATAGACATAGACTAGTAAATACATGTACAATACGGTAGATTTATCAAAGATTTATTCCATACGTTGTTCATGCAAACACATGTATAAATAGGACATGCGTAATTCCGGAACAGAAATGATTTTACAATTTGATTCACATAAGCACATGACAAATCATCAATATCATAACGTATATTGTCTCCACGAAGAATGAAAAACCGCCATTTGGTGAGAGTAAATATTGCGTTCACATTTTCCTGTTGTTTCAAATATTTGTTTCGATTTGGAAACTTTTCTTAGTAGTTTCGTGTGCAATAAATGTAGCTGTTGTGTAAGAATAGCATAAATTTCTCACAACTTTATCCTGCGAAAGATGGAAGCATATTTTTGTCGCTTCTTAGCACGAAATGGTCAAATCCAAATGGTCTTGGTCAGTTTAATTGTGACCTTTATATACGTTATGATACTGACGTCATAAAGGAAAACAAACATTGACACACAAAGACTTTGTAACGATCGTGACGGCAAAACGTGCATACACCTTTAATGTCAAATTGACAATGTTGATAACAAGTGATCAGTTTTTCTGATTTTTTGTCATATACGCCAAACGGCGGAAAGAAAAATTCTAACCCCAAATTTCCCCAGAATCTTGATTTTGCTACGACGAATGAAGAAATTATTTCTTCATTTGCTTGCACTGTGGTTTTACAATGCTTGCACTGTGGCTTTTCAATGCTTGCACTGTGGCTTTTCAATGCTTGCACTGTGGCTTTTCAATTTCTTTTCATGTTTTTTCTTAAATGCTTTTAGGAGATAAGAATAGTGTTTACTGCAAATTGTGCATGTCAAGCTCTCTGATTGTTCATTGGTTGCAAAGTTACAAATTTGAAGAATTGTTTAAATGATATTCAGAACGGTTCTAGGAAAGTATTTCACATTCCCTTCTAATGCGAGATTTCTGAGACCAAGGATATGTAAAAAACTAACATCTCAAGTAATTAAGTTGAGTAATTTTTGAGAGTGCATTATCAAACAATGAGCTTGTCGTTATAAAATATGTCATTGATATCACTCTGCTGTAAAGCGAAAACAATCGGAAAAGGAATTAGAACATTACCTGATAAAAGCATCAGATAAAGCGAAAGCGCTGAATTCATTCCACTTGATAACAAACAACTTTAATGTGCTATGAATGATATTTTTAATCAAATGAATGGATTTACTAAGACTGCAAACGAATTGAAAATATTCAAATATCGGTATAAAATATGTTTATACCATTTTCGCGTTTACTTTCTTGGAATAATGTTCGATATGATATTTACATCGTATAACGTGTTAGAAAATATTTCTCATGTGAACTCCGACCAAAAATAACAAACAGTTTAACACATATTAAAAGCGCATATACGCCATGGAAATTCGGAACATTTTTTACCTTAACAATGCTTTAAATGTGTTATATTATGTCGTGACATTCCACACATCACGAAGGTGAAATGTTTAAATATATTTCCACACTACCAAATACCTGACGAATCGCCCGGAGCATCAGTTTTTTTTTGATGGAAAATATGAATGCAATATATTTTCTCTGCAGAATATTAAAATGGTTAAAACAATTTAACGTCTCGAACTTTATTTGATTTGTATTAAAAGATTGATTTCAAAGTATTTTAAGTTATGAATGTTGATGCATGTACGCATAATCAGAATGTTTGTAACCGTGATGGGTGAATATCGAGACTCGTTTAAACACGCACTACTGTATATGGCTATGATTATGAATTGCACATGAGAAATCATATAATGTTCAATTTGGCGGCCAGAATGAAGTCGAAAGAATGTAAGAGCCCCGGAAATTTAATTCTCCCATCTTGGGGTACTTAAGATAACGAGAATTGACATGCAAATCTACTTTTAATGGTTCAAAGGTATTCCAGTATGATGCCAAGGAAGAGTGTTTCCACAAGAAAAACAAGAAAGGGTGCATCCGAAAAGAAATACCACAACCAATACGACTATTGGAGATGAACAATTTTGAAACGAGCAAAATAACTGACTTTAGAGATCCACATGAGATGATTGATAATAATATACGTGTTATACATGAACCGTTTAACACCTATATGCACCAATGGATTCTGTGTGCCCATAATTCCCGTACATTTTGATGTGAAACAAAAATTTGACAATTTTTTTTCTCGTGTTGAATATTTTATATGTTCGTTTTTAGAATTTCACATACACAACTGCATTTTCTGCCTTGAAACGAACAAGTGCGTGTGATGATTTGACATCTAGTGGTTGCAAAATTGAATTAGGTCAGTTCTACTACGTTAGTAGGGAAAATGACAAAGATCACAATAATTTGATAAACTTGATTCAATTTCAATCTAAAAAGTATCAAATTGGTTTAAGGCATACGTCTTCATTTATACATATATCTAATTATAACTGTGTGCAAACTTATTTTCTGTAATTTGACAAATTAAATATATTTCCTTCTTGTTTTTAAAGTCTATGGACACGTAGAGACAACGCTAGTTAAAAAGTGTTTAAAGGTATATTTAACTTGTTAAGTAACATATAAATTGACAAGTTTAAAGCTTTTGCATGACTGGTCTTGATGTTCAAATTGCCATGAAAATCCACGATCTATAAAATGGAAGACGTTTATTATTGTTCTGACGTAAATCCTTTGTTTTTCATTTCCCTACCAGAATGCTTTGAAAGAGAACAATTGATTCTCTCAAATCGTCTTTGCACCTTTAATACACCTAAACAACGTAAAACTCATCCGTTTAAAAAAAACTGAAAGCTTCGAAAGATTGGAACTGGTGAAAGAGTGACATAATGTTAGCTGTCTGCTCTTTCAGACGTCTCAAATTTGTACATATTTTGGAAAATCATTTATCACTCATAACTTGAAACTAAAATTGACATCGACTGTGCTTTATAGAGTGTGTTATTATGGTATTACGTGGAAACATTTGGTTGATGCCCATTTACCCTTAAGTTTCTTATTCTTTGAATATATGCAAATAGGTAGCAGAAGTGTCATAGTGACCCTTCGGGCCTCTGTAAAATCGAAATCATCAATGACAGCCGTCATTTTGCTATTATTTGGAACTGAAACTGCCACACATTTCAAATTTTAGTTTATAACTTTTCGTTCCATATTATTTCCATCATATATTGGTGACAGTGACATGAAGGTATGCAGACATTGCATTTGTTATAAAAGCGGAGAAAGTATTCAGTGATACACGTTTGAAAATGATGCATTTATGTAACAATCATGCAAATATATGAGTACTTTTACTCTGCTGCCTCTTGATCAAATGTTTTGTAATTTGCAGACGATTCTGCCAAACCAGACCTGAAAACAAACAAAAAAAAAGCAAAGAAAAAAATATCATTATTTTTCTGCAAATATTATTATCTTTGTGCGCCCAAATTGCATAACAGTGGAGTATTCCTGGAAAAGATCTAATTGTCCTATACACTTTATGTGAGGAAGCAAGTTGAAAAAAGTGATAGTCGAGTGCAATCAAACATGCGGATCGTTTTCATTGATGCATCATAAAAATAACAAAAACGTTTGTTTCAGGGTATTACTCGTATGAAACATGACTCAGTATTGTTTGAATAAACAGCCAAATATCTAAACCTTCTACGTCTAGCGTGATGGAAATATGCAACAGTGTGGACCCTTTGTTTAAAGGAATATGTATATGCAGAGACAAAAATCATTAAATTGCTTTAGAATCTTTTAAAACCAAGTAACAAAACATTTCATCAACATATTTTGAACATTGACTATTTACAGCATTTTAATATCTGAGCATTAATATGCACATTTGTGATGTATTACTTGGCGACTTTGAAATTTTCTTTTCTTAATTCATTTTAAATGTCTATCATAATTATTTAAAGTGGTATAGTAAATTCTGACTAAATGTATTTGAGTCTTTACCATACCCCAAAGCAAATCCCAGCAGGCTTAGATTTTCCCATCAATTTCAGTGACTAAGATCTAGGAAAGAAATTTAAAGACTTTTAAAGTTGCTACTTGTTCTTATTCCTTTAAACGTGTATTTGAATGAAACTATGAATAAATGAAAAGGTGTAGAATAACATCGTACATGAAAACGTACGTCAAAGAAAATCATGAACGTTAGGGTAAAAGAATGGATAATCAAACACAAATGACTATTAATGTATTTAAAACAATGTAAGCAGTGTTTTTGAGAGTGACATCCTATAGATCAAGAGCGGCAACTTTTATATTCAGCACACTTCAGGATAAGTTTTCCTTAGATTGTTAAAAAACGGTTTACAGTGTGTAGGAAATCTCATTAAATATCATTGAAGGTAAATTTCTTGGTATTCTTTTCCTAGCACTTGATATCACACAGTCTCATAATGTACGCGTTTACAATTCTCTCTTCGTTTCAAAGATGTCAGTTTTTGGCATAGATTTCACTTGATATTTTTTGAAGTATAATCGCATAATTCGCACTTCTTTTGACGAAATATGTAGCCGCATCATTGCAACACAAAGTAATACTGCTTCCTGATGTTAATTTCACACTCCGATATGACAGCATAAATATTTGTAAAGCCTCTCTTTAGAACTCCTTCTCCTATGATTTTTGATCTTCTATTTGTAAACCTCAGATTGGTGTTACCAGTTTTTCCTTAAATCAAAGACTTGCATGAGAACTTGCATGTTCATAATCATACAATTAAACAGTCGCATTTCGCAGATGGGCAACTCTTTAAATTCTGCCAAACTGTTTTGATAAAGCATATATCCAATAATAGAAGTTTCTTTACCTAAGCTCCAAAACGGATTAATTTAAAGTTCTAAAATTGAATCACTTTTTATCCCACTTACTTCAGTGAGGTAATACAAACTTATTAATACTACTGTTTGATTCTATGAAAATAAAAACATTCAGCAACAAACATTCATGAACATTTTCAACATATAGAACAACATTTTCAGCACAAAATCATGCTCCAATCTGCAAAATAAAAAAAGGAGAACTCAAAAGTCAAGAAATGCATTTAAACTTTCAAATATAATCTGCGCTTACTTTGTTTAATGAATATTGTTTTACAAAATTTGGCAATATAACATAATGAGAAGCAATTGATATAAACTTATTAAAACCTACATATATGAAAAACAAGGAATTTCTACGTATTAATTGTATATGTGGTAATGGTAACACTTATTGGTGGCAAAAGTAACACTTATTGTTCTCTAAAACTATTTCATACATTACAGGTCTGTTCGATTTATGTATATCGTTCTTTTCGTGATGCAAAATAAAACTATAAAATAAAATTATCTTCATCTCTGTTTGGTGTAGTTTGCATAATTAGTTTTTTTAAATGAATAATGCGCTTATTGTCTACCATCTTTAAAGTCACTCTATGAGCAGTAGTACGTACTTTGAAGTGAAAATGATATATAAAATCTTGCTTTTGTAATAAAAGTTGTGACGTTTGGTAGCAAACGTTTAAACATTAAGTCCTTCAAACCAATTATATCATCAAATCATGCCGAAAAGGATCACCACTAATCAATTTCCTTCAGTCAGCAGGGAATTATTCGAACTTAGCATGACCCGGCAATGGCGATAGTTTCATCTTTTAGTAACATAGTTTTTATTTTATTTATGCATACGAATATTTCAGTATCCTAGGCAGTCTCAAGTTGTCCAACTTTCATTCCACGAAAATTTCCTTGATAACTAACACATATGTTAGATTGGTATTGGATAGAATAAATCCATTGATGTAAATATGAGTCGGTGGGCATGTAGCAATATTGAATAATCTATATTCACTATTACTAAAAGAGGTTTAAAAGATGAGTAGATAAGTTTTTGCATTTTAAAAATAGCACTTCTAGTTGTTTATGAAAATAAATGCAAGTCATAATTTCCTCTTCGCCTTCAAACAATCATGATAGACTATCAAAAAATAAATTATTTACATGACAAATTCACAAGGCCTCAGTATCATACATTTCGAATCAGCATAAAAAGTTGCATAAAGTCTAGTGCCCAAACCCTAATTTTAGGCTAAACCCAAAAGTTTGGTCCCCGCAATGTTTTTTTCGATGGTTTTTATATCTTTGAGATCCACTGATTCAGAAACTGAGTCATGCAAACCTAGTGACTTTGAGCGTTTTGAGGTATCCAAGATGGCCGCCGAAACGGCCGCCGCCCCATAAAATATGTTATATCTTTCCATTTAGAGCACCTATAAGAGTGTTTTTTTGTGTCCAAAACTAGGTTATTTATTTCATAGATTCCATTTCTGACAATTTTAATGACTTTTTCCATGTCGGATTGACCAAACTGGCAGCTAAGATGGCCGCAACTGTGCAATATATGTTATATCATTGCTTTAAGAACACCAACAAGAGTGGTTTTTGTGTCCGACACTTATTTTTATGTCCAAGACATGTTATTCACACCATTTATAAGCTTTACTTATATTTTAAACATCTCTATTCACATTCAAAATTCCAAATTAACAAAATATTGATGTTGAATTATAAATAAATACATTAAGCATGCATGAGCTGTATACTATATATACCTCAAAAATGTTCTTTTTAAGCTTCTTCATTTTATTCAAAATTAGATTCAATACTTCTTCTAGTCTCTTCATTCTGTCATTCAAAAATGCACATTTTCTCAATATATAACTTTGATAAAACAATGAGACAAATAAGTGCAAATAATTGCTTATAATGATGTTGTTTTTGTATAAACTTATCGACTAAGTATTAAATTCTGCATCCAAAGTTTCTCCCTCACTGAGTGGAAACACAAAATAAACTCTCAACCAAAGTTGTATATACACCACTAATATATATGGTACCATTTGATCCTGCAACAATCAGTCCGGTAGTGTGCCTATTAATGGGAATACAAATGTTCCTAAAAATGGGAACATTTTGCTACATGGAAGCCGCCATTTTGTGATATTTCCCATGATCCTTTGCTATCCTAACGTTTAAAACCTAATGCAATGTTAAATATTTCAAATTTGAAATACGTCTGGGAAAAATATCTTTGCTACGGGAAACCCAACACTCATGAAAATACCTTCATTACTGTCATGGCTACAACTTTCCCACTCCCATTTGTTATGTTTACCACGCCGTTTTCGAAATATTAGAAAAAATAGACAATAGAGCTAGGATTTTAGGCGCGAAACGGCCATTACAAAAATTCAATTGTTTTTCAACACAATGATTTGTAATATTTCAAGTACGTAAATTAGAATCCATGACATTTTATCGCAACATCTGAACAATATGGCTGTATGACTTCAATATTCTCGTGTGTAATAAATGTTCCTATTAATAGGTATGCTTCCAGACTAACAATGAATACTGCAATGATAGAGGCACAAAGAACACAACAGACAAAACAGACTTACACAGTCTTCACTGCGGACCAGCAGTTGTATAGAGTCATGCTCAATGTTTTATGGTCACATCCAGAGATATTTCTCAATTTTATTCTACCATTTGCTGGTATGCATATGTCAATGAGTTTTGTTGGATGTATTGGAACATCAATGGTTGGAAATGGATTAGACGATGTGCTGAAATCCTCGTTTGAAGGGTGAATCGTATGCTGTCAGGAAAATATTTCCACACAATACAAGAGCTCTTCGACTTGTAGCGGGAGCAATTATTCGCAAAACTATCTTTAGATCAGAACAGCAGAATGATTTGATAGAAACCCTTGCGAGCAGGGCAGCCACTAGCAGAACAGCAAACTCTGGGAGGACAATACAATCAAGCCGGATTTTACCATGATGTTGTTTACTTGAGCTGAAAGGGATGAGCCTGGCCACCACACCTGTGGGCTGTGAGTTCAATGCTGCCATACTTTTTTGCAGCATGACATTTTTGCAGCTTGACATATCAACTACGCAAAATGCGGCTTGTACTACCTGCGATCTACGGAGTGTCTTTCAAAAGAGGTGTGTGAAGCATTCCTGAAAGGTGAACATGTGATGCGCCATTAGGCTCACCTATGAAAAGGAATGTTGTCTGTTATGTACATTGAAACCACGTTTATGCGTTATGGGCATGGTCCTGGTGCTTTTGTTGGCATAACAGAACCCTTCAGGCGTGACACTTTGGGCACTTTGTCTCCAAATCTGTAGTCGTCTCATCAAGGACTAACAGAAATGAAAGTTTCCAGCAAGGAGTCCAATTAAGTGATATCCCACAAAGATGAAATGTCAGCTCGTCTGGAATCGGATGCCAAGGATAAAAGGATAGAGATAACATCCAACAGAAATTGCAAATATGCATTGACCCTCTTTATGCTGATGACCATCCAGCTGGTTTTTATTGACATTGTGCTAGGTAGGGTTTGCTATGAAAGAGTAAATGTTGACAACGCAGTTGTAATTGGCAAATAGCGTCAGAAAGAGGAAAAGTGGCCACATGGCTTCTACCGGTCCTTATCAAGCAATGTGGTGACCATGGCTGCCAAAAGAAAGTGTGTGAAGGTCGGATCATGTACCACTTTTGACACTAAATTAATTTTCTCCAGAGTTGTTGGTTTAATGGCTTCTCGAGAAGTAGAAGTCTCGAGAACCAATACAAGCTGAAAAGTAAGTAAGTGATGGAAGCCACTAGTTCAGAAAGAGAGAGAGAGAGAGAGAGAGAGAGAGAGAGAGAGAGAGAGAGAGAGAGAGAGAGAGAGAGAGAGAGAGAGAGAGAGAGAGAGAGAGAGAGAGCCATGGTTTACTTTGAAGCAACAGTGCACAGAAACACTCTAGAAAGTGCCACATCTTCTGGCTGCCCAAACTCTCTCTGGTTGTGATACAGTGGACCACCTGTGGGGTGTTGGTGAAACAGCCATACTCAATGCACTATAAACGGGTGAGAACTTGTTATACTTGGGGAACCTGAAGCTGATATGAATGATTTTATAAAAGAGGCGAATGGATTTTAAGCATCCTGCTATGGAAAAAATATCCAGGGTAACATATCCGATGTCATGTACAATGTGTGGTGATCACAGACAGAAAAGAAAGGTCTAACCAAACGACCAAAACTGAAAACATAACCACCAACATCTGAAGTCCTTGAGGGAAATGTGACAAACGTGACCATTTCCAAACATGGAAAGCAGCATTGAATGTAGATCCAACTAATATGCCCCCATCTAACTTTGGCTGGATAGAGGATAAGCAAAACAAACTGCTTACATCAGTGACAATGCGAAATGGTGTGCAGCCAGCACCACTGGAAATTCTTCCATTGATTCGATGTGGCGATCAAGGATGTCTATCAGCAAGGTGTAGGTGCTCAACTGCTCAGCTCGCATTCACAGTTTTTTGTTGTTGTTGAGAGCTATAAAATGGACAATTGCCAAAATAAAAGGGACTAAAGAAATTTATGATCAAAATGATGACAGCGATGATGAAAAGATGGAAGCGTAAGGAGTGATGGACTACGGTTGACTCAAGTAAGCTCTTAGTTTACAGAACAATGCGAACAAATTCAAACAATATGGGGACAGGTTTGACAGTTAATTTAATGCTGTATTGTATCGCGGTAATATTGACCACTATATTACCGACTAATCATGAAAAACCCCATTAAGTTTTGTGTTAAAAATGAGAAAAACACTGTCCAAAAAGCAATGATATGGCATAGTTTTTTAGGGGTGGATACAATTTAATCAATTTGGATATTCCGGCATGTCAAAAGTCAGAAATGGAATCTATGCTATGAATAACCCAGCATTTGACCCACAAAAATCCTTATGGGTGATCATAAAGCAAATACATATGCTGAGTTTTATGATGATTGCGGCTATCTTGGCGGCCATCTTGGATATCTCCAGTTCCTCAAGGTCTATATAGCGGCCATTTTGGATATTCAAACATGTTAAATGGTCTCAAAATTTGTCAGAAATGGAAAGTATGATACGAATAACTTAGTAATGGAAACAACTACCAGTATATGTATTCATAAAGCAAAGATATGACATGTCTCATATGGTTGCGGCAGCCACCTTGGCAGTCATTTTGGTTATTCGGACATGGCAAAAGTCATTGAAATGATCAGAAATGGAATCTATGGTATGATAAACTTAGTTTTGGACACAAAAATACTCTTATAGGCGCTCTAAATGCAAAGATATAACATGTTCTATGTGATGGCTGCCATCTTCGATATCTCAAACGCCCAAGGTCACCAGTGTGACATGACTCGGATTCTAAATCAGTGTATGTTAAAGAAATAAAAACCATCAAAAAACATTGCGGGGACCAAACTTTTAAGTTAGTGATATGGGCACTAGACTAATATTGATGCCTGAAAATACAAAAAAAAATTAACGAATTTTGATTAGGCGTTTTGCTGTGTTCATGCTTTTTAATGCATTTTACAATCAATTTAGCTTATGTTGCTCCTTCACACATATGACTGTTAACCAGAATATACATGGCAGATCTCTGTGATTCGGTGCATTAAATCTTTTTCAGTTTACAAAAAGTCGGTAATAGGAATTACAAATATTTACAAACACGCATGTTCATTCTATATACATCGTTAACAGATTAACGGTTTTGTAAATATCGTGTAAAATCGAAATCATTATTTCCTGGCTATCCTTCAATCAAAATGATAGTCGATTAAATTCTACTTCAACCGATATTTAGAATAACATTTAAATACAGTAACATTGACTGATTAACATATGTGACCAACCACAGTAAATACTCAGGTATATGGAATGTTGAAGCTTGTGCTAAATCTCAATGCGTTTCGTTGGGATGAATATTACAACTTAACATAGCATAACATAGCATAGCAGGGTTTAACGTTCCGAAAGTATTCAGTGCTGGACATTATATCAAGACGGTCATGGCCTTTGATAACCAGTTGTGAACTAACTGGTTGCAGACCCACCAGAATTCCAGCCTGGGACGTGCAGGTGAGACAAAGCACTAACCACTACACCACGGAGGTCTGTTATTTAGTATAATTTTGTTATAAATTGAGCTAAATGCATGCCTTTCTGCAGGTTTGTCTGACTGCTCTCGTATCATACTAAAACATCTTAAGAAAGAGAAATGTTTGCACACATTTAAACCATTTATCTACGGCACTACGTAAAAAGCATAATGTTATGTATATGATGAAGGACAATACACGCACCAAAATGGTTATGTGACATAGTAAGTAGATATTTAGGCTCAAAGCCTCGATAGATTAGCCCAGAATGAAAATACCAGTCTAGAATTGGCAATGCATGACATTCCTGTGTGTCCAAGTTGAGCTGTATTGAGATTTGTTGAAAACACCGGGTATGTTATCGGAGAAAACATGATCAACAGTACTTACGATATACCATCAGTACAATATAGTACTATATATATATATATATATATATATATATATATATATATATATATATATATATATATATATATATATATATATATATATATATATATATATATATATATATATATATATATATATATATATATATATATATATATATATATATATATATATATATACCAAATTTCAAACTTCTGTATCAATTTTGCATTACAATAGAACATCGTAAAATAAAACCAATTCCTAAGCAGATATTCAAGATTATGTGTGCAGATATTAAAAATTATAAAAAGAGGAGGAATGAGGTTGGATTTAGCTTTTCTAAAACGTTATACTAAATGATTAGCTTCCAAGATGGTGATTGAAAAAGCACCAACTAATGCAAAAGGTAATAAGCAAATTCATGCACACATGGAGCTTGTTCAAGCAAGAGGTTTTCATAATTCAAGGTATAGGAAACATTTTAACAATTAAAGATATGCATTCAGTCCAAATGAAAAACGTAGACTTTTTAATCTTGGCAGAAATCAGGAATTGTAAGGCACATTTACCAAAGCAGCACTGAATGCACGGTTTCTAGCGGTAGTATTGGAAAGTTCAAGTAAAGTGTACCTTTTGCAGAAGGATATTGCCTAAATGCATAGTTTGTTCTAATTTAGATTTTTGCATGGTAGAAAGGTCAAATGGACAATGCACTGCATCGGAAGTCAATGTCTTTAGTGTATGGTGGCGTCGCCAATGGGGCAAATAGCCCTTCCATTAATCCTTCACGAACATCGCTGGGGCACCAATAACCTGACATTGGTCAATTTACTAGCCAACGGCATTACTGAATGTATGGCAATTATCACTCTCCCACCAGACGTGACAAGATCAAATTGATGGTGACGCGTCACTCGTGGTCAAAGAGTCAACGTTAGCACTGTGCTTGCAACTTTTGAGTGACCTATACAAATCCATTTTAAAATGTTTTTAAATGTAGCGATTAAAAATGGTAAATCGAATAAGTTACGACCACCAACTAGAAAAGGCTTAAAGAGGTAATCTCGTTACGTCACCAGTATATCTGGTACATACTTGTAACGTCACTTCCGTGGTGGTTATTGATTGCCTTATGTGGACTTGTGCAAATATTTATATCAATTAGAAAAGCTGAACTATATTGTATATTCATCTCTACATTGACACGATAAATGGCGTTTCAAATACTTCAAAGATTAATAATACACCTTGATTCCCTTTGATAAACTGAAAATACTATGGGTTTAATTTGAAAGATTTGACTTTGTTTAAGTCGGTCGTTTCTTCTTTTTCGATAACTTCATGCGTGTAGTATACTTGTACACATACTTTTTGATAAATCTAAAAGTACATCTCACCCCGCGCCATTACATTCGCCAAGCTCAGTAATCATGCCCAGAAACAGTCTTCATCTTTGATAAACCACCCCTCAACTTTAGATACAAAACAATCAAGTTATTCCTGCTTTCTCCAATTGCCTCTTTAGATATTTATAAGCTAACGACGTCCTACAGCCGCAATTAAACAATGATTTTAATTAGACAAATTTTACACATACTATTACAAATGCAAGCATGCATACAGTAGGATTCCAATCCTTTTTACCCCTCTTGTTTTGCTTCATCTTGTAGATTGCCTCGCCTGAAACAAGAGAAATTTTACAACTTTATATAATAGCAGCTGATAATTGATCTGACGATTTTTATATAATGCCTTTTTATACAAAAATACTGTGTGGCAATGAAACGGTGTTACATTCATTTGGCCGATTACATCAATTTTGACCGCATTGAAAGGAGGAAAAAAAAAATAAAGCACTCTTGATTTTGATAGATACAACTTTATACGGTTCGCATTTAGAAAAATGTAAAGTAAATGGTTAAAATACGCGACTTAGGTGTTACAGATAGTTTTATTTAAGAATAACTAGAGAAAGGTTCAGATATGAAAAAATGCCACGATCTTTCCTACTGCCTAAAGAAAAGGATTTTGAATAACGACACATGGTGAAGTACTTGATTTCTTTGTCATGTGTCTGTGATTGAGCTTCTGGTGTTTCCAAAATAAACGCCTAAAATTAAAAGCGACTGACAGCAAGGTAAAACTTGATGTAAGACGTCAAACATGGTAAATACCGTGAAAAATTCGCAGAGATGCTGTTGTGCCTATCCCAAAAATACATCTAAAGAACAATTATCTGCTACTGCGAGCTGCATAACCGACTATTGCCCAAAATAAATCCTAATTAAAATACTGAAAAGTTAATTAAATTGCAGTAGATTTTGAAATCAGGCGATTTTTGAGAGACATATTTGAAACGTACACTAGTAATTAAAGAGAATTAGTACGGAAAACACACAATCAAGAGATCAAAGCATAGCTATAACCTATCTTCTACCTGTCTACTAAATGGATAATACAAATGCAAAAAACATAATCGCCCTTACAAACGTAATTCACTTTGATGATCTTGATACAGAGCAACGTCAACACCTGCTTATGCGGTAGTAAGCACCATACTTTATTTAATGATTATTTTATCAACACTATGCAGCTTAAAGTATAAGGTGTATCTAGTATATAAAGCTCGTCAAACTTCTCAAAATTCTAACGCAAAATGCATGATTCCTGCAGTAGTTTGGACGATATATTATTTACTAATTTCACATGTGACCTTATTTGCATTGTGGTGGACACAAACATTGCGGTGGACACAAAATCATAAAGAGCAACTTCATTATAGAAATTCTTTGCAGAATTTTTTAACAGATATCAAAGAGGTCCTGGTCGAACATTGAGATGGTATTTTCTTGCTAAGTCATGGGCATTTTAATGTACCACAGGTCTTATTTTTAATACGTTGAAAAATTACTTGAGTATCTATTACAAATCATTACGGTCGATTTCAAGTCAAAAGGTATAAATAGTATCACGCGCACGAAACGCTGAAAAATGTGTTCAAATATTCTAGAGATTCCAGAATGATGCGACCTTACATTCCGGCCGATGTCTCTTAGTAGAACATGAGAACAACTTTGTAAATCGATATCTAGACAAGGTTGCCATCAACTTATCTGGCGGAATAACATTTGGTCTTTAGAAGAAATATGTGGCATAAAATGATACTGACCTGAAGTACTAATTGCGTACACACACAAGGAAATCTGAATTGCTATCTACAAATATTTAATCGTGGAAAAAAGAAAGACTAGCTCAATTGAACTGTTTAGACTGGCATACAATATTCGGTTTCCTACCCAAACCAGTAAAAAAAGTGTAATTGTTTACTCGGAAAATTGTGTTTGATGTGTAATAAAACTACTACAGTTTTCTAATCAAAACAACCCTTTAAAAGCATCTCTATGAACAACGTAATAATAATGAAATATAACCGTAGTCAATAGAATAGAGAATCCATGTTGTAAAAATACAATGCATCTGACTAGCTGTGCAAAAAGAGAACGAAAATGGCTATGGGCAACTGGGTGGTCTGATGAAGACTTAGTGTATGGAATGCTTACAAACAGACAAATGCACAATGGACCGCAATGACACCGCAAATGATGTTATCAATTTCCATAAGTGCACCACTTGAAACCCACAACCGCTACTGATAAATAATCAGGCAAATGTCAAAGGGTGAAGTATAAACAAAGTACGGAGAAACATCGTTTTATTTCAGCTTATTTCTATAAAACACACTACTTTGGCACCTCCGAAAGTTGGAAACTTGGAAACAAATAAATAAAATACAACAATATGTCTCATTGCTATCTGTCGTAAGGGCAGAAGGGCAGAAAGATTTTAGAAAGATTTAGACTAAGAGATAGCAACATTTTTAAGAAGGGATAAGCCAAGGGTTTTTTTTGGTCCTAAAAGTTGTTCCATATCAAATGTTTCAATCTCTCTTGAAGAGCGAGCATCCCGAACTCAAAAAGTTCGGGAATGTAATAATACAATCTTAATAATGCTACTAAGTAGAGAATATAAAACGTATTATAACATATAAAACAAAGTATAATATATCCAAACAAAAAGTATTTGAGTCTTCGAATATTGTGCCTCAACACAGCTTTCATTCAAAACTTATTATCGTAGGTAATGTATATTAGAGTTTGTATTACACACTGCTTTGGTAATTAGGTAGTTTGAAAGTCCATTTGCTTAGAA
Organism: Chiridota heheva; assembly: GCA_020152595.1. NCBI lineage: Eukaryota > Metazoa > Echinodermata > Holothuroidea > Apodida > Chiridotidae > Chiridota > Chiridota heheva. The sequence continues at coordinate 1,806,110 of JAIGNY010000033.1, forward strand.
GGTTCATTTGCTTAGAACATGTTGCATTTTAAAGCATTCAAAAAAGAGCATTCGAACAACATACATTCAATCAGGGAGCTGGTACTCGGGCTGGTACTCGGGCTGGTACTCGGGCTGGTACTCGGGCTGGTACTCGGGCTGGTACTCGGGCTGGTACTCGGGCTGGTACTCGGGCTGGTACTCGGGCTGGTACTCGGGCTGGTACTCGGGCTGGTACTCGGGCTGGTACTCGGGCTGGTACTCGGGCTGGTACTCGGGCTGGTACTCGGGCTGGTACTCGGGCTGGTACTCGGGCTGGTACTCGGGCTGGTACTCGGGCTGGTACTCGGGCTGGTACTCGGGCTGGTACTCGGGCTGGTACTCGGGCTGGTACTCGGGCTGGTACTCGGGCTGGTACTCGGGCTGGTACTCGGGCTGGTACTCGGGCTGGTACTCGGGCTGGGGCTGGTACTCGGGCTGGTACTCGGGCTGGTACTCGGGCTGGTACTCGGGCTGGTACTCGGGCTGGTACTCGGGCTGGTACTCGGGCTGGTACTCGGGCTGGTACTCGGGCTGGTACTCGGGCTGGTACTCGGGCTGGTACTCGGGCTGGTACTCGGGCTGGTACTCGGGCTGGTACTCGGGCTGGTACTCGGGCTGGTACTCGGGCTGGTACTCGGGCTGGTACTCGGGCTGGTACTCGGGCTGGTACTCGGGCTGGTACTCGGGCTGGTACTCGGGCTGGTACTCGGGCTGGTACTCGGGCTGGTACTCGGGCTGGTACTCGGGCTGGTACTCGGGCTGGTACTCGGGCTGGTACTCGGGCTGGTACTCGGGCTGGTACTCGGGCTGGTACTCGGGCTGGTACTCGGGCTGGTACTCGGGCTGGTACTCGGGCTGGTACTCGGGCTGGTACTCGGGCTGGTACTCGGGCTGGTACTCGGGCTGGTACTCGGGCTGGTACTCGGGCTGGTACTCGGGCTGGTACTCGGGCTGGTACTCGGGCTGGTACTCGGGCTGGTACTTCGTCAAAGTAACAGCTCCCTGCTTTAATGTTTTAGATCTAACACAATTTTTCCAAACCTTCCAAAGAGCACGGATCATGCGATTTATTTAATAGAGCATGTGCATTTAATTCATGATCACGTGGACGACATGCAACACAATGTATCTGCAAATAATACGGGTGTGACATTACATTTTCCCAACGTTTCATTTGGAATCTGAGTTTTGCACATGGCTGATTTGATATTTAACGATAATATGTAACGACAATAATCATTTTCGATAAGAATTAGCTCCATGGAATCTTTCTTTCGAATAGGTGCATAGCATGATTGAGTTTTTTCCAGCTACCAGTAGATACTTCATATATACATGATTAATTTCATTTCTAAGCAATTGTATGATTTCTGTTTACATACATATTTCTTACAACGATGTTATATACATATGAAAAGCTACATTATTATTACATTATTTTTCGCGGCTGTAATGTCACGTGCATATCACGACAGATACAAATGTGGATGAGATGCAAGAATGAGCCTACTTTGTGCCATTATTAGCTGTATTCACAGACCCCATTTGCACCTCTTGATCCTCTCCTGCTTCATTTCCCTCGCTGTAATCACAAGTGGCAGTTTTTCCCACGCGGCTCCATGAAGCATTTGGATCCAAGAACCAATCGTAGACCATGGCGGCTAAGATACCTCCGAGGAAAGGTCCAACCCAGTAAACCTAACAAAATGAAAAGAAATCTCACATGAAATGTAGAACTTACAACTGTCTGACATAATTTTCATTTCATATCATACAATTGAAAATAACAATCTTCTGACCAAGTTTCATACTTCCGAGCTACCCGAAGCAATCTAAGACATTTTTTGTAATTATTAAACACTTTACTGTTACTTCTATAGGAGCCTACCTTTTGATTTTTAAACATGCAGAAAATGATGTCATCGATCCAATTGGAATGTAAAATAAATAAATTATACTAATGTCATTATGCAGAAGATTTTAATTCAGATTTGAACAAAATGGTAACCTCCATGTGTCTGCCGACTTCAGACATAACTGGAACATGATTGGTACTTGGTTTAAATTTGAATCATCTATCATATAGTCATATGAAATAAGTATTGTATTATACTTCACGTCTCCTTTAAGAATCTATCTTTTACAAACTTCACAACATTTGTAGTCTGTCTCACAGAGCGGCTCAAGTGGGAAATCGTGTTCACTTTATATAGAAAAGTGGTTCTTTAGTGATTTTTTTACGCTGAATACGATGGCGTACACCGATAAATTCTAAAGTGTGTCCAAGTTTCCCACGGGAACTCCTGGGGGTGGAGGCCCAATTAACTATATAGCTAAACAGTGACCGATTAAAGTATTTATGTTGTCTATTTGTACGTTTGTGGATGTACCGATTAAATAAAAATCAAGTTAAAAATAAAAAAACGACCGACGTATGGGTCAAATTTCAAAATGGCCGTCAAAATATCAACTTTTTAAAAAGATGCATTTCTTTTATATTTTTAAGTGTTTGATGCCTATTGTTTTTTTCTTCAAAAAAGTGACTTTGAAAATCCAAAGTAACCACCTTGGGGTCAAATTCAAAATAGCCGCTGAAACTATTATCATTGATAATATTATTATTTTGATCATGGTCATCATAATCATAATAATCATCATCATTATGATCATTATTATGATCATTATTATTATTTTTGTTATTATTATTATTAATATTATTATCATTATTATCATTATTACTATTATTATTATTATTATTATTATTATTATTATTATTATTATTATTATTATTATTATTATTATTTATTATTATTATTATTATTATTATTATTATTATTATTATTATTATTATTATTATTATTATCATTACTAAAGAATCACTTTTCTATATAAGATGAGCAACATTTCTCACTTGAGCTGCTCTGTAGTTTGATGAACGGAAATATAAGCGGATAGTTTATATTTTAGTGTGTTATTCAGTCAATTGATATCTAATTTAAAGTAAAACAAAGTTAAATTTCGTGATACAACAGTGCAACAGCTGGCTTATGATGTTCTTCTGACACGGAAGTTGTATTCAGTGTGTAGTGATTCCAGGAGATCTAAATGATCTTTTTTTTCATTGTAATGGAGCATAGTTACATATAATGCACCACGCTTTGTAGCAAACTTCAATATGTTATAGAAACTAGTACATATATTAGAAATCATCAATACAAAGAAATATATAAAAAATTCTAGTTATAGCCAGAATTTCAACATGAGGTTTTTTATCTCGATTTCGATGAAAGGATTAGTTCAGGGGTCAAGCATGTCCATCTTACATGAAAGAGGATTTTCAAAAAAAGCATTACAAAACCTGATTCCGTTAACTGAATAGGAGATACCTAAGTTTAAAGTTTAGTATCATTTGTGTAGAAACGACTAAAATCAGACAAGTTGTGATATCATAGCCTTAGATTCCTCAGTCTTGATGTATTCTATCATATTTTGTCCTGCGATGTTGTGGCTTAAAAATCATGGGATATGTTAAAAAACAAACTAGTAAAATGGAATCTAAGAAGGTTATTTATAATATTCCACCTGAAGAAAGTTCGAGAAAAATTAATTCAAATAGTGAAACTATTAAATGAACTTTAAGAATACATTATCAATTGTTAAGAATGTGAGGATGAAAACGTCAACTTTCCATAGTAGATTTACAACATCAGTCATTTCAACACAGATAGACAGAGCTTTAAACTTGAATATCTCCTAAATGGAATACGATTTTTGAATGCTTTCTTCACCATTTTGTTTCTGTTGAAGTCTTCTTTCATATAAGATGGACATACTTGACCACTAAACTAATCCACTAAGAATGTTAAAACATCGGCATTCAAATTAAACAAGAGTATGGTCTCAGTGTACCTTTAGGTTTAGTATGTGATAGAGAAATTATCATTATCTGAAGTTTCCTTTAAAGAAAATTTTCTGGATGATGTTTGGAGGGCCGCGGAGCACACGACAGCATAATTAGCCGGCCCGCATTGTGATACACGTAAGTGATTTTTATAATTATTGAATACCTTTTTTGGGGTTCTTTTTTACCAAATTAATTAATATTGAATGATAACACGATTTATTTGTAATATCATTCAGCATTCCCGATTAGCGCATTAATGGCTCTTTTTGCCATCTTTATATTCCAGCTCCAATTTGACACAATTTCGTACTACCTCGACTCTGCTCACAAAACTCTGAATTCAGTATATAAATGCGTGCGTTTCTCGCATATAAAAAGTTAATATAAAATTCAAAATTATGTTTAAATGCGAAAAATTTACGCAATGAACAAGCTAATACAAGAACATAAGCTTGAAGTTGTTAGCAAGTGATGCGTAAAAGAACATATTTTTAATGTGAAGATGGAGAACAAATGAAAACATGAGTACCTTCAGGGGATGCTTTGAAGCATGTATTTTTACAGAACACTAGAATCACATCACTGCATTATCTGCACCTGTGTACTATAGTAGCCTATATTACAACGTGAGTCACAAACGACAAATTGTGAAGTAGTTATTGACACTTTTTGTGTGTGTGTGTGTGTGTGAGCATGAAGATGTTATTAGAAAATTATTAGAACAATTGCATTTCCCTTGCGTGAGTCACTAACATGACTAAGACAAATTGCTTGAAAAGAGGACAGGTCATGCTAGAAACACGCAGTAAACACTTCTTTATTCCAGAACCACGTGAAACATTTGTCCTGCTATTCAGAAAATCCACAAGTCTTATAACTTATGGTAGCTCCCTTTTTCAAAATACACATTTTCACTAGTTTGTTGAATTGCTACGAACCAAACTCGAATCCATGTATTAACGTCACAATCTGGGGTAACTTTTGAAACTAGGTTAATATAAGCGTCCAAGCTACTGTACTTTGTTTAAGAATCAACGCTTGAAATTAATTGAATGGGCCACGACAATGGTTTTATTTCTGATCGTACATTCCTGTTTAAAAACGAATATTGTTATATTGGATGCCATACTAAAGACACTCGTTACAAAAAAACCACAAATAAATTATTGTAATTATAGAAACGTCAAATATGTTTATTGCTGGAATAGAAACCACTTATTTCTGGGTATCGTTGCTGTTCAATAATGTTTATTTGCATTTGCTATTTTGTTTTTAATGCCTCTAAAATTATCATCATAAGCGCGTGAGTTGTGCAGGGGAGGCATAAAATAAACACTTAGTTTTGAACCCACTCTCCATCCGGCTAAAACATGTGTGAACTTGCACATTGTTTAATTCACTGCTTTCTTCAAGTCATTAATATCTTCGTATAAGGCTATTTGATTATTCAGATTCAACATGGATTACAAGTATTTTCAGTCAATTATTTTATAAGACAAATATTGCGCTTTTATCCTCCATTGCAGCAGTTTATCATACTTGTTAAGACTAAAGGTTATTACCTTATCGCAACATATAGTATATATGGCGATAAGGTATTGTACTCACTTATGTGTGTGTGGGTGCGTTTGCTTTGATATTCATTTAAGGACCTTCACCTGACAATACATCAATCGTTTAAGGACCCAGGTCGCGTTTGAGGTCCTGAACACACGTCCATAAACGTTTTTGCTACAAACAAGAAAAATCTTTCACTTAAGATGGCGCTTGAGAAATTTTACAGATGTCCTGAATGAACCGGTTGAATTTGACATCTAATTTCACACTATCTTCAGAGTGCTAAAAATTCCACACTGATTTATATCAAAAATGGATTGCGCCACAAAATCTTAACAAAGTTACCCGCTAATTCACCGCGAGTCTTTAGTTGTTTAGTAAAACTGAAAATTATGTAACACACAGAAGTCCTTAGATGAATAGATGTATTAGATCTTGTCCAGGGTCTTTAGTTGTTTACAAAACCTAAAATTTTGTTTTATGTCCTTAAAAAGATAACATGAATCAGGACTGTATTTTTGTTTACTTTTTAAGTCCCCCTTACCCTACAAGCAATTAACAATGATAAAACAACAACTTTTTCAGCTCCACTACTTCATTATTGGTCTGTATCATTGAGTCCTTAAATGGATAGTTTGATGCCAAAGTCCTTGGTCAGTATGTGAGGCATGTGTGGGTGCGTTTGAAGGTGTTTCTCACACAATATACATCACAAAATAACCCAAATCTTTTGTTTTAGGAGGAATAGTATTCCAAACTAGTTGCCTGTACTATAGGTTTCAATGAGGAAAAGCAATAAGTTTCGTGCTACCTTGGCCTTATAAAACTGAACAATGAAATATGACCCCATGACGGGATTACAAGGGTTTAGGGGCTAGACAGAGAGTTGTTAAGACGAAGAACAGTTTG
>JAIGNY010000033.1:1817500-1825000 GCA_020152595.1 Chiridota heheva
CTGCCTGGCACAGCATCTGCTAAACTGGCACAGCGTCCGCTGAGCTCGCCCTGCGTCCACTGAGCTGGCTGGGCACAGCGTCCGCTGAGCTCGCCCAGCGTCGGCTGAGTTAGCTCAACGTCCGCCGCTGCTAATAAGCTAAGACCGTTCATTTATTTTTTGCTTTTCAAGTTCTTTAAGTTTAGAGTTGTATACTTTGCAAATAATATTGAAATGAATATTTCTTTATAATCTGATAATTCGAGCTATTGCTAGTGACTAAAATGTTAAAATCTGCTCTTCAGAAATACTTAAATAACTTTTTAGAAATTACTTTAAAGTTCCCTGGTGAAAGTCAAATTTGCGCTGTAGAAAATAATGTCATCGTTCTGTTGCATCAATAAAATTAGAAGGGAGCGTGGACCGTACTGTTACGCAAAATTCTTGTAAATAATTCAGACTGTCTGAGTGTCTGTCTGTGTGTATGTGTGAGTGTCTGTCTGTGTGTGTGTCTGTCTGTCTGTCTGTATGTATGCATGCATGCATGTATGTATGCATGCATGCATGCAATGTATGTATTGTTTATGTATGTGTGTATGTATGTATATATGTATGTATGCGCGCGCGCGCGTGTGTGTGTACAAATCCAACCCTTAAATACCAATTTTGAGTTGTCTTCTGCATCAGAAACTCTTGTTCTTTTGATCTATTATACACGAACAACTACAAGTTTGAGTGATCTTGGTCATTGAAATTTATGGCCACTTGTGTATCCAATAATCACGTGCTTTTATCCACCGTTAATCAATATAAGTAGGCCTATAAGTATCATAAGTGTTTATCTTGGTGCTACTTTCACGTTTGGACACCACAAAATATTGTTTACCTTAAGAAGAAACTTATATCATTGACGAAAAGATAAGCTAGGGCAAATTGTGAAAGATATATGTTGTAATAAAATATGCTTCGACATATGCAAAATTTAAAAAAGTTATTACTGATATTATGATACTCTGCTGATGGTCGATCGTAGAATGTTGGATATGAAACATATATTATTGGACACACGATATGGTAATGAAGATATTGTGAATACTTTATTGCGCAGTAAACACTATAGCGGGATGATTGTCTTATAGGCCAGTAAGAATAAGAAATACGTAGAACAAATTGCAAGAACAATTTATTTCTTGGAACTTGATCTACGTACCATTGGCTGTAACATACCCAAAATCAGCCATAATCGGACTCCTAATTTGCATGAAATAAAAATGGCCGCCATTTTAAATTTTGAGGTCCAATGTCCTTTATTTAATTATTCATATTTACTACATTTACAGTGTATATTCAGATATTACTAACCGCTTACACAAAATTGACCTTTTATTTTGGCGGCCATTTTTAATTTACGCAAATTGGGTACTTTTATGGCATCCGATAGCGGCTGACTTTAAACATAATGTTGCTCATAAACTATTCAACAAAATCCTGCAAAGAAACGTTCTGTTGCAATTTGTTCTAGTTTAGTCATTTCCACATTATATTGACTGGGCTTTTAATTGATTTTGAGTTTAAAAAGAAAAAAAAAATGGCGTGTGGATTTGCGTGACACTTCATTTTCTTATATAGATTGCACACATGAAATCATTTGCTCATAGAGACCCATTTCATTTTGGGGGACAGAAGCAGTTACCACCAGGAGCGGACTGGCCGGACCGGCGCGCCGCTGGGGTTAGTCGCCGGAGGCTTCGATGTTCCCCACAGCTAACGCTAAAATTGTTTATTCTACTATGGCGCCGGTTTGGTTACTCCACTTGGAAAAATCCTAGTATAGTGGTAAATCGCTATATAGGAATTAATTTCAATATTTTGAATATTTATAGGTGACCGAATTTCTTCAAACTTTCAGAATTTTGAAAAAAAGCTTGAAATATGCTAAAATATCAAGTTTAGTCAACAATCTAGGATTTTTGAGGCAAAAAACGGGTACTTATTTCGATCTGATAAAATTGAGAAGAAACAAAATTATGCTACAAACAAATCATGCTTACTATTCTTTTTGAAATATTTCTTACTTTCTTTCAGCAATTTTACTGTTCCTTTTCTTTCCATTATTCCAAAATAATTTTAAATTGATATCGTTAAAAAAGGATGATAAATCACGGGCTCACAAATTTTGCGTTCTTGTCGGCCATTTTGAACAAAACTAAAAAAAAATGCTGAAGAGCAGTGCGGAGGAATTTTAACAATGTCAACAATGTCAAAATCCTAAAGTAAAACCTAATCCAAAAAACTCAATTTTAAAACCCTAATCCTAAAACCTTATCCTAAACCCTATTCCTAAACCCTATAATCCTAGAACCTAATCCTAAAACCTAAAGTCAACAATGTCAAAATCCCCAAACCTAATCCTAAAACCCTAATCCTAAAAACCTAATCCTAAAACCTAAAGTCAACAATGTCAAAATCCCAAAACCTTATCCTAAAACCCTAGTCCTAAAACCTAATCCTAAAACCTAACCTAAAAATGAAAATCTACTTTAGAGATGCGCACGTTTTTTGTTTATTTCATTTTAACGGCTTGCAGACTCCACTCGTCAGTACAACAGTAGGCTAATAATAGTATACACACTGTCGAGTATAAGTTTTGATCGGAAAGCCAAAAAGTAAGAATTATTCCTCTTTTTTAAACAATTTTAGCTTAGTTTCTACTTAAAAGACCTAAATCTCAAAAGAAAAATAGTTAAAATACATAAATACAACAGAATAAAACTAAAATTAAAAAAGATAAAGCAAAAATCCGTACATAGACATTAACCGCTATACTAGGATTTTACCCTCCACTTGGGCCGGTAAAATTCTATGTGCCAGTCCCAGGTACCAGTCCGCCCATAGTTACCACTATGCCCTTTTTACTGGAAACTACGATTCGATTGAGTCTAGCGTTTCAAATGTTTATGTTTGAAATAAAATTCTGCATAACTATTGTATGAGTATTACAAAGCATTTCCAATAATAATTTAAACAAAACAAATCGATATGTCTAGAGTATATCGAATCTGTTTTAATCTTATCTTTGCTTATGCAAATTATAACCGAGTCGAGTTTTCGATAGCAACCATCTTTGCAACATTTTGTTAGTAATAATACTGAGTACGACCTATTTTTGTTGAAAATATTAGTCACATACACATACTCCATTTACACTTTCAATGCCAACATGACCCTTTACTTTTTTTTGTCATAGAAATAAAACTTGGTCATTTATATCAAGACCACTAAAAATTAAAAGACCGCCATAACTGTCATACCGATCATCTGGGTAATCACTTTGTTATCAATCATTTTGTCTCCTGAGCGAGGCAATTAATCCAGTCACAAGTGTTCATTTATAGACGAATATGGTGTATATATGTAAAATTATATCATGGAGGTATTATAAAGCCTACATGATTAAATCGACATATATGATCGAGAGAGATTGAGATCGACAGAGAGAGAGAAAGAAAAGAGAGAGAGAGAGAGAGAGATTGAGAGATAGACACACACACACACGCACACACACATATATATATATATATTTATATATCAACATATATATATATCATATATATATATCACATATATATATATATATATATATATATATATATATAAATATATATATTATATATATATATATATATATATATATATATATATATATATATATATATATATATATATATATATATATATATATATATATATATATATATATATATATGTATATATATATATAATTTGAAAGAAAAATCGGATATCAAATGAATATTCAATAGATTTGACGGCGTACTTTTCAATTTCATTGTGGACTTCGCGATAAAATAACAAAAGACTTCCGTTGACAGGTCTTTGACCTTTTAAACAGCCCCCTGGACACATGGTTCTGTGTTGGCTTAGTCATCGCTGATACCGTATACATGCATGATACGTTACATTACACAAATATTACCGTTCTCTTGGTAAAGATTCCATTGATATAACGTTATCACAACTTAAAATGGCGGCCTCCATGGATCTTAATAAATACAAGGCTCCAAGTTTTGGTGTATTTTCTTATTACACCAAAAGTCCAGGATTCTCTCTGACTGATCAACGTATGGTGTTTATAAAAGAATGACGCTAGTGTTAAAATATAAAATATCTATGTAATCCCGATGAAGAACCCAAGTGTGCAGAATTTGAACACTTTTACGTAATGATAGCAACACACACTGACAAGATGCGTCAGGCGTCCGGTATATTTGCAGTGTAATGCATCAATTAATTCATCAATGCACGAGAAACTATTCCAAATAACATCCGGGAAAAAATCATCATTATTTGGATGAAAAATTAAGAATAATTTAAATGGCTCCACAGTTACTGAGAATGTTAGTATCTGATCTCTCGATAGCAATAAGCTACATTTTTGAAAACAAATATGACACACAGACATCACAAAGTATAGGTTTATTGAAGTCTTTCCCACACGCTTTTAAGAAATTATGAAATACTTGTGCGCACATGGACGGAAATATGTTAAGCCCTTTATTTTATTAAGCACTTGATGAAGTTGAGTGAGAATTTTGCGACGGTAAAATTATCAATCATCAAATTTTAGAAGAATTGAAAGTATTTTACTTTTTAAGCACATGCCAGGTAAAGCACACGTAAGTCACAATTACGTGTTTTCAGTGTGTACCCGATGAATTTGCCAGGTTGGAAAGTGGTTATCACCCAGCTCTTTTCGGAAAGTGTTCAGAGAACCAAGCAGGGGGGTGAAAGTCATACCAGCGGGACCGACTGACCGACGGCTCTACGTCCCCTCTGAAGAACGGTGAGTGTCACCCAACCATTGACCATTTTTCACAAAGGTTGGATGGGGGAGAAAGTGTGATGCAGAAGACAAACCTCTGCACTTGATGTCTGCGTAAATCGTTCTGAATATCTGAGAGAGAGAGTTGAACACACAATTACAATGACGGGGTCGTCGCCTGCGTATTTGGTTATGATAGTACAAATGCTATCACGAAACGCTTAATACGACCCGGACGAGAACACAGGTACGACGTACGGACAGACATAACATCGACAACCAAGTCAATGTCCACGGCCTTTGATAACCAGTTGTGGTGCACTGGCGTGTCTACCCACCCCAGGATTGAACCCGGGGCCTCGTGGTCTGTAGACAGGTATGATAACCGCTACACCACATATCTGTGAAAAAAATTGCTAGTTAAATCGCCGTTGGACTCGAACCTGGGACCTCCAACATCTCAGTCATACGCTCAGCACCTGCCTCACTTCAACCAAATATTTACATTAATTTTGATATTTTTCTTAAAACAAAAACAAAAAACCTACGACCAAAAATTAATACCACACGCTAAAATCTTTCACGGACAACTACTTATCATTTAGTAGTAATTTTTCTTATTTCGCTTTGAGATTTTTTATGTAAAAGAGATATTTTCTATGCAATTCTTTATAATAAAAGAGTACCACTATTCTTTTGAGAAGAAGCTAAGTACTAAGAAGTACTAAGAAGCTAAGTACCGAAAAAATCAATTTGATTTAAACGGTTTAATTCAATAACAATTATGCCTCATTAATTATAATTCCTAAATGTTTTCCATCTTTATTTTATCTCAGCAAATGATGATTAATAATGCTCAAAGGGTTTCGTCACTCAAGAAAAATCTTACACGACGAACTAACGCCCATTTTTAGATGCAATATTCTCGTTGAGTTGAACAAGTCAACGACCTGACGACAGGAATTTAACGTAGAGTGATTGAAATTTACAAGCAGCGCAAATTGTTTCGGATAATGTTCGAATACTACTGACATCACGTTCATTCAGTCTAAAGCGGGAGTTGTTATGAAAACTCCGTTACCCAAACCTCTTATGAGTAAATATCTTAAGAGAGTTTCTTATATTCATTCATAGAAAAAGAAAGAAAGAATGTCATTTTATAATTATAAGAAACAAAATGTACAGGAATATCTTTATGTATTGGTAATGCGTCTTCGATCGATACAAAAAAAAAAAGACTAGAGCCATTGTGGTCAAATGCGTGAACAAACAAGTCGTTTCTTTCCATATACCACATTGATCTAAATAAAAGACGCTTCTGACCACCAAGTGAAATCGAGTATTGATGTTTCACGACAGCTTTACCTTTATGTAAAGAGAGAGAAAGAGAGTTTCAACAAATTTAGAAATCAAAATGAATTATAACAATTACCCTACTAATTGATTTAATTAGGCGGTCTTTTAAACAAACAGACACAAGCTGCCTGGTCAGCTGATCGAAAATATCATCAAAAACGGATTTCATTGAATCTGAAGCACTGCCCATTTGGCAGCCGTTCCACATTTTGATTGGTTGTTGTGTTATTTATTTACTGTTGTTTATCTAGCTTCCACATTACCAGCCAATGGTAGGCGGTGCTGTTGAAGTGACGGACTAGCATCATGCAAATATATCTCCCTGTGAAGTACGATTCCTTTTGCTCTTTTTTTATATGTGTGCATAAAGTATAGGTAGTTGAAAATAAAAATACGTTCAGACCCTGGTTTACTTGGCAAGTACAAATCACTGATACTGCATACACCCGAACAGTGTATACAGGTTACTGTTATACTTCGCCACACATGTTATACTTCGCCACACATGTTATATTTCGCCACATGTGTTATACTTCGCCACACATGTTATACTTCGCCACACATGTTTTACTTCGCCACACATGTTATACTTCGCCACACATATTATACTTTGAGAAAAACTTTAATTAATAAAGATGTGCAATAATTTTCTTTAAAATACATTAACAACGATGGTTACGAAATTGAAGATGAGGTCGTAAACTTAAGACCTTTATAGTATAACACCAGTCATTTTTTGCCTAATCAAATTTTAATATCTCCCAAGTTAACAAAATAAGATATGAAAGTAGTTTCTTCATCATTTTGTCTTTCTTTATTTAAAAATGAATTTTTTTAACACTAAACTAATCCTTTAACCAGTCCGGTCCACGCTCCCCATTGGAAGATCATCTGATTGGGAGATCGAGACATGCGCAGTGATCATAATATAAATTGTTGCTGATAAGTTCAGCCGTTAATTTTTTTTGCTTATCAAATTCTGTAATTCTAAAGTTGTACACTTTGTTAATGATATTAGAATTAATATTTCTGTAAAATTTCAGCTTTTGCTGGTGATTAAAATGGTAAAATCTGCTCTTCAAAAAAAAAAATGAAATTAATTTTTCAAAGATTATGTTAAAATTCTCGGCAAAAATCAAATTTGCGCTGGTAAAAATAATTTCTTCGTTTTGTTACATATTTTTTTGTTGTTGAATATTTCGCATACATTTTCCAACATTTGGCTTAAACCTATTAAACCGATTATGTATTCCTTTGGAGCGATTTTAATTCAAAAAGATGCATTGTGGGTTATAATGACAAAAAATCTCCCGATCGGGAGATCT
>JAIGNY010000033.1:1830000-1930000 GCA_020152595.1 Chiridota heheva
TTCCTGGTATTGTGAATGTATTTGGGCGATGAGAACTGTTAGAAAAGTGACATTTAAATGACTGAAGTAATATAAACTTTTAGATGTGAGAAGCAATGTTTAATGAAAACTTGTAAGGAAGTGAAGAATTTATTTTAAATTAGAGTATAAGAAAAGTTAAAAATGAATGAGGTTATCCACAAAGCAAACCATATTCAATTACGATAACATACACGAGCAAAATAACAATGTCAGACACAAGTAGCCAACAGCCATAATTAAGCCATTATGCTATTAAAATAGCGGTATTTTGTATACATATATAGTTATTACATCTCCTTGAATATTTTAGTGATATCTTTTTTAGTTACCTATTTAGAAAACTCCTTAAAATTTAAGTCATTGTTTGCCTCCCCTTCCAGAATGTACGTAAAAGGCTTGACTAATTTTGCCAGACTTAGCTTTAAAAGTAAATCTAATTTCTTCTGCTAATTAAGAACAAATGCATTCGAAAGTATCAATTGCAAATATATTATCTAGATTCAGTTTTATTTTCTGGAAATCATGAATGTAAGTTACATAATTAAGTTCACAATGTCTGTTAATCTCTGAGGAATACATTTTACTATTTTCGGCATTTAATTCAAATTTGTAAGTTTGCGAAAGCTTTCATTCTGTTAGTCATTCAGGGAAAAGGCAATAAATCGAAAGAACCTATCACGATTCTTACCACCTAACATTATTAGTCTAACATTAAAACCATATGTAGATTTCTGGGCTCCCCCACCGATTTTAAAATATGAAAATCAGATACAATCGTCGTGGGCTTTTCGGTGCGAAAAAGGTAATTGAAATTTTTGAAAGTGTAGCATTTGACTGTTTGAATGCAGTTTTTAAGTTCACAAACTTTCATAACGTGACAGATGTTTTAAAGGAATCCTGGAGGGTTAAGGATAAGTCTTAAAAGATTACTTAATCTATTTGTTTCTCTTATAAGGGGTCATGCAGCATTGGTCATTGTCCATTGTTGTATTACGAATAGCTAAATACATTATGTAGAAAAACATGCTTACTGTATGTAGAGGTGGTTTGCTGTAAAAACACAATCACAGGAAAACCAATTCGTGACAATGGAGAAGATGGTATAAGTTGACATGCAATAGCTGAATACCTTTTATTTGCTAAATGTTTTCTCTGGGGCTTTCGGCTAAGCGCTTCTGTTGAATACTATACTTTTTACTATAGGTTAGAATATTTCCTTATAATGTGACATGCACCAGGTTAATCTACAGAGGCAAGCATTTGGTATGAAACTACCTTTGAAGTTTTGAAGGTCTAGTTTCATCTCCTTTTGCATCAACCATTCAGACAATTCAAAAACAAAATTTCAATCGTGCCATCCTCATGCAAATCAGACCCACTGATTAGACCCCGGCAGTTAAAGTCCCTTTCCTGGATAATCTATGTTGTAACTTACCCATTGGTTTCCCCACTCTCCTCCAATGGCAGCTGATCCGAATGTCCTAGCTGGATTCATGCTAGCACCGGTGTAATTAATCTATCAAAACAAAGAGAAAGTCAGATATAATTATTCAGATTAATAGAAAGGTGCTGACGAGCATCAAGCGATTTTGTTTGAATTATGTAAATATTTGTTGTGAGGAACTAACAAAAATACAAGTAATTTTATGCATGGATAATCCATTATATTCAAATAACCCTCTAGAAGGGATTTTAAACGAACAAAACAAAGCAGTGATGGTTCCAAGCTTGATAATAAGAGGAATATCTACGGAAAATCATATATAGCCCTTATAGTCAAAAGGATTAGTGGTACAGCAAGATCATCTGATATGAAATAAAGACTTTCAAAGGAAACATAATGGTGAAGGAACTATTTGAACCGTTTCATTTGTATAGAACGACTGGTATGGCTTAAAACCATTCAACATGTCAGGGAATCTATAAAGTAGCTTTGGCATATCACCTGAATGAAATTTAAAAAATTCAAAAATTATTTTAAAACAATTCAATATATTTTCTTTAAAATGCAATAATATAATGTTATACAATATAATAAGAATTGTTACGAAAGTGAGGATTATTAATGTTTGAATCTGTCAAAACAATCACTGCAAATCTAGCGCTACTTAAGAAAACATAGTCTTAAAACTTGTGTGCTGCGCTAGATGTTATCAAATCATTTTTTGATATATGCATATAAATGAAAACTACGAGAAATAAATGGGCCGTAAGTATAAACTGTTCAGAAAAAATACTAAGAACTAGAAGAACAGTTGTTTATAAATATATGGAGTAATTGGTCGAGTTCCCAGTGGAAAATTTAAAGTGTTTTGTAGTTGAAATGTTCAGAGAGGCGACAATTAAAATCAGCATACTCTTAACTTAATGGAATGTCGAAATTCAAGCATAAACTTTAAGGTTTTTTTCTTCTTCCTGTTTTGTACATTTAACATTGCAAGAAAAAATGTCAGCCTAATACAGCCAATATACTTCTGTTTCCGTTTAGTATGTGGAAACATAACTTTATACAACACGCATTTATTTTACATCTTAATTAGGCTCTATGAGGGAAATTTTCATTTTGTAACTATTCCAAAAATAGTGAGTTGCAAAATACATGTAATTCAGGTACACAAAACGTGAGCATCTTTCATATGTCCGTGCTACGTACATGACACTGACAACATTTGATCCAAAGGCGTTTTATGTCAGGGTTTCATGTTGTATGTTATGTATGTTTCAAGGAGTGCCTCCCATAAAATCGTCAACCGACTCTATAGGAATAAGAAGTTCAATCATTCCGTCAAAACGGATCTCCCGGGTATGCCAGGTATCACAGTGCCATTGATTTTTTTTTTTATCAAAGTGTGCATATTCATCACAATAAGAGAGCTATATAGTTAGACATGAAGTTAAGTTTCATCCTAAAATGAATAGTGAGGCAAATTTCAGAACAGCTATCTATGATGGATGGATTCTAATTATGAAGGCTATTTCAGTGATGAAACGCTAAGAAGGTAAAGCGAAGATTAATTCCTGATGGATGCAGAAGAACATTTTATTTGATTGACTGTTTTAAGTCATCGTCGCTGAGCATAGAATTAATTGAGATTTAAAGAGGGAATATAGTCTCGAAATGATGACTTGACTGGTCACCAATAAATCCGATACATACTGTTAACATCACTTCCGCGGTGGTAATTGATTGGCTTGTCGGTGAGTGTGGCAATTTTTCGACCAATCAGAAACGTTGGATTGTAGTTTATTTTGATCCCCACGTTAACAAGATATCTGGCCTAAAATTTATGTGTGCATATGTCTGAAATGCTATTTCAATCCAAATACGCAAAACACGAACCCGCGTGCCATTTCTAACATATATTGCGTATGTGGCTCAGATAACATTAGCGCTTGTCATGTTGAAGTACTTTATGTGTGCTTTCATATGCTCATGATATGTCGATACACATGTAAGTTTGTTTACTACAATATGATTGGAAGAGAGGGGACACACTCCTAATTTGCATTTGGCACAATATAATTGGAAGAGAGCGGACACACCCCTAATTTGCATTTTGCATTACCCTATGTTCGTCCATAAACTCTTAATATTAATCGTTCCATAAACAACAACTAACCATTTTTGATTTAATTTTTATACTTTATTCTAGCTAAACAATTACAAATTCAATATATACATCGAGTAAAATTAGATACATCTTGTAAATTATATACTGATTGATTAAACTTAAATGAAGGGTAACATGGTTTAACAATTATAAACACAATAGCTGAGGAGAATTTGCAAAACGCTACCTAAATCTTATGGGTGCAAAACCCCCTTATGCTACAACAACAGAAAACAAGACAATAGATAATCAATTCAATATGTATATACACCCACCCTTCCCTTGTCCCACCCTACCTAAACCCCACCCGACCTGAACCCCACCCTACCTAAACCCCACCCTCCCCGACCCCCTCTCCTTCAATACCAACCAAACCTACCCATATAACTTCCCAAAACAAAACCGTTAAGGATTCAAGAAAATGCACAAAACGAGTGCGTAATACACGGGTTAGAATAAACTTATATAGCCTACTTAGGTCAGAGAATAGGAATTTGTACCGGGAGACAACAATGATTACAACTGGTTGTTATAAGCAGATAAGAGATAGTTCTTTAAACGGGACTTAAAAAAGTTCAAGGAAGCATTATTTTGTTTATATCTGTGGGAAGCGACTTCAAACTCTTAGCACCAACATGCCGAACATACATCTGTAAGGAAGTTAGCTAAGGTAACCAAAGATTTAAGTTATGTCTAGTGGAGTACCTATGTATAGGATTAGAGAGCGTGAAGAAATCTGAAAATGTGTTAGGTAGTATGCTATTGAGAGAACAATAAACAAAAATAAGATTTGGTAAATAGCAATGTCAAAGAATGTTAAGTGTTTTATGCATGAAGAACAATGGTTTGGAGTGGGTATTAAGAATTGTTTTAGATACAGCACGAATAACTTTCTTTTGAAGTATGTGGAGCTTTTGTATGTGAGTTGGAAACGCATGTCCCTAAACAATGTTGCAATAATTTAAGTACGGAAAAAATTAACTATTGTATAGAGTAAGTATGATGTGGCTTGGTGGGAATTTGCTCAGTTTATTGATTATACCGACAGCTTTAGAGACTTTACTGCTAACAGCAGTGACATGGGGCACCATCACAAATTATCATCTATGACTACACCAAGAAATTTAGCTGTGGTAGAGAAAAAAATAAACTGGTTTCCAATAGTGATACCCTTTCAAAAACGTGAATATTTTATGATTGGGATAAAAGAGCATAGTAACGGACTTTTGGGCGTTAAGATGAAGCTTATTATGATTTAACCAATTAGGAATCTTAAGCATTTCAGAATTAACGTTATCAATCAAGGAATCCAAATCTTTGTGGCTATAGTGAATATTCGTGTTGTCTGCGGGTAAAAGAAAGCTTATCACTAAGTGTAGGAAGATCATTGATGTACAAAAGAAAAAGTAATGGGCCAAGTATAGATCCCTGAGGAACACCAGAAATAATATTTCGGCAAGAAGACTTACAACCACTAAAAGAAACGTATTGCTTTCTGTTAGAAAGGTAGCTAGCGAACCAATCGTTTGCGACACCTCTTACACCGGTGGTTACTTAATTTATTTAACAAAATAGCATGGTCTAACATGTCGAAAGCCTTCGACAAATCTAAGAAAATGCCACATGCAAACTTTTTATGTTCAAAAGTATAAGTAATGTTATCAACAAAACTAACAATTTCCTGGGCAACTTGATCTACCAGGTAAAAAGCCAAATTGATTAGTGGTCAAAATATTATTATCATGAAGAAAATTTAGTAAATGGTTATAAACTAGTCTTTGAACAATTTTAGAGATAGAAGATAGAAGAGGACAGAAATAGGTCTATAATTCTATTTAAGAGTCGAATCACCACCTTTGAAAACTAGAACAACGCGGCCTATTTTTAGATTGTCAGGAACTACATTGTCAGGAACTACATTTTATTAAATAACACATTGTACGTGCCGCGAAGAAGCTATGGACCTAAACAGTGGTATAATTTTATTTTCGTAAGAGCCCCGGGCGCTTATTATGTTTAATACGGTAAGTGTCTGGAATGGATAAGCGTTCTCCTAATAACCAAGTAGAAATCCATATAGCTACACTCCTGGAAATTTCACTGCAGTTCTCTTTTCTCTATTTTTACAGATTACTTTTTAGAATGTCTCAAGGAGACTTGACCAAAGGAAATGCTGGGCAGCAAGCTTCCAAATTCAACAAATGTGAAGCTGCAGGACATTCAGCGACGTAAGAAGAAAGATGGGAGTAGAAAAAAAAAAAAAAAAAGAGCAGGAAAGGCAAAGGAAAAAGAATAGAAAAGGAAGGAGCAGAAAATCAAAAGTTCAAAACATTTTTGGTGAAGGATAAGAAAATATTGTCAAGCCCAAGTGTGCACATCTTTTAATTCATAGTTTGGGAGCAGCAAATGAAAACTGAACAGTTTAAAACATTTCTGACAAAGGATAAGAAAACGTGTCATGCCCAAATGTGCATATCTTTTAATTAAGAGTTGGATGTATATGTAAGAACTTTTTTTTTTATCAACTTGCTTTGTAATAAGGTAAGAGTTTATTGCATGTGTAGTTATATAACTTAGTATAAGGTAATTGTTATTGGATCGTAAGTATTAATTTTTCAGGTTGAAAAGAAATTTTCTTGGTTGGGTGTTTTCTTTATTTTTGTATGTGTTCAAAACTTCTATTGACCTAAGTGTAGTTTATTTATTATCTTTTTAGTAATAACAAAAAAGGCTATGGACATATTACAGGGTAAAAAATCTTGCCATTCCCAAAGTATGTTTTTAATCACCATTTGCATGTTATGTCCTAGTTCATAATATTAGTTCTGTAGCTTGTAAAAAAAGAAAAACAAACCAACTGAGTTTATTCATTTAAATTTGCTTTTGCTTTTTCTCTAAACAATGTAATATTTGATTCAGAGTTAGTAAATGAAATGCGATCAATGATCTTTGTAAAATTCCTCATTTGAAATAACTTTTTAAATGCAGATCTGACCTGCCAAAAACAGTTGTTTCTATTAAAAATAGTTGCTTCCTGTTAAAACCAGAGACAAAACCTGTTAAGACCATTTGACACTGTTGAAAACAGTTCAGACCTGTTGAGAAACCTGTTAAGACCATTTGACACCTGTTGAAAGCAGTTCAGACCAGTTGAAAACAGTTCAGACTTGTTAAAACCAGAAACGATACCTGTTAACCTCATTTGTCACCTGTTGAAAACAGTTCAGACCTGTTGAAAAACCTGTTAAGACCATTTGACACCTGTTGAAAACAGCTCAGACCTGTTGAAAAACCTGTTAGGACCATTTGACACCTGTTGAAAGCAGTTCAGACCAGTTGAAAACAGATCAGACCAGTTGAAAACAGTGCAGACCAGTTGAAAACAGGTCAGACCAGTTGAAAACAGTTCAGACCAGTTAAAAACACTTCACACCTGTTAAAACCAGAGACGATACCTGTTACGCCCATTTGACACCTGTTGAAAACAGTTCAGACCAGTTGAAAACAGTTCAGACCAGCTGAAACAGTTCAGACCTGTCAAACCAGAGACAATACCTGTTGAGACCAGTTGACACCTGTTGAAAACAGATCACACCAGTTGAAAACAGTTTACACCAGTTGAAAACACTTCACACCAGTTAACACCTGTCACCAATTCACAGTTGAACTGGTTTTAACTTGTGACCAGTTAAAACCATTTGAACTGGTTTTAACTGTTTTTTCTGCTGGGATATCATCCTAATTTTCTCGAAATCGATATGGAAAACGTTTATGGGCCTTGGAAGTTTCCATAGATTTTTCTTTCCTATTACATGAAGAATATTGACCCTTTTGGTTTCAAATGTCTGCAAAATTTTGTACAAGAACAACATACAAAACACAGTATTCAACGTTTCGTAATAGAAACCTCCATTGCATTCTGATAATATAAAGTCTTTCAATTGAACGATATGAATCATCATGAAAATTACAATATCTCTCGGAATGAGACGAGCCCCTATCAAGGCATATATCGAAGTGCGCAAATTTCATACCATGAAAAAGTATACTATGACGCTTTATCGTTCAATATTTCAAGTACGACCTGAAATACAGCTACCTTCTAAAATGAAAACAGAAAGAATGCTTTCAGCACGATGGATGGATTATACTGCTGTTTCACTCATTAAGCGTTAAGACTGTAAGAAGATCAACTGAAGATTAACTATGTTTTGATGGATTTATTAATTTTGCATGAGGGGCCTCAATTTTCAAGTACGACCAGAAATAAAGCTTCTTCCTAAAAGCGAATAATGAGGCAAATTTGAAAATAATTTATCCATGATGGATGGATTTTAACCCTGAATGATATTTGACTGCACGTTTAGAAGATAAAGCGACAACTCTGATTAACGTACTGAATTTATGTGAAGGTGTGTTAAATCATTTGATTATTTTAAATTATTGGGAGTGTAAATGGACTAGGATTTATTCTTTCCTGTAAAAATCAATCAAGGTTCTCCCTACAAGCAATCCAAATGCACAACATATGATTTCCTTTCCTATTTTGTGTATTCACCACCTATGTAACAATGGAAATATTTAATCAAAAGTTTTTATGTTAGAATCCCGTACATGAGCCTCTCAATATAGCCATGTATGATGAATGAATTTTAAATACGAACGCTTTTTCACTGATTAAACGTTATGGGTTGCGACTAATTTCTGATGATTGTACTGATGATTCATGATGGAGGATTTTCGCTTATTTGATTATATTAAGTCATTGTGGCTGTAAAAGAATTTCACGGAAAATATTCAGTTAGCTTATACACTTATGATTGTATCATACCTAAATTTCTGATCTCGAATTGCTTTATGTGAAGCACTACTTAATCGTTCCATAAAATACGTGTAGCCGGGGAAATAAAGAAGCCTCTGAGAAATAATTGACGAGCAAATCTCGTACCAGAGGTATGTAACACGCGTTCGATGTTTAAAATGCGGCCTGACAGGCAGCTTAGCTCTATAATGAATAATAAAACAAATTTGAAAAAGGATACTCATGATGGATACTAAATGTTCTTTCACTTATTAAGTTTTAAGAAGATAAAAGTGATGAAACATTCACGTTCTACTCAAGTAATGTTCTCGAAAAAGGCCTAAAACCTTTCAAAATTTATCGTATAAGGTTTTTATCATAGTCAGTAGTAATAATCCTCCAGAAGTATCCCAGACATGCCTTTTTGCTGCCCTAATAATGATGAAATAAAATTGCCGCGCCTGGTCTGTTGCTTTCAACCTTTAGTGACGTTATAATTCATGCCATAATCACATTTAATATGAAATCATGTCAATCACATCCTTTTGTCGGCTTCGTAAAAACTTCAATTATCATTTTTTTGATGAAAATATTAGTCAAACTAATAAGTATCCATCGCGAGCCATATCCTTTCTTTTTAAAGCGAGAAACATTTGACCGCCATTACTATTAGTTCATACAGTCTTAAACATTATCACATGAAATTTAATCATTACCTAAGATACACCAATTATCATAGAATAAACTATGTGTGAAAAGAAAAAGGAGAGAAATCAAACAAGTGATAAGTGAAATGCAATTCCTTTTTTAGTTAGATTTTTTAAACCTGTGACAAGATGTCTCCTCGATGATGCCTCTTCAATGATTAAATACTGGACACGAACGTTCAATTCCTGTATACATAGAAAGCTTCTTCAGTTCTCCTCCACCTCCCTGACGTGTTAGTTAGACAGGTTTCATTGGGGCACCTTCACATCAGACAATGAAGAAAACAAAATGAAGGCAAACACAGGCAAAAACAATTTGCAGCATTTGTTTAAGACTCTCTGTGCGATACTTGCATTGGTGAATATACCCATATGCCAAAAGGCACAAATAAATCATTTGAAATCTCATCAAACCATCAACCGAGCCATTAATCTGCAGACGAGCATAATACATTTGTGTAAGGCACAAATCGCAGTTTGCAATCTGAAATCTCAACAAAACCTTGCAATTCGAAAGACCAGCGGGGAAACAAATATATGACAACAAGACTGCAAGAGCGATATCTCATTTGAATTGGAAATTGATCTTCTTCTAATTGACAATATGGGGAGTTGTTTGACTGCTATATGCTCTCACGTTCGTGAAGTGCCTGAAATTCATGACCGGCTCTTCAAAATATTGTAGGTTTTTGTAAACATATTTGCTTAAGAAAAGGATGAATCTTGAGTTCACAGAAAATATATTCATCGTATGAAGATTTGAGTGCTATTAGATATAAAAGATTAGAGAAAACAATTTGACCAAAGAAGTTTTCATCACTGTACATCATACAGGTATACAACAACAAATTGTAATGGTCTTCAAAAAAATCAATGGAAAAGTTTTACACATAATACAAACATAAGATGACAATTATAAAGTGATATAATGTAAGTTTATGTTATATAATGCATTTATTCATATATGTATTCATTTATACATGAGGGTCTTTTACCTCTATCATTTATGCAATCTGCTAAGTGTCGCGAAGGAAATTTTTCTGAAAGTGTTATTCTATCCCCTTCACTCATGAAAGAAATAGATGGCCTATGCATTACTTCCCTAGAAAGCAATCTTGAATACAAACAGGGACCTGCAACATGTTAAGTCGCACTTAATACAACCAATATCGATTCTATGAGCATCACAAATTTGAAAATGGCAGGTGGATAGTATGATGCTCATTGGGTTGAGTTTGTAACAACTGTTATTATACTAGATGTGGTGACGTGAAGAGTAGTGGGATCGGGAGAACATATAATAGAGATTAGCTGTGATATTTTATTATTTAATCATATCTATTGAATGTGTGATGCTTTTGTAATCTCTGACTGCCTGATTAGTAGCAAGGACGTCGCCGTTTTTTTAACCTTTAATTATCAAAGAAATCATAACGAATATCATACCAACACTGTAAGGGTAAAAACGTTATTTATGAATCAATCGTTTGCCACAGCCTTCTAAAAGAGTTATGTTGTTACATGTAAAAAGATAATATAGCACTATTTTCCTTTTAATCACTTGAAGCTTTTGGACCTATCTAAATTACTTCTTTCACTTTTACTCAAAACAAGGTATGGGAATAATCTGCTTTTCTCCCAAGCTTCATGTTGAATTATGTTTGAAATAATAGACACTATCATTCTGGAGGAAATTGCGTCGGATCTATGTTTTTATAGCAAATGATAAATGGACGAACGAATCTAAAGTGAAATAGCAATAAATAATTTTACGAATCGCCACTTATCGGCCTATAAGGATGCTGCTGCGTTGATTACAACGAATGATTTGTAGCTATAAAACACAACGTTTATGCAAGCAAAGAGTGATATTCAAGGATAGAGAAATTATAACATTTCCTTCGGGACTACGACACACATATGTTTGTAAGCTCGTTGAGTGCACTTTGTAAAAGTTCTGCCGGCAGGCATATAGTTATCAAGCCTGAAAAGGCTATGAAATCAAACTAGCTCTAGTGAGATTAAGATAAATTGCTTTATTTCATGTTTGCCCATATTCATGTATTTTCGTAGAAGCAGTCGTGACATTTTAAACGGATTGTTTCAGATGAAGGCCTCAATGTAGAAAGCCTTAAGTTCAAATTATCCAATACAAGAAAATATACAACTTTAACAGTTTTAGACGTTATCAGTTGGAAGATGAATTGGTAAACGAGTATTTGAGTAATTTTAAAACTGTTTTACACTCTTTTTAGACTCTTTTGTAAAAAGATCGAGAGTTCGGTGGTATTCCGCCATTTTTTAGTAAAGCTATTGACCTTTTCTTCTCTATCTTAATCGACTTAAATTATTCAACCTCCGTTGTTAATTCATTAGAAGTTTACTCCGGTATATGAATGGTATATAAAACATATGGTAGAGAAGGGTTACATTTTGTAATCATTTCTGTAAAAAATTTATATTATCAATTTAATATTTTATGATTCATTTCATATTATTAAGTTAATATCCTAAAATATATTTCATATTATTAATCTAATTTTATTATGCTTGGACATATTTCAAGGTCACTCAGGTTTTAAGCTGCCATGCCTACAACTAAAAGATAAAGCACATTAATAGCCAGAATACGTATCTTTGTCAACGCACACTTCGAAAGCTATTCTAATTATACTGTTATATCATATCAGTTCAATTCTTGCTTCACTTTTACCAGGGAGCTGTTATTTACATGCAGCATTCGTGTTGTTTTGTAACGTTGTGTGACATGTCTTCCAAGATTTTCTCCAACGAATGCGCTTCTAATATTTGTCGTTACAGGCGATTGTCCGTGATGCCACTTTTAATTAAGAAGGTACATGGACTCTTTACGGTTCGAACTAAAAGAAGAAGTGTTTAGGTGAGGAATACTGTCTATTGCAATCTCTACTAAGCATTTTGAATAGGACGTATACTTTTGGTATTGATGAACAGAAGATGTGATCATCAATCAAGGCTGTATCGGAAAATGTAACCAGCATGAGCTTAAATCGTTGGCAGGTTGGGGCCCGTCTGATACTTAGTACCGATAACCATAAAAGATTAGAAAGGAGACATTCAAATAAATACCTACGTACAACCTCTTAGCTGCCCACGGATTTGTGTACATTTTCTCTCTTTGCATGGGAAAAGTTTTTTTCATAGTAGTATTTTAAACTATTACCCTGCTGCTTCAACCTTAACCTGTCCAGGAGGAATCTTAATTTTAAGGATTACTAAGGATTCCGTACATAGCAATTACATGGTAAAATCTATTAATTAAAGATTAATGTTGAGGCGGAGTGTTCATATGTGTATTTAATGCACGGGGCAAAGGACTTTGACACGAGTGCAATGGCCCATTCAGGTGGGTCATTCGCGAGTGCAGAGTCCTTTGAACCGTGCATTAAATACGCATTTTAGCACGATGACAAACGAGTACACTTTTATTAAATTTTAGATTGTTTAAAATGCATCAAAAGAAAAATCTGAAAAACAACTAAAAAGAATGAAAACGAGAAAAGTGTGCATATATTTTATCGCTTTATTAAAGACATTACCCGTTTTAAAAATGGAATAAACCAAATAATGATGGTCGTGTATTAACGGAATTGATGCAAGGGTCATAAAATACAAATACTCCACAGGAATTGTTATAAAGATATGAATATAAAATGATTGGGTTAGTAGAAGTTTAAGTGTAGAAATCACAACATCAGTATAAAGATTTTGCTTAACGAATCTTGCCATTTTCTCGAAAACGAGCTAGAAAGCTTTTCTTGAATCCATGCGTCTTTTTAGATAGTTGTATCAGGATTGAAAATATCTAACGTTTTTTTTGTTGAGTCAATCGGTTTAAAATTTTATACAATCATTTAAAGTCCATCTACACGGTACAAGAATATGAAACGCGCGGTTATGGGAACATGGTAGCCTCTATTGCAAATTAACAATCCTAAATTGTAAGGATCCAATTATTCTCCTCTGATTTTTAAAGGATTTTTCATGTGAATTTGATTTAAGTAATAGACTATGAAAGAAACAATTGGTGTAAAAACCATGTTCATATCTTGTTACATTGAGGAGTTATTGTATTTCGAAGATATCACCAGTGTGTTGAAAAGTTACCTCGCTATGTGCACGTATATAGTGTTTTGTCAATAAGGCAATTCCACGACAAGTTTTATGAAAACTAATCGCCCCTTTTTTATTGAGATGGTGTATAACACGCACTTTACAAGAACATGCTTTGCCCATCTGCTCATGTACCTTAACACTTTGAGCCAGAGAAAAACGTTGTTTTTGTTTGATAGAAATACATACCAATTGCTTTGGATCTGCCTTTATGACATAACATTGTACACTACGAGGTCACACTGGTGGTAAAATCTTTGAAAAGTGAAACTCCAGAACGAAATAAATATCATCATGACACCACTGTTTTTCTAATCGTCTTCTATCACAAATATAGAAATAAAAATTCACGGGATTATATTAAGGAGTCCTTTAATAACGCATTTTCTTGATGGCCTATTAGCCTTCAAAGATTTTTTTCTTGACGACTATTCTTGTGATTAAATAGCTGCAGCTGTGAATGTCTTACATTGAAATACAAGCTACGTGCAAGCAATTAACTACTTAACTCACTTAACTAGATTTCCGCATGACCTGTAATGTGCTATATGTTGATTCCCAGATAGTAGTTAATCTATGATATATTTTATTGCATTCAAGTAAAAATTGTGTTTTGTCCCACGGGAGGCAAACTCATCGATGAAAAGAGACGTTATTTCATAGAATCGCGAAACATGAATTTATTTATTAAACGCGTTCTTATACACCTAGGTAATTAATATCGAATTATAAGACCGAGATGGTAGCGATGGGAAACCTTTAATGTCACTTCTTTAGATTCACTCAATTCACGCTTGTGTGTCTTCAAACTAAGAATTGCAGCTATTGTTATAACAATTCAATACGATTTATTTTGAAATGCTGCACATTGGTTTTACATCGATTTTTATTAAATTTTGAAGAGGCTTTTTTGTTATTTGCATGGTTATTAGTATATTTGAAACCATTTAAGCCCATGGTGCTGCAACCATTCCATATACCTCAAACGAACCCAATTTAAGAAAGCTGATTCAACATAATATCACCTCAAGGTGTATTGTAAACCCATTTCTTGGATTAAAAGCATTCTTATTCGTTCAATGTTCAGTTATCATTATCAGAAAGCCAAGTATACAGTACTGTGTTCGCGAGATTCGCTTTATGACATAGGATTGAGTCTTCCCGTAAAGATATTCGAAAAACATGAAAATTGGTTTAAGATTCGCAGAGTTAGAGTTAACGCAAGCGGTTCAAAGTTTGTTTTAACTATAGTTGTTTATGACTCAAAAGTGATCGTGGTGTTCATTTTATCGTAAATTGCAAGATAATTCACTACATACTTGTTTGTCTATGAGTGATAAGTTACTGCGAATTTTGTTGCTTTACCAGTTTATAACATTCGAAAAACAAATTTATTACACATATATGCCCATTACATCCGGAATACAAGTTCATCACAAATTCAAGTTACTGTATGTCCTTAAGTAGTTTAGATATAAACAATACTACCCTTATTTGAGACATAATCTGAAGTTAGGTTGGCCTATATGAATTCCAAAGCTTCTTACTCAATACTCAAATCACTCAAATCGAACAAGAAAAAAAACAAAAACAAAAAACAGGCTGGTGACCCCAAGTCCATCTTCCATAGCAAGAAAGATGGAATGTTTTATATTGCTTTCGGTAAGCAGAAAAGTTGTTTCAAAGATCGGCTCTCGGCTCTATGCGCTTCATTAAGCGTTGATTATCTAAATGGATATACTAGTCCATCATCAAAAACTAAAGGCTTTAAAACCATTATAGATCAAACATTTGAATGGAAACGAAGATACTTGTGCAGTTTGATTGATGAAAAAGCAATGGGTTAGCAGGTGGGAATCATTTTAGTGCAATTTGATTTGATGACTTTTTCAAAGCATTTAGTGAGAGAAAACTACCAGGTGTACAAATCCAGTAAGTATTTTTTGAATCTACAGACAGTATGCTATCTAATACAAATTGGTTCATCTGGTACCTCCAATTGTATCCGGTAAACCAAAATATGAGTCTTGACCCATGGACTAATTGGCCACATTGAGATACTGATTTTACGCCTACATTCAACAAGGATGCAAAGTTTATTTTCTTTTTTTACATTATCTCATTTTAAGAAACAGATGTATCTGATTTGATGATGGTTCAATTATAAAATTATAGAAAGTAACATTTGTTTCGTCAATAAAGGGTTTACTTTTCTAATTCGTTTTGTCAGGAAAAGAAGGTATTGTAATATTTGTTCAAGAAATTGATGAATAAGTGATTTTACTTGAAAGTATAGGGGTCGTTAACTACACTTCCTTACGTGCAGCTGCCCATGGCCTTCAAAGATTTAGCCATGGCTGCGCTAGGCACACGTATTCTTCCATTAACAAAGCTATGGCATGTACATGTATGGTAACAGGTTTAGATATGGTGCTGATAAATTACTAAACTAATAGCGATACGTATTAGACGTACTGTATTGAGTGAGTATATTTACCATGCAAACTGTTTCATTATTAAGACTCTTTCTCAGTTATATATAGCTGACTCTAAATGTATTTTGCCAAATGTTTACGTTTTCAGTTATTTGTCCTCGACTTCTTCGCTGTTTATTACAGTTTGAATTGTATCTGCCCAACTTTTGAGTTATGTCAATACTCGATCAGTTCTATTGTTTCAATACATTTTTCCACTTTACTATTTTCGTTACGTTTTCAAGCACCGATCCCTTGAAGGCCTTAAAATGAATCAAAATCGATTTATTGCCCGTTTAAAGAAGCTGTACATATTGTGGTAAACCGATACTTGATGTTGCCGACTTGTATTTTCAAAAACGAAATAATCTTATAGTTTGAAAACGAATATTTTTTATCACGATAGAATTTCTAATGGCAAAGTGCCCTAAGTTAGGAAATGTAATAACACTTTGAGACAACATGGGACGTAAATTTCAAGAATAAATTTATAAAACAACAAAGAGGATACTCGACCAGGTGCGTACCCCCTGGCAGGTCAATCTATCTATACGAAGGGAATTGAATTTCTGTTGGGGTTCATCACTTTCGCTTTAAATTTATAGGAAATGTTTAAAAGGAAAAATCGATTGAAAAGTGGTCATATAACAGTCAAGTGAATTTTTATATCGATTTCAGGCTTGGAAGAAATCTAAGGTGTACACTTCGAAAGAGTGCCGGAAAAACAATTTGTATTAAAGTAAAGTAACATAAATCAAACAAAATGTCCAAGTGCCTACCCCTTGAATTGTTATCAAGTCAATCTTAGACAGAAAATACATTTCTCTAGGCTTTTTTATTAGATTATATTAAACATGAATTAGTTAGCTATCCTGGACGTCCAGTGTGCATTTTCAGTCCGGTTTGTACCCTGATTGGGTAAGTTTTAATTGGGGAATCCTTTTCAGAAGTATCCCACAATGCATCTATCCAAATTCAAAGTTTGTTAAGGAATAACACAAGAATCAGGCACATTTCGAGCGCTGGGAACTCAACCTCTGCGGAAGGGCCCAAATTTTTCTTCACGATTTGAAAAAATGGCATATAAATTATCTTTTTACCGTGCGCTTTTAAATTAAATTTAAATGAAAATGTGTTACCCTTAGGCAGTCGTGCTTTAACAAGATTTTCTGAAATTATGAGAAATTTCTTGGAGATTTGTGAAAATTATATAGCTATAACTGCGTGATAGTAACGAAGTTGTTTTACTTTCGCGAAATTGAACATGAACAAAGCAAACTTTGTTACAAACCTTCAATGAAACGACTGATAAGCGTCTATGAATGAAACTTCACAATAAAAATGGCGGCTTGCATATATCACTATTAGCTCAGTGCATTGATTCTCCAGATCAGCGGTACGAACCGAATTTTCTATGTAGTTTACTTTCAAACCCCACCTAAAAGTATGGGACAACATGTCATCCAGATCCAGGAATTACGATCCTGTCAGCATTGATATATGAAAACGATGATCTTAAATATAAAAAGACTACAAATAAATTAAAAGAAACTATTGGGTTGCTTGCATTAACTACATATGTAACATTGCACATGTTTACTTGTGCAAAATTACTGCATCGTTAAGATTGAGACAATTACACTCTGAGCTTATTACCATTTTACATGACATTAAGACATCTGTCGTAATTGAAATATAGTGGCAATTGACTCCAATCAGTACTGATTTACTTTAAAAAAATGCATCCAAGATACCATTTTTACCAATAAGTAACCACTAACCAAAAATAATTCATTTGATCATCTGTTCATCAATTTTGCATTCTTCACTGAATTTCTTGTTTTGCATTTGAAATTTGAACGACGATAATAGAGGCCTTAGAATCTCCGATTTAAACGATGTACAGCTATTGTCATTCATTTTATTTCATCCAATCATAAAAGTCGTATTGAAACATATTAAGGCCTACAGTCGAATAGGCAAGGTAGATCATGGAATTTCCTAGAGCAATTCATTACTTTTCTCTTATGCAACGGTACTTGATATCATGCTGTTAAATATTCTACTTATATATATGAAGAAACTAAGGCTGTGCATTTTTTTTCTGGGTCGTATCTCTCGAAAACAGTAGCTAATGAGACGCCTTTTATGTCCTATAAGGTTTAAATAAATTGTAATAATCAAGCCTCCACTTTTTGATAGAGTGTTCATTTATAGCGGGACAATTGTTATTTATAAAATGAAAACTACAGTGATTCCATAGAAATTCGAAGTACTAAAGGTGTTTTGCAGTCAGCACTATCGAGGGTATAGATCTAATCGTGAAATAATAGAATGACGATGTGTTGATGAGGAAGCGTCATCTTTGCTATTAAGTGTTAAACATGCACCATTTAAAAGCAATTGACCTTTTTGCTGTCGGATATGCACGGATGTGGGGTTGTGTGAGTGTTTTGTGGAAGTTAAAAGTGTTGTGTTCATATTCAAAATAGGCGATACGGACTGGTTTTATTTTAAAACCTCTGACTGGCGTTTGAATTGATGTGCCTCGATACATATTTTTAGTGAAAAACTAAATGTATTAAACGCTTATGCACAGATACAACAGTTTGTGTCAAATCAAAAACACCTCCCTGTTGTAATTACCCATCAAATTGACAAAGAGTATTTGATTCTAAGCCTTTATAACCCACTTTTAACAAAACAACATAATTATTTATTTACAGTAATTTTCCACAAACGGGAAAGCAGCTCATAATCACTACGTATTTCTTTAAATTTCTTTCCTAAATTTCAATGAAAATGACACAAAAACAGTTTGTACTGAATAAGGCCTATCAATTGGTATGATGATGAGTATAACACATTGGAATCGGTTGCTCCTATCAGCCTTTAAGACCTTAGGATTGATTTTATTTAAAACAATAGCGAGGTTTGTCCCTTTAAACATCACAAATTTAGATATAAAGTTAATATCTACGATATCAGTGAATATCTATTACATCAAGTGAATATTTACGATATCAAGTGAATATCTATTACATCAAGTGAATATTTACGATATCAAGTGAATATGATACGAAATGAAGTTCAAATTTACAATATCAAGCGAATATCTAAGATATGTGAATATCTACGATATCAAGTGAATATCTACGATATCAAATGAATATCTACGATATCAAGTGAAAATCTACAATATCATCAAGTGAATATCTACAATATTGAGTAAATATGTACGATATCAAGTGAATATCTACGATATGAAGTTGAAATCTACGACATCAAGTTGATAAGTAATCAAGTTTACGAAACTTGAGATAAGACATTAAGACCTAAAAAAAAATTCAATCCGCATGTCTACCTGTCTACACATGTCTTTGTTCAATGACGTTCAGGAAAACAATTTGGGATCATTTCCAAATGTCAGTTTTATCAGTACATGCAGTCATTGATCTCAGTTTCAAATGTAAAAGCTGCGATGATAACCGTATCTTTGAGTTTCTTGTATTGTTGTTTACTTGACAAAAGGACAAAACGGTGACGTCGAGTTTTACGTAAAACAGAGACTGCCATGTTTATTGGAGTTGTTGCTCAATTTTATATGCTGTTTATTCCTTGAAGGTCTAATGTAGATGTTTACGTGCAGTAAATTAGGAAAGCTAATTCATGGCCTCGTTCAATTTATTGAATGCAAAGAAACATACAAAACATTTTGTCTCGTAATGTAGGAGTTGTTACGACTGAAAATTGTTAAAGCCCCTGGGGTAATTATTGTCTCAATCATTACACGGTCATTGACCTAACGGGGGTAATGCCTGGTCGAAGACTATAGTCTGTGGATGTAAACAACTGAACTTTAAACGACAACTCTCTCAAAAAGCTATACTGCCAATTCTTATTATGACACAATATGTAAATAACAGATATTTCCAACCAACTTGGGTAAACTAGACCATTTTACAGTTTTTTCTGCCAATTGGTTTGTAAATTTATGATGTATCAGCGTGATTTTTAAATGACATTATTTACCTTATTTTCAAATTTACATCCTTCAGATTGTTAAAAATCATGTTCAGCAATTGGTTGAAGGAAAGTAGTTGAATCGGACAGCCCATATTGGGATATTAGGCTAACCAGTTAACTATAGTATGTCAGCCAACCTCCAATCATTGCAAATTCACGTGTTCAAGAATTGAACGCTATTTGAGCACCAAAACTGTAACAAATATAGAACGCGTTACCTGAACACTGGTGTTCTAATAAATAAATACTAAGTGTTCTAAACATCTTCTCTTCTGATCACCAAGCGTCAAATTGTGAACGCATATACGTGTTCTATTTTTGAACACATTTACATGTAATTGGTATGTAACAGAAACAGAACGCCATTTAGTGTTCAGATCGGTCAACGTGAACACTTGGTGGTCAGTAACAAGAGCTGTAGTTGAGTGAGACATTAACAGGTAAATTACCGATTAATCTTATCCTGAAATTATAGTATTTGTATTTTGTGATTGTATTGCATCTAAATAAGCATCATTTAAATTGATAATACAGACGAAACTTGGAACAGATTGTGT
This sequence comes from Chiridota heheva, assembly GCA_020152595.1. Taxonomy (NCBI): domain Eukaryota; kingdom Metazoa; phylum Echinodermata; class Holothuroidea; order Apodida; family Chiridotidae; genus Chiridota; species Chiridota heheva. Next base: position 1,850,350 of record JAIGNY010000033.1, read on the forward strand.
TTAACATTCTAAATTTGAACTTCACAATCACAGTAGCCTAACCTAACGTTATAGGCCTAGCCATTAACCATTGTCATACACAAATACCGACAACCAATCAGTAATTGCCCCGTAAGTGACTATAGCACACTGTACTTACATACAATGCGTACAGTACGTACGCATTCACATCACTAATTTTAGAAACGATCCACAAGAGGATGTGACGTGAAGATACGAAAATTACAATTTTACGAATTTTACTGAGACGTGGTTCCCTCTTTAGGAAGAAAGAATTATAACGAATTAAATTGATTTTTTATTTCTCTACCTGTGAATACATCACACACTTTGCAAATGTCAAAGATCCCAAACTTTGATCAGCTAAATATGTTATTTTCATTATGTAGACTTTTTATTCTAAAGTTAGCTGATGCCATTTTAAAGGGAATAAAATAGTTTAACTTAAAGGAAAGATATCGTCCCATAAATACATTCAGAAGGGAATGCCACCGTGCTGAAAACGTCACGTCCGTTTTAATTTTCCTTACTGATTGCGAGAAATGAGTGATGTTATCGACAGATCGATAACACACATATATCTCGCAATCAATAAGGAAGAAAATTGAAAACCGGAAGGGACGTTGACAATTCGGGACGATAACTTTCCTTTCACGGTACGATGCCCTATAGTTTTGAAATGATAATGATCATGAAATACGGACGAAAATAATAAAATTACAAATAAATGCATAAAACAATACAAATTACTGATATATACTGCCAGACATAAAGTAAGTAACAAAGTTAACTTAGTTGTTGCCATAAAAAAATTAATTTTATTTATCAAGTTTGATGCGGGTAGACAAGTATACATGAAAACTTACGGTAATGCATCTGGTAGAAAATGACACTTTTCTAGCTGACAGATATTTTCTTATGTCCGAGGATTTAATGTGACTATGGGTACGTAAACTCCTAGGGCCCTAGCTAGCTAGTTTTGTCATCACTTCCCATATGCCCTGGGGGGTGGGGAGTGGGAGAGGGGAGGGGGTGGGAGAGGCGTACATGGACTCTTATCCATAAAGTGGTAGGGGGGCAAGATATGGAAGACGCAAATTTACCTCAAAATGTACTGAATTTGTATAATTCTGCTGAAAAGTGGGGGACATGTCCCTCTGTCCCCAGGAATTCCGGCCCTGCCCCTATGATCAGTCATCATGTCACCTCATGTCATACGAATTATCATGTCGGGAATTGAAAGTTCGTTCGATTACACATGTAAATGTGTTTTGTGGTAAATTCAAATATCATGATTCAGTTTACCAATCAACTTCAAAATGTAGGTAATTGTGTCAAAACTTGAGAGAACATAATTTTCTTTTAGGATTATCTGCAACTTGGCATGCATGAAGGACGTCACAAACAATCACATGACCCGAATTTGAATTGCCATAAAAATGCTTTCAAATAATTCTATGCAAGAAAATCGAGTGCTTTTTCACTTGTAATCAAAGCCTTTGCTCTATATGTAATTTTGTTAAAACGTTTTCAGTATAGAAATAGAAGCAGTCTATCCAGCCCACTACCAATCAGATCTCAGCATTACTATCACGTGATAGCTCATTTGCATATATTTAATGCAGTCTTCTGAATGGTAGTGGGCTGGATAAGCTTCTCGAATTTTATCATATGACCGTCTCCTTTTTGGAGGGATTGGTTTATATACGACAGTCTCCCTATTGGTCGGTTGGTTGGTGAGGGAAAAATATTTTCATCGAGGGATAAGGTCCCCTTCCAGGGTTTGCTAGGGGTTAAAAAAAACACACGGACACATAACACTCGACGAACAAGTATGGATGTTACAAACAATAACAATGTTAAACTTACAAACAAAATACATTCATTAACGATAAGAATGTCAAAAATGAATTTTCTCTTTCTTGAATGATTGGTGGCTCTCAAAAGAGCCTTTCGGTTCTATATCGGTCATTCGATCTACTGTCCTCCTGAGTCCACTTATGTTGGCCGTCTCTTTTCCTCCTTGGAGTATCTTGAATGGCCTAGTTGGCTCGATACGAGGTGGTTCCTCTTTTCCAAGGTGGTTTAGCCATCCATGTCTTCCTCCTCTGGTTTTTAACGTGTAATAGTTGACAAAGCGACGAAATAACGGAGGTGTCGTAGTGCGTTAATTCGTACGAGCTTTAGACTTGGTTGTTTTTCCTCAGTTGCTGTCTCTAGTCCCAAAGTTCCAATAGTAGTCTAGTTTTTGACTCAGGGACCTCGACGGTGTTCTGACGGCAGATGTCTTTCGTGCTCTGTTGTCAACCTTGCGTGACAGACCGAACCGGTAGTGCGCTCTGATGGGGTCTCCCTCCTGTGTCAACATCTTCCTTCTAAACCCGTTAGGAAAATTAACCGTGGTGGTTGTCGATACCGGTAGTTATTGAGTCATGATGTGTCTTATTCACTGTCCAAAGGTAAAGAGAAGTCGATGTGTCTTTTTATGCTCTCCTTCGACCAATCACCGATACTTGTGCTACGTCAGTCTCTGCAGCATTTTGATTGGGGGTTAAAGTACCTGCCCCAACCAATGTAGTGGTACCGTAGGAGTCATACCACGGTTTTGTACTCCTTCAGCCCTCGTTTTTTCTCAATACTCAAACACATGTAATACAAAATAATGTTTTAAGATTCTCGTACAAGAATCAAGTCCCACAGACAATCCATCAGTTTGCATTTGACAGCAAGATGTCTCAATGGTTCAGCGTAGCTTTCCAGCGTTCTGCAGATGACGTCTCTCAGTAATTTGATCACTTTCTCTTCTTCGTAGTGTTTGATAACCGTTTCGTTTCCTTCATCCTCTTTTCCAGCTCTTTGAAAATGTCTCGCAAGCGGATCTGTAATCAACAGGCGTCGGATCTCTTCCACTTCGATTTATTTTCTTCGACCGTCTTGTATTTCCGGGCGAGCTACCAAAGATGATATTGGTTTGTCTGGTGGACACGGCCTCTTTCAACGGCGCCTACAAAAGATCCCGTTTCGTTTCCAGCCTTTCGGACTGAATTATCTCATGCTTCACGTCGACGAGAAACAGTATCCTGCCATGCCGCTTACCACCAACTTTACCTCGCATCAAGCTCTTCGCAGTTACCTTCAACTGTTTTCGGCCACGAATCGTTTGTACAGCGATTGGGGCATAGATATCACTCAAACGGATTTTCTGGACGGTTACATGCTGTTCGCTTTCAACCTAACGCCCGACGGATCCCACGGACAATACTACACGGTCTACAAACAAGGGAATCTTCGTGTGGATTTCAAACTTGCAACGGCGTTGACTTCCACCACAAACTTTCTCGTCCACTAATTCGACAACATTGCTGAAATAGATCAAAACCGCAGCATCATCTACGACTTTAAATCTTACCATTTTAAATCATGAAGACGTTCGATATTGTTCGAGTGTTGAATAAATACGCTTACACGCGATGACTCGTGTGCGACGTGTTCGACGGCGTTCGTGCCACAGATCAGTTACATTTACCTTTGCAACGTCCGAGTGTCATGGCAGTCAACACGGATCCGAGTTGGAAACCGGGCCGGCATTGGGTCGCCATTTACGTGCCTGAAGTCGGGTCTTGGGAATATTTTGACTACTACCGCGAACTCCCCAAATCATTAACTAAAATCTAAACCACAAAGAATAGAAATGCAGGTGTGGTGTAATTCCACTAAATAAGAATGAAAAGTTTTGAATGTTCAATTAATATGTTACGTGGCTATCGGGAAAATTAGGACACCTGAGACAAACATTGAAAGAAACCGTTAGCAATCTCGATAATGTTTGGTTGTTTTGATAAAATCTTGAAATGAGAGATATAGCCACATAAAACCGAATGTTGATTATACCAATTTGTATGAAATTTCTTTACTTCTTCTGGGTCTTTAATCCTCGCTAGGGCTTTCAAGAAGACTACGCTTATCTGGGATACTGCATTGATCAAAGTTTTACTAAACAATCTATACTAGTGCGGCATCTGCAAAACTTTATCCAGCTGTCTTAAGGATTTTGTAACCTTCATAACCTATTCGTGAGACTAATCCTATACTAATTTAAAAGCAGCTTCCTGACTCAAGTGTACATTGTAAATTGCGAAATTTCTTACCCCTGCCATGTGTCCGAGGGCAACCGATAGTCCGATGGTCAGTGGCCCCGACCCACTTAGATCAGTCCTTCTGCTATCAACAGTTGAAAAGATGGTTAGGACGAGCTGGAATGTTAGGATACCTTCTACAAGAAGGCCTTGTGCGGGAGAAACCCCTTCCCCGAGAAGGGTTGGGCCTAAGGATGGGTTAACGTCTTTAGGGCTGACAGCCTTGATTAAACCGGCACCGATGACAGCTCCAAGCATCTGAGCGGCGACATACATCACGAATCGTAGAGGCGTTATTCTGTGCATGACTGTTGAAGACAAGATTAATCGTGTCAATCATATGTTGCAGTGTAATTATCTGGAGATTACGACCTTCTGACCTTGTGTTATTTGTAAATTGCTCTATTTGATAGAAAAAATACAGTCATTTCAATATAGGTTTACAAGTATCATGTTCATTAAATCTGTACAGATTAAGACTAATAACACACACGTCCTATAACCAATACGTCATATAACCATATTCTATTGATACATGTCAGAATGACAGAGCTTTGTTTACAAAAAAATAACATAAAAAAAGAAAGAAAAACCAATTTTCAAAGATTTCACCAAATTTCAAAGATTTCACAACATTTCAAAGATTTCACCACATTTCCCATGACCCGATAATCATAATCGTTGATGCAATTATGGATGTAATTATCATGATGATGTTGAAGCTGCTGCTGCTGCTGATAATGATAATAATGATGACGATGGTGATGACGGTGAAGATCATGAAAATGATGTAGAAAATGACGATGATGAAGATAATGATGAAGAAAATATTAACGACGATGACGATGATGATGAAGCCGAAGGCTGGGCAAAAAGTTAATCCGTGGTTGCCATGATTAATGTAGGAGTTTAATACCCGTACCCCACATTAGAAACTGTCAATGCTGTCATTGGGTTTTTTTTCCAGCTACTGTCCGTTCGCACTACTCTCATTAGTCTCAATCAACAGCTCTGGCTTTTGATTCGAGAACAATCTTTCATAGCAACCGTTCTTAATTAATTTATAACAAATAATAAAATGAGGATTATTAAATTACTTGCCACCCTTCCTCTACTGACCAGAACAGAAATTTGAAAGCCTTGCAAAGTCATTTTGCCCCAAGTGATTACATGCCGCAACGTTTACTAACACTTATCAAAATACCTCAAATTGTAGATATACAACTAACAGTACACTATGCATTGTATTTTAAGTCTGACAGCCCGCCGTGTGTCTGTGTACGTGTAAACCTAAGAGAATGTTAGCCTAGGCCTAGCCCATTTTGGTCACAAAACAAATGAGCAGCCAACTAACGTCAGCCCAATTAAACCTACATTCGGCGTTCGCAAACTTTCTTCAAAAGAGGACTAACAATAAACCTACGTTTAATCATTCGAGTCACCACTTTTCTACAAATTTCTCGGAAACCGCACGGTGAATTTTAAAAGCGCACGGTCAGACGGTGAAAAGATCCTATGCCAATATTTCAAATCGTGAAGAAAAATTGGAACCCTTCGCAGTAGTTGAGCTCCCCGCGCTCGAAATGTGTCTGATTCTTACTTTGAATTTGGATAGATGCATTGTGGGATACCTCTGTAAAGGATCCCCCGATCGGGGGTACGAACTGGACTGCTTATGTTATTTGTTGTTGCCTGAGTGGTTTTCAACGTTACGAGTGTATTGTGCGTTGTCTCACTCAGTATGCAAGTATTGCCTTTCATTACTGAGGTGTTTATCTCACTACCTCGATAGGGCCCGGGCCGAGGGAGGCTCCCCCCCCCCCGTTACTTACGCCACTGCATGGGATAATGGACTATGCAAATTAGGGATATAACTCTTTCAACCAATCACATTTCAGGGAACAAGCTTAGGTGTACAGAAAGTATTTTAACCACAGAATCTAACTGTTATTGTTAATAGGCCATATGCGCATTGCACTATTTATTTTTTTGCACAGCTGAATTCTCAAAATAAAATAGTCATCATTATTAGCAAGAAATTTGTGCCGCTTTTAGGTCTTATTCTAATATGTATATCAACTTCTTTATCAACTTTTATCATCCAAATAATATTTCGCTTTTATCTTAATTAGATGTTACTATGTAATTTCCGTGTAGAAATTGTCATTGTTGAGCACATTAATTGTTCTTATTTGGATAAATCCGTGGTTCTCCTTAAAATAAAGGAAAACTTAGTAATCCTTTAAATTGCTGTTTCTCTCGGCGTGTTACTGATGATGTTGTGTTATCATTTGATTTGATCGATTCTTATTTTCAAAAGTTTTCTCTCATCTCCCTCTCGAAGGCTCAAGCCTTTTTAGTTCTATCCTGAGGAACTTTATATTTTAAGTTCACGCAACTCACTTTTCTATAGTCGTATTGCACGTAGAACAGAAAATACCCTTTAAAGTCCAGTTTTTGCACACTGAATTATTATTAGTTCTTTACGTCATCAACACCTCATACGCTCTATAATCAGGTCGCTTCGTACCGCCGATTGGGGGACTCAATAAGTCCGCCGATCGGGAGACTCAAGCATGCGCACTGAGCTTACAGTAATATATGGAAGCCGCCATTTTTATTGTGAAGTTTCAGTCATAGACGTTTATCAGTCGTTTCATTGAAGGTTTGTAACAAATTTTGCTTTGTTCATGTTCACTTTCGCGAAAGTAAAACGACTTCGTAATTATCACGCAGTTATTGCTCAATAATTTTCACAAATCCCCAAGTTATTTCTCATCATTTCAGAAAATCTTGTTAAAGCACAACTACACATAATCAGTCATCACTTTTCATCAGATTTCTCGAAACTCGCGACGGTGAATTTTAAAAGCGTCATATGCCATTATTTCAAATCGTGAAGAAAAATTTGAACCCTTCGCAGTCAGATATTAATCTCTCTCCCATCAGATTTATTCAGCTCAGACAATTATCAGTAAGACAGGAGTAAAATACAACCCTTATGTTTACTGTTGCACGACATGCAGACCGTGATCAGGTGATATTCCTATATTGATTTGCATGCGAACTGCAAAGATGTATTCAATGAACATATAAGCTGTTTTCAAATACATTATTGCGTTTCTGGAGTCAGATCGTTGTGAAGGCAAACATTATGAGCTGTAAGAACAAGTTATTTTGTGAGTAATTGTCACAATCGTAATGATCTGTTTACTTTGAATTATTGACTCAAAATCTGTTTCTATTGACTAATTGGCAGATATTGGTTAGTTTATAACGGGAGCTGTTACTTTAAAAGTAACAACTCCCTGGTTTATAACGTCCCACTAGACCTCCATTGGAGTATGTACGACAAGACGCCCATGGCCGTTTTATTAACCAGTCGTGGAGAACTGGTTGGAGACCCACTTGGAATCGAACCCGGGAGACTAAATTGGAAAGCTGAAGCTTTACCGCACTGTCACGTAGGTCTCCGAATTAATTTTATTGAGTTTTTTCAATTATTGACCAGAATATTTTAGCAACAGGAGTGGACGCTAAAGACTCATTCTCATTTGATTTATGTAAAAGGATTTTTCAGTTCATACACATGTTGATCTAATTGTATATGAAAGAGAATAACAAGGGAGACAAGATTTGTTTAGATTAAAATGGAAAATTACATCACATTTTTACATTTCTCAAAATCATCTGTGTATTTATGATTAATCCAAGACTGAGAAAAATGCTACATTTTGTGCATAACAGATGTTATTATTGATTTGCGCGCGAACTGCAAAGATATATTCATTAACCGAGGCCTGTATAGCAGTATAGCTTCAACTGTTGCTGTTTTCTGTCAAAAAGATTATCGCCTAGGAGGAGGGGGGGGGGGGAGCCCCCCCCTCCCCACTTTTTTGCGGTGCAAAGAAAAAATAGTATGGCCTGAGAGGATTTCATTTTTCCGGTTGGCAGGTAAAATTGGGAAATTATAAAACATAAAACATGAAACAATTTGTCAAATTAAAGGAACATTTGGCAGTTTGGTCAAATTATTTGTAATTTTGGTGAAATATGTCAACAAATTTCCCAAAAATTAACAAAAAATCCTCAAAATTGCCTAAAAATGACGGAAATTTCCCGTAAATTGTAAAAAATCTAGGAAATTTCCTTTAAATTAAAATTATTAAAAATTTCCCGAAAATGAAGATATAATTGAAGGAAAATTTCGTACAATTATTATAAATTCTACTCAAATTTGTCAAAAAATATTCCGAAACGGTTCCTCAAAGTCGCCTTTAATATGTAGGAAATTTACTAAAAATCGAAGAAAATTTCCCGAAAATGAAGGTAAAATTGAAAGAAAAGCTGGTAATTTTGTTTGGAAATTCTTTAAATTTATTGAAAATTTCATAAACAATACCTAGACATATGAAAATTTCCCTAAAAATTGCTAAATATTCAACGAAATTTCCCCAAAATTGTCAAACAATTCACCAAAATTATAAATACCCGAAATTTCCAGAAAAAAGTATAATTATTTAAAATTCTGGTCAGATTTGTCAACAAATTTTTAGAAAATTGACAAAATTTCATAGAAATAAGAAAATTTCCCTAAATTGTTCAATTAATTCATCGAAATTTTAAAGTGTCCGAAAATGAATGAATTTTCCAGAAAATTGCCAAATATTTAACGAAATTTCCTTAAATTGCCAAACAATTCACCAAAATTGTAATTTTCATTTCCGAATTTGTAAGGAAAGACCTCGGACCCCTCACTTTTTTAATGCTGGCTACGCCATTGGTTATACTGCTAATTACTTCAGCTGTACTTAACCTTCCTTTCAAGGTGCTCTCGGCCGAAAAGTGAGGCATTAGTTTTAGCTAATTTCATAGACATATTTTATATCTGTGGCTCATTTATGTAGTTTTAACCAATTTGCCAATAGAAGTCGCATCACATACGATCTGCTTTTTACAGAAATTTTCACCCATCGCGCACTGGCGAACAAATTCCAAAATATCAATGGTAAAACACGTACAAATTTTGAGTATTCGGGTCGGGATTACTTATGTTTATGATATTCCGTTCTGCAAAGGTATTCGATTTAGTGTGAGACTCACACTAAATACGCCCTCACTTTTCAGCCGAGATCACCTCTTAAACGTACGCTACTTTCATCTTCTGTGGTTGCGAGATTGTGAGTACTTATGTTTCCAATTACTTGGTAGATTTATGATTCCATATATTTTTTTGAGAATTTTGAAAACATTTGCCATAAATTTCTACAATGAACAGAACAGTTAGAGGAAATTATACCCCGCCTTTTTTGACGACTTTATTGTAATATATTTCAAATCGTATGTTTTATGAATCATATAATTGTCCATTGTTAATGATATATAATGACACTAGTTTGTTAAGTTTAAGGTGCAAGTTAAAGCAGGGGGAAAAACGAAATAATTTTATGAAACCATTGTAAAACCTTCGAATTATACTTAAAGATACCAACGAAACCCGGTTGCGTGGCTTTTATGTAAACAAACAGTAAGTATATCACAATTTCTTCTGACATACAAAACATTTGCTTCTGACAGTTATATTCAGATTGATAAAAAGAAGGGTATGGTTTCTTACAAGGTGGTTATCATATAATATTTATCTGATAAAATAATTTAAAAAATGATAGTAAATTACATTCTATCATAAATTTCGGGTGTTTACTGAACATCACAATCACCGGTCTGCTGGATAGAAGCGGTTGCGTTCAAGAATAGACATTAACTAGAATCATTAGGAAAAAGCTGTAGCGAAGCTTGTCGTTTAAGTACGACTGATGACTTGCCGAATTCTGCTCCAGACTTCATCGTTAGTGACATGGTCCTTGCATGAGATTTTTCCCAGCTCACATTTGCATAAAAAACATGACTTATTAAAACGTCATCTTTTTAAAAGTTATCAAATGACCAAGCTATATCGTTTGATGGATCAGTTTTTCTTTTGCAACGAACGAATTTGAATAAACTTTCAAATGTGTGTGTGTGTGTGGGGGTAAACTGTGTGTGTGTGGGTGGAGGTTGGTAAGCAATCAAGATGCTGTTGACAATTATTTGAAAACGAACGAATAGACCACGGATTGAAGGGGATCACTCCCCTCTGGTAGAAGTTTCCCAAATTTTTCCAGCTCACATTTGCATTAAAAACATGACTTATTAAAACGTCATCCTTTATCAAATGACCAACCTATATCGCATGATGGATCAGTTTTTCTTTTGCAACGAATTTGAATAAACTTTCAAATGTGTGTGTGTGGGGGAGGGGGGGGGGGCGCTAAAGTGTGTGTGTGTGTGGAGGTGGGTAAGCGATGAAGATGCTGTTGACAATTGTTTGAAAACGAACGAATAGACCACGGATTGAAGGGGGATCACTCCCTTCTGGTAGAAGTTTCCCAAATTTAGCGGTCCAAGGGAGGGGGTTACATTAAGAAATTTCAAAATCAGCAGGTGACAGCAAAAGAAATAAAGGATAATGAGAAAACGTTTGCACTCGAATGCATTACAAACAGACAGTAAGTATTTACACTGGAACCCCACTCAAAATTTGCAGTCTCTATATGCAGATATGTGTCATTTAATAATAAAGAAGAGCGCCCCCTCAAATTGTTAGTTCTTTTGTGTTACTTAACCGGTTTACTGTTATAGGCAGGTAGAGGAAAATTAGAGTTGTTTTGTCATCGCATAAATAAGGATATATGCAGCCAAGAAGATATAATATCACATGAAATATACGGCAACCTTGACCAAAATCTATTTTTGGAACCTTCGTTAGACCCTAAATAGGATAGGGTATATGCCAGCTACAAAGAAAATGTCCATCCTGACATAACGTCATAAATTGTGTGTGAAAATATATTATTTAAAAATTAAATTTATGCTCTGAGAATGTGAACATAGGGGGGTTATCAAACTATTTACACGTTCAGAAATCTTCAAGAACATTTCACCGCGATTATTTAAACGCAATATTCAAACGAATATTCAAAAGACAAGTGCAAAAAATGATATATATATATATATATATATATATATATATATATATATATATATATATATATATATATATATATATATACACATATATATATATATATATATATATATATATATATATATATATATATTTATATATATATATATATATATATATATATATATATATATATATATATATTTATATGTATATTATATATATATATATATATATATGAATTTATATGAATTTATATATATATATATATATATATATATATATATATATATATATATATATATATATATATATATATATATATATTTGACGTTTGACATTTACATGAATGACAGTAAATAATAACTGTGTCAATCACTAAACAAAAAATTTCACAAAGTCGCCTTGTCATGTCCAAGTTCACACTTTTAGGGACGTGTGCAGTTTTAACTTTTGTAAAACTTTTGAACTTTGATCAAGTTTTGTATACAACAATGTTTTGAATAACAAAAAGCAATGCTGTCATCAAATTTTGCAGCTTTATTGGCAATATTTGAGTCAATTTTGTCAACTGTTTTGCAGAAGTTTGAATTATTACCAACTTTTTCGGAGAAGATAATTTCTGAAAAGCAACAAATGAAAAGTCACGAATTTTGCGATTTGACCGTAACCAACGATTGTCGACTTCATCAAATTCAAAAAAATATTGGGGGAAGGGAGGGAGGGGGTGCACATTATATGAAGTAGTATACACCTCCTACGTTCCTGGTTGAACCTGATTTCTGGTTTATTTCCACCTAAACAGATAAGTTTATGTAGAAATAAACCAGTATCATAGACCAGTATCATAGACCAGTATCATAGACCAGTATCATAGACCAGTATCATAGACCAGTATCATAGACCAGTATCATAGACCAGTATCATAGACCAGTATCATAGACCAGTATCATAGACCAGTATCATAGACCAGTATCATAGACCAGTATCATAGACCAGTATCATAGACCAGTATCATAGACCAGTATCATAGACCAGTTTCATAGACCAGTATCATAGACCAGTATCATAGACCAGTATCATAGACCAGTATCATAGACCAGTATCATAGACCAGTATAATAGACCAGTATCATAGACCAGTATCATAGACCAGTATCACAGACCAGTATCATAGACCAGTATCATAGACCAGTATCATAGACCAGTATAATAGACCAGTATCATAGACCAGTATCATAGATCAGTATCATAGACCAGTATCATAGACCAGTATCATAGACCAGTATTATAGACCAGTATCATAGACCAGTATCATGATCAAGTTCAGTTGAATACATTCAAAGGGAAGATTCGAAGGGGTTGTGGATATTATTGCGTACACAGCCTTAAACTTCTTAAAGTTTGTGCTTTTTTAGTATAGTCATGAAGAAACATTTCAATTATAATATAGCTATAACATAACTATGTTGCAATGGTTAATAATTATATATCTTTATTATATATATTATATATATATATATATATATATATATATATATATATATATATATATATATATATATATTATTATCTGAATAACAAAATTACCATCAAAATTGGTTAAAATTGACAAATATAGCTATTTAAATTTCAAAACAATGGAATGAAGAGAATGTATGTAACCATGGTTAACACGGTCACATGACAATGGTGTTCCCACAGGTCCGAAGGTCCAATAGTCCGAAGGTTTAATAGTCCGAAATAAAGGCACACTAGTCTGAAACCTCGGTAGTACGAAGGATCATCATTCCGCAGCTACCAACTTGACCTTTATGGGTATAGTATGTAAACTGAAGTTGTGAAAGCAAACATGGTCGACGTCCAAAGAGTTGAAGTGGGTGCAAAGATTGATCTTTTATAGATGTATTTTCTATGGCATATACATGACGTTTAATCTATATCCAACTCCAAGAGATATGCCATTGTATAATCAAAGAGCTTCCACACTCTTTGGTATAATGCGAGAAACCGACAACTTGCCTTTGTTATATGACTCTATAAGGCCCGTAATTGAGAGGGGGAGGGGGGGGGGGGTGCGAGGGGTGCGGACGGACTCGTAAAAATATTTTTTTTTAAACAAGGAAAATAAAGGCAAAAATAAAAAAAAAGCAAGATAAAACATAAAGTAATAGAAAGATAGAGATAGAAAGAAAGGGCTGAAAAACAAAAGGAAACCGGTGACAGGGAGGTTTAACCTTGGGAATGTAGGTAGACTACATGTCACACTTTGTGATGATTTATATAATCCATAACAATTTATTTTGTAAATTTTGATACATTTTTGATTATGCCCCGCTATTAACAATGGAATTCTCCGTCAGTTATGCATTGTCTAGGCTATGTTCAAGCAAAAATATTTGTTACATTAACTTATTATTTTTTGTATCTCTCTTTATGGAAAGGTCGCATGTGAGTTGGATTGGGCCGTCAAGAGGATCGAGGAGCCCAAAGAGAGCTCTTAATAATCTGTGGCCTAATGTAGTTCAATAGCAACATCGCCGATTTCTGTCTTCAGATACTTTTCCAATCCTTATTATCATATTGGGGTGCCACCAGTCAAAAAGATTAGGGGTCGAATATTGTCTACAAAATCCAAGACCAAATCCATGAATCTTCCGTTACCTAGTACTGAAGAGCAGACACAACAGTCGCATTCAAATTTATCTTCAGTCAAAACATTGGGAGTCAAAAAAAAGGAGGGAGGGGAGGGGGTCGTTTGAACCCGATCCACCGCTGGCAGCGCCTACATGATTACTACATATTCTAATTCTAATTCACTTATCGTACGGGTAAAACCTTTATTGGAAAAAAGATAAGATCTTGGAAATATTGTATTATCTATCAACTTACATCTCAAAATGGAAATAAGGATTACTGAATAGTAAAGCGTCGAAATAATATTTTTTTCATCATTAAGAAATTCCTTTGTCTTGTTGATTTCTTTCAGTTGTTAAGTATTGCTCACCTTTATTCCACATTGTTGAGTCATACGTGGTGTAAATGGTCTGCTCCCAAAATGACATGATCAAAAGATCAAGCGACCTGTTGGCCTAAAGCCATACGTTTCGCAAGTGAAGGGCAAGCTTTTTTGTCAAATGAGAGACGATAATTATTTGAAAATTGCAATGTTTAGATGGCTACCGTCTACTGATCACAAACAGACAAATTCAGATAAATTTGTCCCTTCATACTAACCGGGCCCTGTTGACCTTCCTTGACCTTAGTAAAGGGTTTTCTTCTTAGGGCCTACGGCAGTGGCGTTACGACTTACCTGGGTTACGGCGGCGAAAGATTAGATGTTTAAATTTTTCTCCAAATGGATACTTTTGTATGGTGATGTGTTGTATTTTAGAGTGATTTTGTAACCCCCACCCCACACACACTCCCCACCCCCGCACACACACACTTTTGACTTTACCCCACTTTCGGTAGGCAAATTCCACCTTGGGGAGCATAAACTCGAAATCTCTTAAAGGGATGTTGAACTAAAAATGACTTCTAAATAGCTACCAAAATGCCCAATATGCGAGAGCTTTCGGGGGCGTCGCCCCTGGCCCCACCGTGGGCATTGCCTTTTTTTTTTTTAAACTTCAAAGATGACCTGAGATAGCTACCAAAATGCCCAGATTGCCAGAGCTGGACCCCACCAGGGCCTTATGCGCCCAGACTCCTGCATTTAGGGCACCACCAAGTTTGGGCCAGGGGCACCCTATTCCAAACTTACGCCACTGAATGCACCCCTGTTTGCTTACAGCAAATACATCGTGTTTGACTTGCACCCCTTAATCCCTAAAAAACGTTACCCCCCCCCCCTCTCTCCCTGAATTTCAAATCCTGGTTACGGCCCTGTCTGAGTATAATGCGCCTTTTCGCGACCCAATTATAATAGACCCGAAGCGAAGCAGAATATTCTACTTTGTTTCAATCTGTGGCAATTTTGATACAAACATTTGTATCAAAATTGATACCAAGCATCACTAAAACTGCCAATTTCTAGCTCACAATATTAGAAAGCTTCGCTCGGAAAATGTTAACTACCGATTCCACAAAGTGACTAAGTTAGCAGTGCACACACTGAATGGTCACTTCCAGAATTGACTATTGTAATAGTTTGTCGACTGGCATTAATAAGACATCGCATAAAAAGCTTCAAAATGTTCAGCGCACCGCCGGTGTGATAGTACATTTTGCCCCCCGTAAATTTGGGCCCCCGGACCTTATTTCCTAAGGAATGTCTAGTGAATTTGGTTTCCTCCAGACTGATTTTACTAGATAATTTACTGGTGTGTCTCTGTACGGTTCCTTCAATTAATTGGTGTACTGAAGTGATTAGCTAAAAAGTGATAAGAAGTGATAAGCTAATACACTAAAGGTAAAAAAGGCCTGCTTTACGCAAAACGGCAGTGAGATTTAGTGTAAAGGGAGAAGAAGGGCTTTTTCTTGCAAAAGGGGGACAAGTTGTGGTCTCCAAATTTTATAGAAAAGAAGGGCCTGGGCTCAAATTTCCTACCGGACCGTTTTTACTATGAGAGGGGACCAAATTTACTGGATGGCTAAGGCTTAATTGTCTGGGGGCCCAAATTTTCTAGGAAATTATGGCCGGGAGGCCAAAATTTACTGAAGTGGGGGCAAAATTACTTTTACACCGGCTCGGTCAGTCGGTTAATCACCAAAAAGCGAAAGTTTGACCCAATCTCCAGTGAATTTATTGAGCTTCATTGGTTGCCTATCACGCAAAGAATAGATATTAAAGTATTGGTCCTTACATCCAGTACGTCTGCCTACAGTCACCTGATTACATCTCTGCCCTGCTGAAAGGGGTCATTTGTCAGTTCAAAAGGGCCCATTTATCAGTTTATAAGGGCCAATTGGCCTTCGTATATCGCTTGCGATTACCTTAAACAGTTAAAAGGTTTATTCCCGTGAATTTTCATTGTTAGATATATGACTATAATGAAGAAATAAATTTGGTGTAAAAATCATGTTGATTTCTTTTTTCCGTTCAGGAGTTATTGCATTTCAAAGAATACGCGAGTGTGTTGAAAAGTGACTCAGTGTACAGTGTGATGTCATAATCGAAGATCATTTTTGTTTATTTCTTTGAAAATTAATTGCCTCTTCCTAAATTACTGGTAGCATTTTTTGCTTAATTATTGAGATGGAGTATAACATGCACATTATAGAACGTGTTTGCATGGCCCATCTGCTCGTGAACTTTACACTTTACGTAAAAGAAAAACATTTTGTTGTGTTTTGTTTTATAGAAATACATGTCATGTCATACTGTCATAAGAATTGTCTTGGATCTGCCTTTATGACATCACATTTTACACTGCGAGGTCACACTGATGACATATTTAAAATGCAATAACTCCAAACGGAATAAGCTATCAACATGATTCCTTAACGACATTTTTCAATGCGATGTTATGTTAAATAAGATGGTTTAATGAAGAAGAGAATAAGAAGGTTATTGAAGAAAATAACAATAATAATAATATTATTAATAATAAGAATAATAATAAGAATAATAATGATAATAATAATAATAATAACATTAATAATAATAATAATAATAATAATTATAATGATAATAATGATAATAATAATATTAATAATAATAATAATAAAATAATAATAATAATAATGATAATAATAATAATAATAATAATAATAATAATAATAATAATAATAATAATAATAATAATAATAATAATAATAATAATAATAATAATAATAATAATAATAATAATAATAACATTAATAATAATATTAATAATAATAATAATAATAATTAATAATAATAATGATAATAATAATAATAATAATAATAATAATAATAATAATAATAATAATAATAATAATAAATAATAATAATAATAATAATAATAATAATAATAATAATAATAATAATAATAATAATAATAATAATAATAATAATAATAATAATAATAATAATAATAATAACAACATTAATAATAATATTAATAATAATAATAATAATTATAATAATAATGATAATAATTATTATAATAATAATAATAATAATAATAATAATAATAATAACATCAATAATAATATTAATAATAATAATAATATTAATGATAATAATAATAATAATAATAATAATAATAATAATAATAATAATAATAATAATAATAATAATAATAATAATAATAATAATAATAATAATAATAATAATAATAATTATAATAATAATAATAATAATAATAATAATAATTATAATAATAATAATAATAATAATAATAATAATAATAATAATAATAATAATAATAATAATAATAATAATAATAATAATAATAATAATAATGATAATGATAATGATAATGATAATAATAATAATAATAATAATAATAATAATAATGATATTAATAATATATAATAATTAAAAAAAGAAGAAGCTATCAACATGATTTTTACACCAAATAGCGTCTATAATAGTCACATCATATAAATTAAAATGAAAATTTATGGGAATATTCCTGTATAACAGCCGAGTGGAAAAGGGATTAGCGATGTGTTTCCATGAACCTGCATGTGAAACCATCTTAAGCCCCATATATGTAAACTGTATTTCCCATATCATGCATACAGCCTCCGTAATAGTCTTGTATATCACTCAGGTTTGTTAACAGCGCAGAGAACCATGCAGTCATGAGCGCGATTTGCTTACTGAAAATAAAGGGGAGAAGAAGGGGGAGGGGGGAAAATTTACAAAATGAAAATTGCCTACCGGAAGTGGTGGGGGAAAAATCATATAAGCACACTAAAATACAAAAATTCACCATACATTAGATTTATTTAAGGCAACAATGGTGTAAATGCCCCTTGCACCCCCAAAATCTCGCGTATGATACCAGTCGTTCATTGCTTGACTCCATGACGAAACTCGGGATCCATGTCACGTTACGTTATAAAAGTGTACACTTTCTAGTGGAGTGTTGCAATAAGTACCACAATATTGTCACTTCCTGTTCAGTCCTCAGCGTAGCTAGAAATTGCGGACATGCAAAATATCGCCCGTTAATTTATATAAACGTCATGCATACGTCACACACAAAAAGAAATTAAAATTATCAATCGCGCTCACCACCGCGCAGCTGTTTTTCACAGTACACGCTCGCCTCCGAAAAACATCACAACGAAGGATTGTTTGCTTTGATTGTTTTGTTTTTTCTTCTCAAAACCGGTTCAGAAAAAATAACTTGAGGGGCAGCATTGTTGGCCAGGTAATCCTATAGGTCTATTGTTAAAGTCGAGCAAGTCCGGGAAAATCCTGGACGTTTGGTGTAATAATAAACGTTGTCACACCTTAAAATGGCGGCCTCCAGGGATCTTAATGAATACGAAACTCACAAATTTGGGTGTATTTTCTTATTAAACCAAAAGTCCAGGATTCTCCCAGACTGGACTGAAAGTTTTTTCTATTTTCTTCCCCATAAAATGTATAAAAACACACAAACTGTTGTTGAATTAAAGGATTAGTTTAGTGGTCAAATAAGTTTATCTTATATGAAAGAGGATTTTAAGAGACAACAAGGCGAACTAATACTTCAATATTTTATTCCGTTAAGGAGATATTCAACTTGAGTCAAGAGCTCTCAGCTGTCTTAGAAATGACTAGTGTAAGTCTACTATGGAAATTGGAAGGTTGGTTCCCTCATCCTTACATTCTTAGCAATTATTAATGTATTTTACATAACAAAAATTTACATTTTAATTACTTTTCTTCGAAATTTGTTGTATTGCCTATTCCCTCCCAGGTAGGGGGAACCTGGGAGGGAATAGCAATATGTGGCTGATTAAATCTAATTCTAACCATATATAACTATATAAGCTTAGTATGAAGTAGATAATTGCTGTACTTTTTATCACACAAAGCATGGATATATAGAGTTCGTTAACCAGGATTCAGGAAAATTAAATGCATGCAATGAAATGTATCAGCTCTCAAGTCAACGCAGACTGTAACATATAGGCAATACAAACGTATGAATGTATGTCATCGAAAAAGCAATTTCACGATATCGCGATGATTGAGATATCAAGACTGCCGCGTGGAATCAAGTATGCCAATAGAGTATGTTCATCATTATCGTTTATACTCATTTCATTATCATCATCATCCCCATTACTTGATCCATTACCACCCAATCTTCATCACGCGTATAGGCAAGATTAAGGGGCGCAAGGGGGTAATCCCCTCCCGTATGTATTTCCCGCTTTTATCTCGCTTTATATCTTTTATTCCCGCTTTATATCTTTTGTATGGTGTTTTTTTTTAGTTAATGTGATTTTGTACCTCCACTTGAGGTAGGCAAGTTTGTTATTGTGACTTCCCCCCCCCCCCCCCCTCACACACACACACCAGTTTTGGTAGTCTTTTTTTTTCTTTTATAGTCACTCCGATCGTAATTCGAAAAGAACATCCGAAACCTAATAACTACGTTGATATTACAAAACACATCTAACTGTATACCTAACGAAGATCAATTTATTCAGCAGTTTAAAATGGGAAAAGTATAACAATTTATTCCCTCTGAACTATTGTGTCAACATTTATAAAAGTATAATAAATCTGACAAACAAATCAACTATTGACCGCCAAGGTCTATAGGGAGTTGCCTGCTAGATGTAAATATGCAACTTAACTGCTTAAAGGCCAGTATCGTCTCTATAACACGGAGGTAAATAGATTTCAAGTCGTGTGTTTTGATTGGTCGAAACGCAATTGTACAACGTGCACATACACATTCGATATCATTTTGGAATAAAATGTACGCCGCCTTATTTTAATCACGATAGATGGCCTTTAAAAGTATATAAATAACGTAAGCCTATATCTTGTTGCTATAGTGCTTAAGATTTTGCCTGATGCACTTGTACGGTTATGACAAATCAAAGTTTTATTCAGCATGTGCAACAAGTGATGATGTATGAAAAAGAATACAGTTAGATGCTTAAATGCAATTCTTAATATTTTCCATCTTTCTGTCCTCGTTCGTACATAAAAACCATGTATGTCTGCCATTGGACTTATACTTTAAATTGTGATATAGCCAAGCATTTCGCAGTATAGCAGGCCTCTCAGCTGCCCAGCCACTTGTAATGAAAATAAATTTAAAAATATGTATGAAATTTGTATTTATTGTGAATGTTTTAATTTTTTGTATGCTATACTGACTATACCAAAATCATGCTTTTGAATGCTTTGCCAGTTTGTTTATGTGATTTCTTTAGTGTTGTATACCAAGATGAATATGGAAAGCGGAAGATATCATAGTCGAACCTGGACTTATCATTTGTTTTAAGTCAATATGCTTTGTTCCCCATTATCTGATTATGGGATTTTATTTGAGTTACACAATATCCATCATTTTGTGTTTGTGTGTGTGTGTGTGTGTGTGTGTGTGCATATTGTGCTGTGTGTGCAATAAGTTGGTCCCAGTGGCGTGTCTAAATGGGCTATATCCCCCTTCCCCAACAAATGCTGAAGCTGCCATCTCCCAAAATTCAGTAAGCATATACCCATTTGGTATAGGAACATTCATTCCCTTTAACATCTAATTCCAACTGATAATGATACAAGACCTGCAATCATTCTATTAAAATTAACAAACTACTTATTAAAGGAATATTCCCAATGGCTTCTCAAACCCAGTTATAAAATAGAGGACAATAAAAGAAAGAAAACTATGAAAAAACTAATGCTAATATCTTATTCCTACAGGCAGACGGAGTTATTCATGTGTGTCACAATTCACAAAGTAACTGATGCAGTAATCTTATTAAAATATGTCTTAGGACTGTAGGAGCCCTTCCATAAACTGACTTTTTGAATATATCATTGAAAACATTTTTTTTTAAATGATTGATATTGGGTAGGATATACACTCTACACAAACATATATGCATCTTTTCTTATACCAAGAGTTTGAATTTTATCAAGAGCATCACTCATGCAGAAGCTCAACCTTTTTTTTGTGTGTAATGCTTTTGATTGCATGCCCAGTGGTAGTGATTTGATTTGAGATGGCATTATAAAGGTTATTAATGTTAAGTCCCCAAACCGTTGAAATATTGTGACACGTTTTTATTGAGAAGATATTGATTGTTTTTCAGTCAAGAGCTTTGTAATGCAATTCTTTTAATTTCTGTCCTAAATTTTGGTCACTGAAAATCATTCAACTGACTAGTTTCTCCTGCTATATTTCGATTGAGCTAGTATATATGATAGAGATCAAGTTCAAAACTTATTTGCATATTCAACTGCTCCCATTCAATTATTGTTAGTGGAGATTTGAAAAACGATAAGTAAACATCTTAACATAAGAAGATTGTTGGGTTTTATGGTTGTGATGTCATCAAATTTATATAAAATTTCCATTGTTTGTTACAGCAAGGCCTAAAAATGGTGTAAATTAGTCAATTTTTCACGGATTTTGATGCAAATGTTTACTATTTTCATGTTTTTTAGCTTATCCAGTAAATCCTAAGTCAATTTAAGCTCCAGCTACCCACCTATCCATAAAGATATTTAATTTTCCATAAAAGTTTCCTATAAAGTTGCAATTGGAAACAGAATAAGTATCATTAATGGAAGGATATCTATTGAGATAAGGACTTTAAGGATTTTCCAAATAATATCTCCGTGTTTCAAATAAGCAATGTATATCATGGTGGTCTGCTGGTTAACTGGAAGAAACTACCTGATGTCTATTCGAGCAAGGTGGGCAGTCTGATCATGAAAGAAAATGCCTGACGGGGAGCCTGTGTTTACTGAGTGTGAAACATGATACCATGGAGTCACTATACAGATATGAAAAAATTGCACCTATTTTTAGCTTTAAGTCAAAACTTACATTAATTTACTTTTAGAAAATTACAAACTTTAATGTGTATGAAAACATCTCGCATGAGCCAAAATTTCAAGACCAAAAGTGTTCAAACTTAGCATGTGAAACATTTTAGAGAGTAAAAAGTGAGAAATCTGTGTTGGGTGAGCTAATGAAAAGTTGACACATTTTAATAAAATGCATAGCAATTTTGAAGGAATGTCACGATGTCACTCATGATGAAAATCTGTTGCAATAGATTTTTAGTCCAAAATTATCAAAGCCTACAAGGTTGAACAAAAACATCACTTATAATCACTCATCAATAAACAAACAAAACTTTATTGTTAAATACCATCTTATTTGTAAATTATTATTTCAAGCCAGACACTTTGACCACAGGGGAATACTTTTGAGTGTGAAAGTCAGTGCAGCTGCAGTGAAATTTCTTTACTATCAATGTCAGATTATGACCATGGAAAGTGAGGTGAAGTGTGTGCATTGTAGAAATAACAAATCCCTGGTGTAATTGCTACTTGCTTGTGCTGAATTGTGGTTTCTGTTGTAAGCAATACATAAATATAGACCCGACAGATCTGAGGTTTTGTCGGGGCTTAAGATCGAAAATTTATTGCGAGGTTTAGACTTAATGTCTCAACATGTAACCAGCCATTGTACACTAAATCTCTCAGAGCTTCAAAATTGAATATCTGTTTGCAGGAGAAGATAACAATATTGTGTTTTCTTCACCAATTTATTTATTTTCATTTCCACTATTTTCTAAATTGGTTTAAAAAAAAACAAAAAAACATGGGAATATTCCTTTAGGAAACAGTACCATGACAATGCACAGTAAAATCAATGATTGCCATTTTAAATAAAGCTAACTCTCTGGAAAAGGGTTACCATTTTGCAAGAGTGGTTTGAAGTGGCTCAAAGTTGGAATGGCATCCTGACCTCATAAATATAGGGATTTCATCACGTGACTCCATCTCAACTAGACTCCATTTTGCAGGGCAGCGGCGACGTTGCGTTCCACTCGTCTTCACACAACTCAGTCGTTAGAGATGAAAATTTGCGATGAAGGGGCCCAGAACAATGCATTTGTTGACTCATGGGTAAGACTGACCGACTATGTTCTCACGAGTTCCAAAGGATAGTCCTATCATTGATCATCAGGCTTTTTGGTCCGGGCACGGGTGTGTGTAATGGGGGGGGGGGGGCGTGGCGTTCCCCCTTGCGAAAGTGTGTGCCCCTTGCGAAAGTGTGTGCCCCCTTGCGAAAAATTGAATCGAAAATTATTTTACTTTGAAGAATCTGCCAAAGTGCTCCCTATTTAAGTGTTTGTGCCCCCACCCCTTCCCACCCTTCCACTTTTGCGAAAAATCCTGGCTTCGCGCCCGTTGATCATAATTAGGAAGAAATCGGAAATTTTATGCTCATATTTTGGAGAGAAAAAAAATGCAACTTTATGCTCACATTTCGGACAAGAAATCGTACAAGTTTGTTCATGAGTCACTAGAGGTCATAACGTATCATGCTGTCATAAATCAGAAACTTTATCCCTGGGAAGTATACTAGCTATAGTTACGCAACTGGATATTTAGAGATTTCATTTTATCTCTATTATCAGGAATTTAGACACAATTATCCCACAAGACTTGCCTTCGTCTGACATAGACATGGTTTGAAACTATTTCCGATGTAATTCAAATATACGCAATTGGTGTACTCGACATGCTGTAAGTAAGAATACAGATCATAAACACATTTATTTAATTTGTATTTGTTTGTATTCTAAACAGCTAGGTAGCCTTATTCCAAGCAGCTACCAGGCATGTTAAGCTTCCTTCTTTTATATTTGTCTATCAATTTTGCAGTTGTATCATGTTAAGAAGGATGTGGAGAAATAAACAAACAAATAGTAAAAGGAATTAATTAAGAAATCAATTAAAATCATATTCCATTAAGGAAATATTCAAGTTAGAGCTAACACTTATATTACAGACAAATAGACATACTTGTGTACAACTGGCTAAAAAGAACTTTGAGGCAGGTCGGCTATTGAGATCCTATTTGCATTGCAATTGAGACTGAACTGGTGAAAGGAATGACTTAATTACCGAATGACGTACAACTGACTTAACAACACGCTTGCCGATTTTTGGAAGTAAGAAATGGCGAAATGTTGATCTAAGATTTTCACTGTTTAATGAATTATTGTTTCATGATTAACTTTCGAAACGTCTTATTCATCAGATTATAAATATCTATATCTCAGAGTCACTCCATATACAGTACAAATTTTTGCTTGAATAACTAATTAGCAAAATGTTAAAATTCTAAAAGCAATTGAGCAGAAAATTCCACTCTATGGTTCGTGACTGTTGATTTTTGACTAAAGAGCTTTACTAATTCATAACTGTTCCAGATCCTATTTTAGTATACTACAGTGTATTATGTTGCCAATCTGGTAAGCAGATTTTACAGTCACGTAAGATAATTAATATTTCCTCTTTATAGAACCCGTCCAATATGTCCTGTGAGACAAAAGTCAATTATTCTCTCTACGGATAAGCAGCTCAATATAACAGTTTTATCGAGACATCTTTTCCCGTCTTCTCTACATGACAACATAGCAACGACTTTTAATATTCCCGTGAATTTTCATTTTTATATATTATGATAGAGAACTTTTATACAGAAACAATTTGGTTAAAAAAATAAAATAATTATGTTTAGGAGTACATTTGAAAAGATTTCACCGCGTTATGTTGGAAAGTGGCTAGTGCTAGGGTGTAGGAAGCGTAGGGATCTGTGAATTTACCCCCCCCCTCCCATTCAAAAATGTGAGGGCGGAAGTATCCGCCCCTCCTCCACTTTTCAGGAAAGGAAAGGGCTTATTTCTACCATCTGTAAAATGTATAAACCTTTTCAGCGCTTTTTTTTTGATTTATTCGGTTATGATATTTATAATATCTGGAGCAATCCCGGGTACGATTTTAGTTTCCCCAATTATAATCATTTGAACTGATCACATTTGGCCGTAAAATGTAGCATTACATCGTATACACCGACGTAACGCCTGCGTTGTGTAACATACAGCATGCAGTTAGTACGTGTACACGCAGGTGACAGGTCACTGCACTGCGAGCGTGTATGTACTGCCACGTACGACGTGTCTTGTACTAGCTTAATTGTCTATTTTTTTGTTTAAAAAAAAATAAAAAAATCCCACAATCATGAAAATAAATGGGACAAAAATGAGACTTTTGAATGAGGGGGGTTGGGGTCCGTGGTGAATAAACTTTTAACCCCCCCCCCCCGTCTCCAGTAAAACAATAACAGTGCAATAACATAATTGCAGATCAAAGACAATTTTTGTATTCATTTCTATAAGGAAGAAAATTCTTCTTTTTTTATTTTGAGTGTACATGAGCTGATGGTGAAATCTTAGAATTGTAATACCTTCCAAAACGGACCACGATATCAGTAATCCTCTATCGTAATACGGAAATGAAAATTCACAGGAACATTCCTTTTAAACGGGTCAATACATGTAATTCTATCTCCTCATTTGCATAAATACTCGGGAATTCCGTGAGATAGTGTTGAGGACTAGTTGCTAATTGTGCTGTTGGACAGCAAGACAAGTGAACGTAATCGTCCAGCGTGTCTTCTGTATAACGTTGTGTATTTTGCACAGCTATTAATTCAGAATCAGCCTTGCTAAGGCTTGTTCGTCCTTGCGCGATCTAAATACCTTAGATAATTCTTTTGGTATATAGTCACATATTGGCGTGATAAATATTCAGTACAACTTCTTCGGTTATTCAGACTCTTTTGAAGGTCATGTATGCGAAATTGTTGTATGTGTAGTGTAGCCTCAATGTAGGTCTATACTCACCAGCGTGCGATACGCCGTAATCGGCTTCACTCCAGACTGACCAGAAAATTAGGAGCGAGTCTCCACTCTTAATTTTGAGGCATTAAATGCCAACATTGAGTAAAATTACTTTCCTAATTGCTGCTGTAATCAGCTCAATTTGTGATAACTGTCTTTTCCCTGTGCTGTAATCAGCTAATATATTGCATTATATATTACACATATTTTTCCTGGCGGCTTGATAATCAATTATCAGCCGTCAGTTGATATCTTTATATATATATATATATATATATATATATATATATATATATATATATATATATATATATATATATATATATATATATATATATATATATATATATATATATATATATATATATATATATATATATATATATATATATATATATATATATATATATATATATATATATATATATATATATATATATATATATATATATATATATATATATATATATATATATATATATATATATATATATATATATATATATATATATATATATATATATATATATATATATATATATATATATATATATATATATATATATATATATATATATATATATATATATATATATATATATATATATATATATATATATATCATTATTTTTATTCTGGTTACATTTCAGCAGTGTTGTCCCTACAAGGGTTGTATGTTCGGATGAAATTGGCTATGATGAAATTGGCTATCTCGAAACTTTTTTGAGTGACACTAACATTTTGGCTTCATGGAACAAAAATGTATATTTTTTCGTTTAGTCCAATTATAATGCACAACTGACTGAAGATAATGGTATGGTTTGAATTAGAAGACAACGTCACAGATACAGATTCTGTCAATTCAATTTTTTACAAACTGAAAAGAAAAGGCAAAATGTATATCATAACAGCTAATGCTCGAAGATATCCTAAATCATCTACATAAACCATTGAGACAGAGGAATAAAATCATATCCTATATATGATATGTATCATATGTATCTCACATGTCTCAGGGGATAAATTGGGCTCACAATTTTTTGCAAAGCCTTGTAACTGTGTAATGGCTGCTCTGTGTCTTTTAAAGTTGGTTGGATGAAAGAAAGTGACTGAAAATGAGCTAAAGTACTGGAAAGACATAATTGTTGTTAAGCCCAGTCGACACGCTGAAACCTCATAACAGGTTAGTTCAGCATATACAAAATATTGTAAACATACACATCAAACTTATGTTCGGCCTTGTACAGTCGGTATTTAAGTTTTGGAAGTTACGCCAAGGATGTACATCCTAAGTTACGCCTACACGGTATTTACAAGATAACAAGCTATTGTTACTTCTGGTCTTACATAATCGACATTTCTCGATTTGATTCTTTGCTATGCGAAGAGCAAACGATTTTCGTCTTTTTAACTTATGCATACGTAACAGTCTATATGTCTGTTACTTCATGATATATCTTATTTTGCATAAACGCAAAATATGATTCGAGATTACGAATACATATAGACGACTGGGAATGACATAGGTCAATAACAGGGGCACAGGTGTGTCAGTACCCAGATCCCATAGAGCACGTGGTTGAGGTTTCTCCTGTTAACAGGTTAAAAGACATTTTATCTAAAGAAAAAATTGTCTAAATTGGTAATTGGCCCACATTGCAGCCCGTTGTTTTAACAGTGCAAAGTCCGCCGTCAAGAGCGCCGAAGCAAACATATACATGGATAAGGACACGAGGCTCACAGTGATAAATCATGGCTCAATTTCAGAACATAAAGATGCGATAATAGTTTGCATATATCTTACCAAGGACTAACTGCGAATTGAGTTTAAAGCAGGCTGCCATAAAATTGAACCTCAATACTTAGGTTCCCAGAAGAAATGCTCCCAAGAAACTAAGCTTACTACGGTACTGAGATTGTTAGATTATACTTATAAAGGCGTATCAAAAACAACTTTCTGTGTGTTATGCATGTGGCATAAATTGCGTCCTGTTCGGGAGTAAAAACTCCCTATTTAATTTCAACTCGGGTAAATGGTGCTGAGATTGTTAGGGTAATTCTAAAAGGGGTTACCAGAAATAATTGTGCGGCCGTAAAACTTAAAAGAACTTGAACTCAGGTGAATGACAGTGAGAATGTAAAATCATAACTTTAAAATGGTTCATAGAACATGAAGAGGTGACAAGAATTTCATACTGAACATAGTTTTCATCCTTGAACATAGTCTCGGGAAAATGGTTTCATAAAAGCGCAGGTAAATTATACTGTGATTCTTCAGGAAAATGAAGAGTGCAGTTAGCAGTATCACGTTTAAAAAAACCCATTTAAAATGATTTTCAATCTAAAAGATTTTGAGGAGATCTGTAATGGTACGATGCCACTTCAAAGTTAGTCATTGTAGCTATACTACCAAAGGCACGAAAAGCTCTAGTTCGCGAAGAAAATACTTTCTTCCAATCCATGCTTACCAGGTTACTAAGTGGTATAACACAAGAAACAAATTTGTGCTTCAGTTAATGCGAAGATATCTAAGACGGTATCGCATAATCATCCTTATAATAGGAAAAATAGGATTGTGAAGGTTACATGTTGCGTACACGTAATAAGTGTAAGATTTTATGATGCATACAAGCAAGTCGTGAAACTGGTTTATTGCTAACAGGTTAAAGCAGCCAATAAGTTTCAAAGACAAGACTGGTTTAATAGTTGCCTCTTTTTCGATGGGCTATAGACAGAAAGATGTACAGATGTATGGCCGTTGATATTACTATATCATATGATTAACTAACAATGATAAAGAAACTTGCAAACTTAAAAAAGAAGCAATTGCTCCAATAGTTTCAAGAATAAACATGAACATAAATAGAAATAGGTAGCTCAGTTGGCAGGGCGCGCGGCTGAGATGCTGGAGGTCCCGGGTTGAAGCCTCTCATTACAAAACTCGCCCCTTGAACAGAACTCCATCCTGATTTTCTGTGCCTGTGGCATTTCAGTAACCGCATGTGGTGGTTTGCAATTTCCAGATTATTTTCAAATTATTCCACTTCGCGTTTCAACAAATTTTGTCCTCTAAAGGTGTGAAATATGTCAAATTTGTTTTAATTGGACAAAATGTTTGAAGATTCAACCTTTAAACATCGAAATTAGCGCTATATTTCGTATTTCTACGTAAATTCATTCGAAGTTAAAAAATATCAAGAGAAGCATTCCAACAATGAAACTTCCTCCCCGTATAACGGCAAAACGAGGGGAGTTTTTTATTTAAATAGCATCTGTAAAATATATTGCTTGTATTTTCACAAGTAACTAATGTATAATTTCATTGAGTCATATTCAAAGAAGCATGATTTTATGTGTATGCTTATGTTGTAAATGCTATTGCCTACTATCTTTGAAAAATATTTTTCGCACTGCACGTGTTGGCTTTACGTAAGTTTGCTCGATGGTGCAGAACTCCTGACCTCTAGACACAAAGAGTCCTTACGCGTATATTGCACTGATTAATGGAGATGGCGTTAACCGCGTGATTGTGTATCGAAATGGTGTCAAGGTGAGCAGGTTTTGCTAATGGGTGGGAAAGATTTTGAGTCACTTAGAAATACGCTGCTGAAAGTGGTGCTATCTTTACAATTTCTGCACTAAATGAAATAATTAAATAAGTTTTTAGGGTGTAAATGATCCAAGTAAGAACTCCTTGATGTTCAAATATTAAGTTTTTATAAAAATTACATCATTGTTTGTTGAGTTATCTAACTACCTGTGTGGCCGAATAATTGCGTAATACCTTTTCAACTCGTTGAGAGAGTGTCCTTCGAATGCGATGAAAATGACACTGGCAGGTTTATCCCGTCCATGTTTCAAGGGGCGCTTTCTTTAAATGTGTCAGGTCTAACTCCGCAACTACGCAGACAGATACGCCGAATGAAGCATTTGCAGCTCCTACTCCTCATTCAGCGGTTGAATAGCGCATACGGGAACGTTAAGCTGTCGGTGCCCTGCCGAGCTGCCTGGTTCTCTGAACACTATTCGTGAAGAGAAGCGTTCGTTCACTTCCCCTTACAAGTATGTGCACCCATAGGCAGCCGGAGGACTAGTCTGCTAGTTGTAGAGCGCATTTGAATAGTTCTTTAAAAACTAGAAAATGCGCCATATAAATTTTATATATCATATCATATTATATTATACACCCAAGGCGGTGCTGGGTAGAATGGTCTTTCAGTAATTTCAAGTCTCTGGCAAACATTATTTTGCAAAAATACTTCATGTATGCCCGGGTCATTGATGCTTTATTCAAAAACGGATAATATTATCGAGAATATGCATGTTCGCACCACGAGTCTATGCTGGGAAGAAAAGTCGATTCATTAATTGGTCTCCGGCAAGACTATTGGAAACATTATTTTCCGCGAATTTTTATGAACAGATTGTGCAATGTCGGTAATGAACAGAAGAATGTTAGAACCAGAGGCATATTGCATGCGCCGTGATGTTGTTCTAAATTTCATTAAGTTCTCATTTATTTTCCCAATCTAATCTAAATTGGGAAATGATAGACAAAATAACAAGAGCGTGAAAGGGTTGGGATTTCCCCCTTTTTTGGCACTCCAATGTTTAATGATTGCCGTCATATGCATGGTCCAATTATTTGACCAATTCTTATCAGGAGTTTGATACTCGAATAATTATTTAGGCTACTTTGCCATACAATCCATAGGATGTTTCTAAATTTTCATAACAATTTTAACGTATTATCATGTTGTGTACCATGGGCATGCCCTCGTGCCACGGCCGAAGTTAGCAATCTTAGCCGGTATCTTCTCTCTTCTCTGGATTAGAGGAATATTCCCATGTTTTTTGTAACCTTTCGTAAGAAAGAGAACAATTTTAGAAAACATTTAGTACAAAAAATCATGTAGATATAATATTTCTATGAGAAGATATTCAAATTTCAAGGTTCACAAAAAATGCCAATAAACGAATAGAATAAGGCTCAGTATGACATCACAGCAACACATTATCCCACAAAGTTTATGTATTTCACTAAAAACTAGTTTGTTATTAGTCAAAGCTACTAGAAAAATAAATTGATGAAAGTTAGGTATTTATATACATTGCCAAATAAACCCTACTTTAATAACTTTTGGAAAATTGTTTCTCATCATACAGAAACAACCAAAACACGTTTAAAGAAATACATAAACATTTGCAATGGAGTTGTCTCTATGACATCATCAAACACGAATTCATCATACTGTACAAAATCTTTCAAACGCAATTGGGAAATCTTTAAAAATCCATCTCCTGAACAGAATATGATATCAACCTGATTTTTGTATCAAATTGGCTCAAAAATTCTGCTCTTTCAAATAAAAAATAAATAAAAAAACAACCATGGGAATATTCCATTAAAGTAGTAAATTATACATGTTTAAGGAACTACTACACACGGCATCATACTCGTAATGATGTGTTTGCTCTATTATGGTTGACAGGTTAAATCATATCCAAATATGTGAAACATGTTTTGATTATTGTAACGAATTCAAATTTACGAACCGTGTGTTTGAGCTATGATAGGCACCAAACACCAAGGTTTGAAGATAAACATTAGATCTGTAGATACGAATGTTATGTTATAATGATGCATGAATATATGACCCCATATGCGGGTTTGTCTTTGAGGAGCTAAAGGCTTCTATACCTGCAACATGCACAGATGTTCGAAACACTTATCTGAATCTGAATAGGTTAAGTCGGCAGAAATCCTTCTAGAGGATATAAACGCCAACCGAGCGTAGCAAAAGTATGAGAAAGAAAATAATAATAATAATAAATCAATTAACAAGCTTAGCAAGTTAGCTTTGAAACAGTTTAGATTTGGTGCATGTACAATGTCCGATGGTAAAG
Source organism: Chiridota heheva (assembly GCA_020152595.1). Taxonomy (NCBI): domain Eukaryota; kingdom Metazoa; phylum Echinodermata; class Holothuroidea; order Apodida; family Chiridotidae; genus Chiridota; species Chiridota heheva. The sequence continues at coordinate 1,882,200 of JAIGNY010000033.1, forward strand.
CATTTCAATCTTTTAGTGTTTGAAGAAAGAAGTATTTATAAACATTCTTTTTAGCATAAGGAACGTGGAAATTCAGATCATGCTTATTTCTTGTATTAATTCTTGCGTTTGAGATCAGGTTATCATTATCAATGGCGACAAGACTGTTATTGATTTTTTATAGCAGTTTTAGACGGGTGTTCCTTCTTCTTGTTATTATAGCAGGGGCCATTCTAATTCATGAAGCATGCTAGTGACACTAGATTTATAAGAGTAGTCTGCCATACAGAACCTAGCTGTTCTCCGATGAATTGATTCAAGCTTATCTACATCGAAGTGGTGATGAAGGTCCCAAACTGCTGATGCATACTCAAGGACTGGCCTAACTAGAGCTTTATATGCAGTGGTTTTAACGTCAGTGGGACAGTTTGAGAGGTTACGTCTTGATAGGCCAAGTATAGAGTTTGCTTTGTTGGTCATGTTGTGTATATGTTTATCCCATCTGAGTTTATTATCAATTTCAAGATCTAGGTACTTTCAAAACCTAGGTTTGTCTTTGAGGAGCTAAAGACTTTTATACCTGCAACATGCACAGATGTTCGAAACACTTATCTATTGAATGCAGTTTAGGGTTAGATCGCAAGAGTCATTTCCATTTTATATTCTAGAGAATATTCAACAAAACAGGAAAATACCATCTCTCTGAACAGAGTTATTCATTTTGTCAAAAACTTCTCTTTCAACAAAATAAGTCGGAGTTAAAGACACCTGTACTACTTACATTTTATGTTATTTTTAAGTCTGGAAGCATCTTTGTTTTGACAGAGAGTTGTTGTTTGGAACAGGCGTTGCAGAAGTTGCAGGAATGTCTTACCTAATAACATTATGTAACATGTCTCAGTTATAGGTATTTCAAATTTAACTTCGAAAACGCTCTTGAAAAGTATTGTTGAAATTAGATTATTCTGAATACAATAGAATAATGGTTATACGGCAGGTAGCCTATAGCGACAGATCAGCTGCGAGTTCAGCTCTGTACACAAAGGGCCAACACTCTCAATCGAGGATATTTCTGTCGTATAGATCAGTAGATACCGTACGGGGAATTAAGTGTTTGCACACAAAGTTTGCGAAACAGTTACTTCATGAATTTTGCTTAAGACTGAGGCAATATCAAAATGCTTAACGACTTTGGAAATGCCAGACATATGTAATACAGGTACCCATTAGCTTGGTGAAAGTTTTTGAAGGATGCTATAAGTAGTGAGGTGGGTGCAAGATCACCCCAGGATCGGACCTTGAGGATCAACCCCTCCAAGATCAGCCCTTGAAGATCTACCGTCCATGATCAGCCCCTCGAGGATCACCCCTCTAGGATCAACCCCTCCAAGATCACCCCTTGAAGATCTACCGTCCAGGATCACCCCTCCAAGATTACCCCTCCAAGATTACCTCTCCAAGATCAGCCCTTAAAATTACCCTTAAGATTACCCCTCCAAGATCAGCCCTTAAGATCAGCCCTTAAGATTACCCTCTGAGGAAACTGTTCCTCTGCACATCTCAATCAATCAATACAAACAGTCTAGTCATAGGTTATTGTGACGTAATTCAATACCAGTCTGAGAATTGTTTGCTGTGAGAGGTGTAAGAGAGGTTGGGAACAAAAGACTTATTGATCTCTGTGGTGCAACAATATTGATGAGGAAAGCCTGTCAGGGTAAAAATAGGTCATACAATGGAAGTGATGTCAAAATAAGTGACGTCTTAAAAGAAGTAGTTTTGATGACGAAAACATGTAAGAGTTAAAAATAGGTAATACATTTAGATGACATCACATGAAACAAATATAACAACAGTATAAGCGAGCATCATACTTTTAAAAATAGTAAATTTGTTCAAATGGGATGAAGATGGTGCAATCTTAATTCTTAAACAGAGAAAAGTAAGTCAGGTCTAAATATAGGTCATAAAAAGAATATAAATACGGATACTTCGCAGTCAATTTCATACTCTGCCAAAATAAAAAGAACTGAGTTCTTCTAATATGGCTGGAAATCAGGAAGAAGAAATAATTTGGCCCGAAGAAGATGAGGCGATTCTCCTCGAAGCTTTGGAGAGGGTAGAGCGTCAAGAAAGAGCAAAAAGATTGAAGAAAGAATTTTTCAAAAGCAGTAAGTTGTTACAACAAACTTATTATCATTTCCTCATTTTATATATTCTTTTTTTTTTTTTATTTTATTCAACCAATATTTTCTTTAAAGTTATTTTTGATTTTCCTTTAAAGCCTTTTCAAATATGTTTAACAAAGCTGTTGGTCAATTTTAGAATTTCTTTTAAAATTGTCATACTTTTACATCTGAAAGAAATACTTTACACAAGTAATATTTGAAAGGATAACGAAAAATAAAAGAGTTTTTATAAAGAATATCATGTACAAATGTTGAAAAAATAGTCTTGGATTCGAAAGAATAAGAATGAGTTTTTTTAATGCGCTTATATAACATTTAATTTTTTTGTAAAATGTTCAAAACTGCAAAGTTAATTGATTAATTTTTCTTTATCTTTTAATCTTTTTTTTTTTGTTGTAATTTAGTACAAAAGTCTAGAGGACGTAACGTTTTGATATATTTTTGTAGAGAAAAACTGACATGGATTTAAGGGCATTTTGAATGACACACAAAAAAGAGTAGTTATAATCACCCTTGTATTACTTCAAAAAATAATAGTTTAATTTCTCTGGATTTCTTTTGCAGAGCTAGCAAAAGGGAAAATGCTGAAAATGCGAAATTAGCACAGCTACCACGCATGGTAGCAGAAGAGGTACCCCGCAGCACAGCTGAAAAGTTACCCAGCCTTACATGCCTTACGGCCGAAGAATTTCCCCTCGTAAAAGAACCCACTGAAGACCTGTCTGACCACGATGTACCAGGTCCGTCCAAAAAAAGAAAGTCAGAGGTAGGTCTACATTTATCACATATGTTAAAGAGTTATTTCTATGAGTTGAAAGTATATTTAAGAGATTTATTTAATTGAGTTGAACATATGTATTAAGAGATTTGAATATTTGAAGTAGAGATTTATTTATTTGCATTGAAAAACTTTCACATTATTATTATCATTATTTTTAACATTATTATTTTTACTATTCTTTTACAGTTTGCATGCCCAAACGGTTGTAAGAAGTCTTGTGCAAGCAAGAAAAGCCTTAATGCACACCTGAAATCGGTGCATTCTTCGCAACTTTTCTCATGTGCGGACTGTGAAAAGTCTTTCAAGACGAAAAGTAATTTAACTCGGCACCGACGACAAGTCTGTGATAAACCAACTAGGCAGGTAAAAAAACTCTTTTTTAAGTCCTATCACACACACTTTCTCTTTATGTTTTGCTTATCAGGGTAGAATCAATCCTATGAAATACGATGTACAATTTTGTTTTCTTTGTCGCAGAACAGCTTGAATAAAAAGACTGCCAAAGAACGTCCACCACGAGCACCATCACCACAAGCACCATCACCACTGCCACCTCCACCACCACCGTCACCAGCATCGCTACCACCAGCACCTCCACAGCCACCACCACCACCGCCACAGCCACCACCACCACCGTCACCAGCACCGCTACCGCCAGCACCAGCACCGCCACAGCCAGAAGATCCTGAAGAATTTTCAGATGATTTTGAAGTAGATATGCCCCACCCATTGCGGCAGTTATATAGGGAAAATTGGGGTGCGATTAGAACCCATTACAGCAGACAGAACAGAGTGCAAGATACGTATAATTTTAGACTTAGTAATTTGAGTCATGACGCATTAGAGCGTCTTGTACAATCTATACATAGAGACCAATCGAACCATTATAAATTTAATTTAGCTTTTGGATTTGTCTTACGAAACAAAATTACCGGCGAACTGAGATATTTTCACAGCTCGTCTAATAATTATCTGTTATTTGACCGCCCCTTTGTAATCGGTAGTTACAGAGATTTAGATGAGTTTTTAGTTCAATTAAAAGCTAAAGATTTTGAAGAAGTGTTGTTTCAACACAGAGAAGATAGTGCCTGGGTTTTTGATTTCATTACAAATGTCACTATGTTTGTCACAAAACTTGGTCCTTATCCAATCATAGGGGTTCACCTGACTCATTCCCGGACTACCTCAAAATAATCGCTTTATTTTGTCTATGGTCTCAAGGCCGAAAACAAACCGCCCATATCAGGATAATTTGTGTTTTTTTAGATGTCTTGCCTATCACCTTAAAGGTGATGAAGCAAGTACCAGAAACTCCAAAACAACTATTTTCGAAATACCAAAAGTATATAAATAGTGCGGCAGCTGTAACAACATTTAAAGGGGTTACATTTCTAGAATTGGGAGAACTCGAAAAATCTTTAAAATCAATATTTATGTTTACGAATTAAACCCCAGACTAACGAGAAAACTAACAAATCTGAAATTATTGCTAAATTGATACGGCGATCGCCCTGCCGATATCCATCAACCATGTTTCTTAATCATTATGAAGGGCACTTTTCACTCATTACAAATATCGTACAGTATTCCCACACTTTTCAATGCTCTCGCTGCTGCAGACTTTTTAAACACCACAGAAACTTGAAGAATCATACACCTCGTTGTAAAGAACATGTCACATATGAGTTTCCTGGGGGGGGATATTTGAACTAAAACCCACAGTTTTTGAAAAACTTCAAAGTCTCCAGATTGAGATTGCCGATAAGGATCGTTTTTATCCATACAGAATTACTTACGATATTGAGACGTATATAGATAAAGAAAATTTCACACATTCCAAATCCCCTAAGCTTAAATTCACAGGTCAGCATAGATTATTAAGTATTAGTGTTAGTTCAAATGTCCCAGAATTCGAGACCCCCCCAGTGTTTTATTTCTGATGGTGATGAATTTGAACTAGTAAATTCTTTTGTCCAGTATTGTAATACTATTGCTAATAAAGCCTTTGAATTAATAACCAATGAAACCTCCATAGCTGAGGCTATTAAGCGGTTGAATAAAATGATAAATGAAGAAAAACAAGGCAAATTATGGGAAGATGACATTTTTGAGGCCTTTACAGACCTGGAAGATCCCTCTAACAGCCAAGATACAATTGCTGAAGAAAATTTGGGTGGGGAAGAAAATTCGGTTGGTGAAGAAAATTTGGGTGGGGAAGAAAATTCGGGTGGGGAAGGAAATTGTGGAAAAGTCTTGAATCGTTTAATGGGTTCGTTGTTGAATTATTGTCGACAGATTCCTGTCGTAGGCTTTAATTCGGGCAAATATGATCTGAATGTTATTAAAGGTTTATTATATAAAAGTCTTGAATATTGTAATGATAATGATGGGGATGAAAATTTACCGGCCATAGGAACTATTATTATTATTAAAAAGAATAGTGATTACATGTGCATTTCTACCAAATGGCTGAAATTTCTGGACATCAAAAACTATCTGGCTCCAGGCTGTAGTTACAAACAATTTCTGAAAGCTTATCAATGCTCTGAGGAAAAAGGCTTTTTCCCTTATGACTGGATGGACAGTTTAGCAAAGCTCGACCACCCCCAACTTCCACCGCATGACACGTTTTTAATTCTTTAAAGGACGAAAATATAACGGTTGAGGAATATGAGTATTGTTTAAAGGTTTGGCGTGAAAATAACATGTCAACTTTTAAAGATTTCCTCATATGGTATAATAACAAAGATGTCGTGCCATTTTTAGAGGCTCTTTCCAAAATGAGTCTTTTTTATAAGTCCAAAAGCATAGATATGTTCAAGGAAGGTATTTCTGTCCCAGGTTTAACGCTGAGATATTTATTTCAGAATCTGGAGGATCACTTTTGTTTATTCCCAGCAAAGCATAATGATTTATATCATTTGTTTAAAGATAACATTGTAGGGGGGCCCTCAATTATTTTTAATCGTCACCAGGAAAAAGACAGAACAAAAATCAAGGGGGGCAAATTGTGTAAAAAAATTGCTGGTTATGATGCCAATGCCCTCTACCTCTGGGCTGTCATGCAGGACATGCCTACAGGTGTCGCTTTAAGACGACGGGCTGATACTGGGTTCAGCTGTGAGTTTACCCACTGGCCCCAGATGACTTCTGTGGGGTGGTTGGAATGGGAGGCCAAACAACGGGGTATAACTATCCAGCATATACTCAATGGTAAAGAAGTGCGGATAGGAAAACGACAGTTACCTGTGGACGGGTTTGGTGCGGGGGTCATATATCAATTTCATGGGTGTTTTTGGCATGGTCATCCATGTCAACTAACTGCAGGTAAAACCCATAACCACGTGAATGGCAAAACATTCTCTGAATTGTATCAGAAAACGTGCGAAACAACCGCATACTTACAATCTTATTTTCAAGTGGTTGAAAAATGGGAGTGCGAGTGGCGGCAAGAGCAAAAAGACTCTGTTGAAATTCGCAACTTTGTCATTCAGCTCTTTCCCCATGCCCTTGGGCATCGAGGTTCAATGCCAGAGGACAAATTGCTAAGTCTTATTCAATCAGGCCATATTTTTGGTGCTGTTGAATGCGATATTGAAGTCCCCGAACACCTCAAACCTAAATTTGCAGAAATGCCCCCCATATTTAAAAATGTTGACATTTCCATAGATGATATAGGGAACATATGTCCACATATGCTAAAGAAAACAACTTATTAAGTCAACCTCGACGTAGTCTGATCGGCAGTATGCTTGGTAAGAAACTTTTATTGACCACCCCTTTGGTTAAATGGTATCTAGCTCACGGGTTAGTTGTAACTAAAATATATCAAATAATCCAATTCTCGCCAAAACAGGTTTTCAAAACCTTTGGTGAGGAAGTCAGCAATGCTCGAAGGGAAGGGGACAAAGACCCTTCCAAGTCTATTATAGCTGATACTATGAAATTAATTGGCAACTCGGCGTGTGGCAAAACAGTGACAAACAAAGAAAGGCAACTTGATATTAAGGTGTGCACTGAAGATTCAGTGTATGCAAAAGTAAATGATCCTTTTTTTAAAAGACTAACACCCCTTGAATTTAATATGTATGAAGTGGAACTTAATAAACGTAAAGTTAAGCTCGATTTGCCCCTTCAGATAGGATTTTTTGTCTACCAGTATGCAAAATTAAGAATGTTAGAGTTTTACTACGATTTCATCTCAGTATTTGTGGACCAATCTGATTTTGCCTACTGTGAGATGGATACAGATTCAGCGTATATTGCCATAGCTGCCCAGTCTTTGGAGGATGTAATAAAACCAGAAATGAAACAAAAATTTGAAAAGGAAAAACATTTATGGTTTCCTCGTACAGAACCAGAGGAAGCTCAAAAAATATGACAAGCGCACCCCAGGGTTGTTCAAACTTGAGTGGGAGGGGGATGGGATTGTATCCTTGTCCAGCAAATGTTTTTATTGTTTCGGGGGGAATGAAAAGGATAAGTTAAGTTGTAAGGGTATAAACAATAGCTTAGCACAAATAACAAAGGAACAGTTTTTAAGTGTTATTCGTTCAAAGAAAGCTGTTGAAGCTACCAATAAAGGGTTCAGACTGCAGAACAATCAAATGCAAACCTATACACAAAAGAAAACAGCATTGTCATACCTATACCTCAAAAGAAAAGTAGAAGAGGACGGTGTGTCTACCAAACCTTTAGATATTTAAATGTTTGTAAATAACATTGAGAGAAACACTGTGTAGCTAAGGTGGTGGTGATGGTGATTGTATAAAGTGCAAATATTGTAAGAATAAGTTTGATGTGTATTTATTGTATAAATATATGACTCTATGATATTGCGTATGGTCTTTCTGGTGGTACCAATTGTTGAAGTGCAAATATTTTAGAAAATAAGTTTGATGTGTCATGATTGTATCAATACAAGTTACTACCTCATTGTGTATGTTTTATCTGTACAAAGATATTGTGTGAATTTGTTTTACCGCATAGTGTAATAGATAACTTTCAGAAAATTTTAAATATTTTGTTTGAAGCCTTTTTTGCCTTGCTGCTTTATAATTCTAAAGCCTTCTTCGTCCCTTATCATTTACTATCATGGATCCAAGACTACAACACCCCTTCACATGTGTGATTGCTGGACCAACTCAGAGTGGGAAGACAATCTTTTGAGTCGATTATTGACCCATGCTCACAAACTTATCAAAGAGCCCCAGAGGTTATTTTGTGGTTCTATGGGGAATTTCAAGCTCTCTATGATAATCTTAGTCATACTTTAGGTTCAAATATTCAATTCATAGAAGGGGTGCCAACTTCCTTTGACGAATATCTAAACAAATCAAAGCGTAATCTGATTATTCTTGATGATTTGATGTCGGAAACCGGTAGTGACAAGAAAATTAGTAATCTGTTTACCAAAGGAAGCCACCATAAAAAATTTGTCAGTTATTTTAGTCAGTCAAAACTTATTTCACCAAGGTCGTGAAAGTCGAACTATTAGCCTAAATTCGCATTATCTCATATTATTCAAAAATCCTAGAGATGCATCCCAAATTTCCTACCTGGCTCGTCAAATGTTTCCTGGAAAACCCAAACACCTTCAGGAGGCCTATCATGACGCCACAAGCAAACCTTACGGATATCTATTCATTGATCTTAAAACGAATACCCATGAAAACTATCGACTTAGAACCCAAATATTTCCAGATGAAATTCAGTATGCCTACGTAAAAAAATAGTTAAAAGAAAGTGACAACCACTTTTAAGCTCATTCTGTCACCATGCAGTGTTGGCGTAAACAGGGTCCTTACTTGCATGTATTAGCAAAAGGGTCCCCAAAACAACGACAAGGTATCATCCAAGGTGCTTCAAAAGAACTGATTACGTGTCTTTGCGAAGGGGCCTTGAATACTCTGAATGGTAATATTCAATTAAAGAAACATCAAAAACAGAAACTGACTAAACATCGCCACCAGTTACGCAAACTTGCCAATCGCAGGGTGGCAGTGGCAGCTAAAAAGAAGATTTTGCTCCAAAAAGGGGGTTCAGTCCTGGCCGCCATATTACCACCCCTCATTGGTGTCCTTGGAAGTCTTTTGTTCAAAAAATAATGGAGCATACGAAAAACTTGTACTAGTGTCCCCTGACTATATTGCTCGTATAAAAACAGCCTCAAGTCATTCACCGGAACAAACCAAAAGGCGAGAATTAGAGGATCAGTTATCAACGCTGCTTGATGATACCACTAATGACGACGCAAGTAAAATGAAACGTTACGCCGATCTATTACAACGCTACCTAATGTACGAGACGAAAGCCAAGGAACCTCCTGCTGTACGACTTCTTCCCACCCAGTCTGACACCAAGTTGATGCGCGCGAACAACACGCCACCATTGAAAGAGATGTTATAGACAGTGTTCCTAAAGCTTTTAAGAGTAAAGCAGCACAATTGCTAAAAAAAATCAGTGGGAGTGTTCTCGGTTGGAATGAAAAAGGCGAATTACTTGTCAATGGACAAACCGTAAAAGGCTCTCATATGGTTGATTTGGTGAATGATGTGGTACGCAAGCGAAAATCGCCAACACCCATAGGCATGAACAATTTCACCACAGGTTTGGCACAGTTGAATATGCCCCGTGAATTGATCGGCAATCCAGAGCGTTGGCAAGATATCGAGAGATTGAGAAATCCAGAAACGGAGATTAAGAAAAAACGTGGTCAACCAGCACCTCCAGCAACCGACAGGGATGACGCATCAAATGACTTATATGGAATAGCTCACCATTTACCCAAGACCCTTCAAAAACGTAAAAAGACCAAGATGCATTGGGAAAGATATTAAAGCTCACGACATAACTGTCTGTCAATCAGTTGTCAGTGTGAAAGTATCATGGGCTGTTTCCCAGTAAAAGGTCTCTCGTTGAAACTGTCATTACGTAAAATATTCTGTTTTTCTGCATGTTGTGGAAGCTCTGTGCTCGTAGAAAAACAACCTGATGGACAAATACCTCACAGATCTGTACTACGACCCATCACATCCTGCCGCCTATGGCGGCGTGAGTGCCATTTATCGAGCAGTACAACGGGACAAGAAGAGCATAGCTGTGAAAGATATCAAAACATGGCTCAGCGGTAGAGAGACTTACACACTTCACAAACCTCGACGGACTCGTTTTAAACGAAATAGGGTCATTGTTTCAGGCATCGACAGCCAGTGGCAAGCAGACTTGGTTGATATGGCCACATTTTCAAAATATAACAAAGGTCATCGATACATTCTGACATGCATTGACATTTTCTCCAAATTTGCCTGGGCCCGGTCTTTGAAGGATAAGACGGGAAAAAGCATCGTTCGAGCCTTTCAATCTATTTTCAAAGAGAAGAATCGAAAGCCCAAGACATTACAAACAGACAAAGGCAGCGAATTTTTGAATCGAACATTCCAGCAGTTCCTCCGTAAGAACCAGGTACATTTTTTTACCACGCAAAATGAAACAAAGGCCTCTATTGTGGAACGTTTTAATCGAACGCTCAAATCGAAAATGTGGCGCTATTTTACAGCAAATGGAACACGAGTATTCTTAGGGTGTTGCAACAGTTTCTAGCAGGCTACAATAAACGAATCCATCGAAGTATCGGAATGGCTCCACAAGAAGTGAATCACCATAATCAAGAGGCAGTATGGCACAAGCTGTATGGCACAAACGAAGAAGTAATGCACTCAAAGTACAACATTGGTGAACTTGTTCGCATAAGTATGGCAACTCAACCTTTTCGTAAAGGTTATCTTCCGCAATGGACGGACGAAATATTCACTGTGAGCAAAGTCATTCCACGCAACCCTATAGTGTATACGCTTGAAGATGCTGAAGGAGATCTCATTCAAGGAACCTTTTATTCCCATGAACTTCAAAAAGTGTCAAAGGAAGATCACACTTATCGCATCGAAAAAATTCTAAGTCGTCGACGTCGGAATGGCAAAACAGAGTTCTTCGTAAAATGGATGGGTTATCCAAAAAAATTTAACAGCTGGGTCCAAGACGTCTACAGATATAAAAACATTTAAAAACGTAGTCAGTAAATGTTATTTTTCATTTCAAGAGTGAGTGGTGAGGCGACAGACATGGCTTCATTTTACGTTACACTTCCAAGCAACAGTTCTCCGATCAAACATCCAGAAAATACTCTTACAAACTATCGCGTTAAGCTCTCAAGACCTATCACGTTGGAGGGTCAGTGGGAAGTTGGCCTGGCTGAAATTATCTTTCCTCACCAGTGGTATAACATTGACAAAAATTCTAAATATAGCTACACTGTAAACGGACATCAATGGTGGACAAAAGCACTACCATCCGGCTATTATGATAACGCACGGGACATTGTCAAACTGTTAGAAACAAATTATCCTGAAGAGATTCGCTATGAGTACAACGCTAAGGACAGCAGGTTGCGCATCGAGCTGGCTGAAAATAGTCAAGTAAAATTTCAAGGCAGATTAGCTGAAATGTTGGGATTGAAGTCAACGACCATCGTTACAAAGAGTCTTACCATAGAAAAACCTTTAGATCTTAGACATATTCATAATCTGTATGTGTATTGCGACATTGTGGAAGCTCATGCCGTAGGACATACAAAGGTACCGCTCCTTCGCGTTGTCAACGTCAAAGGAAGATTTGGAGATGACATCAGTGCGATATATTCGAATATCTATTATCATCCGGTGAAACAAAAGTATTTTGACACGGTAGAAGTTGATATAAGGGATAGTATTGGACGCAGCATACCATTCGTGCGTGGTAACGTGATCACGACACTTCACTTTCGACTTCGTAGAGCTCCACAATTTGTTTGAAAATGCGTTCACCTAATTTTCATAGCAATTCCAGCGATTATGAAAATTACTACCTTCATCAGGTTGGTCATGGTTTGCCCGTCTTTCGGGGGGCGCAGGCTCAGCAGGGGCATGGGCTAGGCAACATATTAGGAAGTTTATTTCGCTCTGCTGTTCCGCTGCTTAAGAAAGGTGCTAAAGCATTGGGAAAGGAAGCGCTACGCACAGGTGTCGAAATTGCTGGAGATGTTTTTGATGGAAGGTCTATTAAAGAAGCTGCAAAATCAAGAGCAACCGCGGCTGGAAAAAGAGTAGCGAGGAGAGTGGTGGCCCGTGCGACAACAACTAATAAAAACGGGGACGCAAACCAACAACTGTCAGTCGTCAACGGGTCAAGAGAGTGAAAAGGTCTCCGATATATTTGATTAATCAATATGTCTTTTTGCATGAACATTCGTGTGAATGTACTAAGTCCGAACTAGATCTCTTTGTCATACCACCTACCCAGACTAGTATAGAGAAAGGCCAATGGGTAGAGTATCACCCTATTGCCAATATCACGGACAGTGGACCTATCGAGTTTTATGTTTCGGGATCTACCGAGGAATATATCGACTTGTCCCAGACGCAGCTGTATGTCAGAGCTAAAATTACAACTGCCACAGGAGAAGTTATCCCAGACACTGCCAAAGTAGGGCCCGTCAATCTGTTCATGCAGTCTCTGTTCAGCCAAATCGATGTCTCACTTAATGAACGACTGATATCACCCTCTACACCGACTTACCCGTACCGTGCCATGATCGAAACCTTATTGAGTTATGGATCACAAGCAAAGGAGAGTCAGTTGACCACCTCCCTCTTTTACAAAGATACGGCAGGGTGTATGGATCAAGTTAACCCATTGGCCGAAGGTAATGCTGTCAATACTGGTCTGAAGAAGAGACACTCTTTCATTAAAGCAGGCAAGACCGTGGATATGCTTGGACCCATTCATAGTGACATATTCTTTCAAGAAAAATACTTGTTAAATGGAGTCAATCTTAAACTTAAACTCATCAAGAGTAAAGATGCTTTTTGTTTAATGTCTGGAGATGCTGATGAAGCCTACAAAGTTGTCATCAGCGATGCCTCTTTGTTTGTAAGAAGAGTCAAATTAAACCCCTCTGTGTCGTTGGGTCATGAAAAGGCACTAGCTAAAGCCAGTGCCAAGTATCCAATCAGACGAGTTGTGACAAAGATGTTATCTATTCCAGCCGGAAACATGTCCTATGTGCAAGATCATATATTCTTGGGTCAGCTCCTAAGAGACTGATTATCGGTTGTGTTCGCAACACAGCATTTAATGGATCTTATCAGCAGAATCCCTTTAATTTTGACAACTTTGGGGCAAACTTCCTGGCCGTCTATGTGGATGGAGAACAGATTCTTACAAACCGCTCAAACCGGACTATGAAGGAGGAAACTACATCAGAGCTTATCACACCTTATTTTCTGGTACAGATAAAATGAATAAAGATGAAGGAAATGGTCTCAGTCGAGAAGAATATCCCAAGGGGTACGCACTGTATGCTTTTAACTTAACCCCGGATTTGTCTAGTGGAGGACACTTCAATCTAGTCAAGCAGGGAAATCTTCGCCTAGAGCTGCAATTTGCTCAGCCCCTAACTACAACCATCAATGTGCTCGTCTATGGCGAATTAGACAACATTATAGAAGTGGATAAATCACGGAATGTTATCTTTGATTACACCAGTTAAACCATGAATACTAATCAGATTTCACATGTACTGAAAACGGATCCGTTTTCAAAATCTGACTTTCAAGGCGTATTTGCCTCGGACCATTTACACCATTTCAAACCTCAAGTGCCGTGTGCCGTTGTCGTCAATTTGGACCCAAGCCACCTTCCTGGAAGTCATTGGATAGCAATCTACATTTCGAAGGATAGGATGGGAGATTATTTTGATTCTTATGGATTGCCACCCTCTCTTGTACCAGACATAAAAGCCTTTTTAAATAGATATTGTGTTTCCTATCGACAGAATCATCGTCAATTTCAAGGGTTTTATTCTACCGTTTGCGGACAATACACTATTTTCTTCCTCCTACATCGCTGTCGAGGTATAGCAATGGAGAGGATTTCGTCTTGGTTTACAAAGGATCCCGAAACTAATGATCAGCTTGTTCACGGATTTATCGAAAGACATTTTCCCTGTATAGATGAACCCCTCTTTAATGTTTCAATGGTGCAGCAAAGAGCTAAGGCCCGGACTACATAAAGCATGTTATAGATTTTGTTATAGATTTTGTTATAATATAATATCTTAATTTTATTTGCCGTGTATGAAAAAATACTAGAAGTAGACTATGAATAAAAGAGAAAAAAACCAACAATAGTCTTTGTTATGTCATTATTTAATTCTTTTCACTCTTGTCATGTACTTTACAATACTTTAATGTTCAATATTTATTGTTCAATGTTTCAGCAACCCTCTGAATCTGCGGTGCTAGTTCATGCAACTTTTCCCATTCTTCCTTCTTTAAGTTGATGCCTTTCCCTGCTTTGAGCTTATTTTTCGTACCGTCCCCATGATATTCCCTGATGGTAATAAAGGTAGCCCTCTGGAATCTTCGTATCACAGCATACCGCTTTCCACCCAAATGAAACCGGCTCCCAGTAGAAGGACTTATTTCTCTTTGAACAGGTTTCCCAATCGATTTGTCAGGTTCTATCACAGTCGTTTCAGGCGTGCTGACGTTTAAATCAGTTTGAAAAATACACGGTGGCTCCCATGTTGTTTCCTTGGTATTCATGTTTAGAAAATAAGGTTTGTTCTCTTTTAAGTTAAAGTGACCTCGCCATCCAAGTTTAAATGCCTCATCTGATAATTCTGGGTATAATTCAGTAGCATCCATCCTCACTGCAGGTAGAGAAATAAAACTTGAGTCAATGTTAAAGAAAGAAAAAACAAACAATCTCAGTCAGATTGTATTTCAGATAGCTGTGTGATCTGTGCATTAATTTTCTGTACCCCTGATATCAGCTTACGCCATGGGTCAACCTTCAAGATGATTCCTTTCTTGGTCGGTTTCAGTACGCCCTCGCACCAAAAATACTTTCGAATATGCACATAAGTCCATGATGCAAAGTTTTTCACGGTTACCCTGCATAATTCATCTATCTGAAACTCCTTTCCGTCTAAATCATATATTGTTTCTTGTTTTTCTTTGACTGCTTCATCAATGGCAGGCATCAATTTCACGAGTTCCTCCCACTGAGACACACTTAGTGAAAGGCCTGATGGTGTAGGATACCATTTCTCCATATCAAATTTGCGTATATGAATATAAACGTCATTCATAAAAAAGAAGCATTGGCAAAGACACCTCCTTCAAGAAAATGATGATTTTTCCAAAACCAGGCTTCTCTTTTGGCCAGTTTTTCGGCTTCTCTTTTGGCCAGTTTCTCGGTGCTGCTAGTAACAGTTTTCTCCTCTGCTAGTTTACTACGTGGTGGATAGATGGTAATCATCTTAATATTAGGTGGTGAAATTACTTACAAAAAAAAAGGTTTGCAATGTCGTGAAAATTCAAACAAAACTGCACTGTCTTGGAGATTTGAACAGAATGATTGTGGATTTTTCTACTTCGAGAATTTATATCTCTTAGAATCTTCTTCAACATCTATTTATAGGGATGATAATTATGTCATTGCGTTGACATCATCTATTCGTGGTTTTATATAGTAATATTTTATTTTTAACCCTGGCGTATTCGTACGTCAAAGTCTTGACAACCTCTTTTATGATCTCATCGGCCCACCCTTTGACCAATGTATTATTTCTAATCCTTGCGTATTCTTACATCATAGTTTTCACGGCATCTATTCATGTTCTGACATGTCGATTTGTTAAGGCTCTATTTTAGTTTTTCCCCTAAGGCATAGTTCTGACGTCATCTATTCATGTTCTCATCGACCCACCCTTTAACCAATATATTATTTTTAACCCTTGCGTATTCTTACATCATAGTTCTGACGTCATCTACCATTATATCATCTTGTTATAAAAACGTCAAACAAATGCAAATATTAAGACACTCTCCACCAGACCTGTCATGGCCAACATCAACCCTTTCATCGAAAAACTCAAAAACTTGCTGGAACAGACTTTTCTCAATCGAGTCTTAGAAAAAAGTAACCATTTTCTGATAGAATCCTGCAGTGGCTGCAAGTCTGAGGGTGGAAATCAAGAAGAGCATAGCTGTGTCAGCAAACCAATAGACTCATGGATGATTCTCAGTGCGATACAGACATTGACCAACGCAGAAGTTATTCCTCTCTTTATAAAAACAAGCCTGTTTTTAATGTTGAATCCCGAAAAGCTGGACAATGTTGTGGACGAATTGAATCTCATTCGTCAGCAATGGACTCATCTGACTCCAACATGGGAGGATGTCAAAATGTTCAACAACACAATGGCACCCGAATGGTCCTTGGCGCTACAAACAGCACGAATGGCAATTGCTTTGGACAATCATTTTCGAAGGAAATTGAATGCAGCCCATGTTATCACAGAATCTTTGAACGAGATATTCCAGTAAAAGAACTACACCGACACCTTACCTTGGGCATGATGTTCGATATGATACAGTGGAGATACCATGATATAGCTTCTTATGAACAATGCTCTGTACCTGTTTGGCGAGAAGATGATGGGATGTGTCTCTTCTTAGAATTTGTAAGAAATATAGCCAAAACGGTGCTAGACATGGATTCATACAAACTGTTACCTTGGGCTGAGTAAAAAGGCTGAATCAAACGACGACACTGTCGCTGGTGTTGTGACTGCAGCAAAACAAGCTTTGGGGCATAGTGAAAATGTCAGTCCATACCAAATCATCATCCTTTCACTCTTTATTGCAGATTTGTGTCGACAACACCGGCTAGCAGATACCAATGAAAAACTCTTTAATGAACTTTTGCATGCTGTGATGCCGCTGATATGGCAAAAATCGTGTGATTGGAAAGCTTGGATGCATGATCAAAAGAAAGGAGACTGTAAAATGTATCTTAAAAGATTAATGTTGCTTGGAATTCCATTGTTGTTGTATTTATCATTTTTCTGAGTGTTTCATAGAATATACATTACCACCACATAAAATCAGTGTTCTTTTTATTCTTTTCAATTTCCTTTGATTTTAATTTTTTCTATCGAATAACCCTGATGGTATAAGCGATCCTGAAGGAGTGATCCTCAGAGGGTAATCTTAAGGGCTGATCTTAAGGGCTGATCTTGGAGGGGTAATCTTAAGGGTAATTTTAAGGGCTGATCTTGGAGGGGTAACCTTGGAGGGGTAATTCTAGAGGGGTAATCTTGGAGGGGTGATCCTGGACGGTAGATCTTCAAGGGGTGATCTTGGAGGGGTTGATCCTAGAGGGCAGGAGGGGTGATCCTCGAGGGGCTGATCCTGGACGGTAGATCTTCAAGGGGTGATCTTGGAGGGGTAGGGGTGATCTTGGAGGGGTTGATCCTAGAGGGGTGATCCTCGAGGGGCTGATCCTGGACGGTAGATCTTCAAGGGGTGATCTTGGAGGGGTTGATCCTCAAGGTCCGATCCTGGGGGGGGGGGTGATCTTGCACCCACCTCACTACTGCTATACACACCAAATCAAACACAGCACATAGTGTATGTCTGTTTGGGTACCTCCTTTTAACTTCTTGTTGTATGAGTGCAATTGGTCGCTTTAAAGTCTCACGGAATTCCCGAGTATCTATGCAAATGAGGAGGTAGAATTTAGTAAATGAGGAGGTAGAATTTAACAATTAAACGGAACTTAAAATGAAATTTAGGCCCCCTAAGTTGAAGTTTGATTGTGATTAGCCGACTTATTTGCAGATACGAGGGGATTACGTGCCCACCCATTCCATCCGTTATTTTCTTAGACCAATACAGTCATAAGCGTTGAAGAATGAGCGACTAGTTCCAACACTATCTCCCGTAAAATCCCTCGTATATGCAAATAACAAATAAGCCGGTAGAATTATAATCAAACTTCAACTTTAATTTTATTTTGAAGTTTCGTTTAATTGTTACATAACTTGACTTCTTTGACTTTTGGCACAGGTGAATATGCTATTTTGTTGTCCAGCTTTGCGTACGTACACGTACACCGCAATTAAATATAATAGCAAATCCTGCGCAACAGTGCATTTAATTCTATACCCATTTGTCTTCGCGGCACGTGCTTTTGTGAACCCAAATTCCCATCAACATATTATATATTCAAAAACGAAAGAAAAGAGACATGGTCTAATAAGTTAAATAATTAGAGACACAAATGAAAAAGCTGAAACGGAAACAAAATAATTGTGAGACGTTAAGAATTTAAAGCAGCACTATAATGTTACCAAAAAAAATGTTCAATAGTCTATTTGACACGATAAAACAAATGACCCGTTTACCACTACCAGTATATTGGTATATACAGCTTTACCTCCTATATAAACTAGTGTCTCTGGCGTCTTGGTTGGTAAACACCTATGTTGCTAGCAATCTAGCTTCATGACTCTTGGGCGAAACTGTCTTAGTTCAAAGAGCTTGCTCAGTTTAACAATGGAGCTATTAACTAATAGCTCCATGGTTTAAGGACTGGGTTCCACAGCTACAGGCCGTGCTACAGAGTCAAACGATAATTATACAAGCGCAAAAATAAACCAGGAACGAGTACGGACAAGGGGAGCCAAAAAGTCACACGAATAAACAAACCTAACAACAGCCAGGGGACACACAAGTAAACGTGAACACAAAGGAGTCGTTTCAGAGCCACCCCATCCTAGGAAAACTACAAATGGTTAACTATAAATTAACACCATACCAACAATTCCCAGGGTGGAACATAGGAATAACACCAAATAGAATAAAATATAAGAAAAAATTACTAGGCTAGGCCAAGGGAAACTAAATAAGAGTCACCAAAAACGGGCCTTTAACTTTAGGCTGAATGAAATTTGAGAGGATCTCTTCTTCAAAAATACAGGTTTTTTATAAAGTGATTATCAGTTGCTAAGCGGCTTTTACAGTAATTTTAAGAAGTGAATCAATCCGTGATTGAACGCTGGGAAGAGAGTGAAGGTCAATAAGTACAATTGGTGGAACCCAACGAGGTATGTGAAAAATAATTTTTAGAGCATTAATTTGAATTTGCTCTAATTTACGACGGTTAATTTTGGAGAGTAGAGGGAAAAGAATAAATGAGTAATCAATGAGTGAACGGATAAGACTAGTATATAAAATTAAGGTTGTAGACGATGGAGCTCTTAAATTTTAAGCTGTCCCACAAACAGTAAATAATTGGGAAGTGCGGATTTTTAGCTCCTTAATCAAACATTCATAATGCGGCTTAAAATTAAATCTAGTATCAAACGTGATGCCCAAGAACTTAAGTGAATTATAGTTTGGAATTACGGTTTAGTTAAAAACTAAGATCGGGATTGAAACAAGACGGCGACGAGAGAAAACAATAGAATGTGATTTAGAAGGGCTAAGGAATAATCCCCACTTGCTGCACCAGCATTGAGGTAGGTTTATATGGTATTGCAAGTCGTCCCTTGCGGTAAGAATGTTTTTGGCCGACGACCAGACAGCCAAGTCGTCTGCATATTGAGATATATAAATGTTATCAAAAGATGGGTTAGGAATGTCGTTTACAAAAATCAGAAAAAGTAGTGGACAAAGAGGGCTACCCTAAGGGGTGTCCTTA
This sequence comes from Chiridota heheva, assembly GCA_020152595.1. NCBI lineage: Eukaryota > Metazoa > Echinodermata > Holothuroidea > Apodida > Chiridotidae > Chiridota > Chiridota heheva. The sequence goes on from JAIGNY010000033.1 coordinate 1,901,739, forward strand.
TTCACGACCAAAGGATCAGAAAAAACATTAACTTTAAATCGAATTTGCCTGTTAAATAAAAAGTCTGCAAGTAAGCGAATGAATTTAACCGGAAGGGAGATCTTAATTAGTTTATAAAGAAGACCATTATGCCATAACTTGTCGAAAGCCTTTTCGGCATCGAAAAAGGCAGTAAACACAAAATGTTTTTTTTATAAAGGTTTAAAGCAATATGATGAGACAACTTGGCTATCTGGTCTGCAGTACTGAATTTTGAACGGAAACCAGCTTAAAAATTATTAAAGAAATTTATATCGTTAAGATGAGTGGTAAGCCTAGAACAGATGACCCTCTCGAAAAGTTTACTGAGAACCAAAGAAAGTGTAATAGGTCTGTAATTATTCGGTTTTAAATGATCTTTTCCCAGCTTAGGTTTAAGGATAACATGCCCTATTTCCCACTTTATAGAAAAAATACCAAATTTAAAACAAGTACTGTAAAGTTGACAAAGAAAAGATTTGAATTTTACAGAACACTTTTTAATATGAAGGTAAGTAACTCCATCCTCCAGGGGCCGTCTGTTTAGTATTTCTAAGAGCTTTTTCGAGTTCTAAAACTGAAACAGAATTAAGTAAATGATGTTTGTCACCTTTCTCGCACTTAAACTTAGAATAGAGGTTTGAAAAAATCTTCTCTCTGACAAAATTATTAATATAGGTAAAATGATCATCATCAAAGAAATTATCAGAGCGGCCCGTTGAGAGGACAGAGTCAAAATACAATCGAATACACTTGCATCTCTCGAGTTCAGTAGAGTAGGTAAAGTTATTATAATGTAACGGAGTAGAGTTATTTTTAGATTTAGATTTATGTAGAAGGTTGTTAATACTTTTCCAGAAATGACAACTGTCAGATTTATGGTCCAGTTTAATACATTTATTATAAAGAGTCTGATTTTTGAAGAGTTTAATTTCAGTACTAATTATTTTACGAATTACATTAATATTATGTTTAAGTAAGGGGCACTTATTTTTATTATAATTTCTGCGAAGTTTAATCAAATGTAAAATATACTGAGGTAAAGTGGTATGCTTCCTAGTATTGCCAACGAAAGACTTAATTGGAATGAAATTGGAACTGGCTGAGATAATTGAGGAAGTAATAAAAGAAACCAAAGTGTCAAGCGTGCCAATATCAAAGGATTTACAACTTAAATTATCTATACTCGAACCCAGAGCTGAAGAAAAACCTAACCAGTTAGCTCGAGTAAAATCAGGGTAGTCGGTCGAAACTGTAACAACGTTTTTACAATTGAGACTACAAGTAATTGGTAATGGTCACTATCGAGACCAGGTCCAACCTGAAAAAACGAACAGTGAATGTAAAGACTATTACTAAGTAAGCATAAATCTAGGATGCAGGGTTTACAATTTGTGTACATGGCTCTTGGCTGCTTAAAATCTAGCTTCAGTTGTCTCTAGGCTGTTTACAATCTAGCTTCAGTTACCTCTGGGTTGTTTGCAATCTAGCTTCACTTGCCTGGCTGTTTACAATCTAGCTTCACTTGCCTGGCTGTTTACAATCTAGCTTTAGTTGCCTGGCTGTTTACAATCCAGCTTCAAGTCGCCTTTGGGTTGTTCACAATCTAGCTTCAGGCGCCTGGATGTCTAGCTTCACTTGCCTCTGGGTTTACAATCTAGCTTCACTTGCCTTTGGGTTTACAATCTAGCTTCAGTTACGTAGCTGTTTACAATCTAGCTTCAGTTGCCTGGCTGTTTACAATCTAAATTCAGCTACTTTTGCAGGACCATGTACAGTCTAGCTTTAGTTACATCTAGTCTGTCGTTAATATCTGAATATAGTTTATGTTACCTCTAGCATCACTGCAATATAAATTAAGTCGCCGCTAGGAGTTAGCAATCTTAGATTTAAGTTGCATCAGGGCTGCTAGGCATGCAATGCCTTAATGACCTCTATAAAATGCAAACATTCGATTTAGAGCTCACGTCCATTTCATCATTGATACATTTTCTACTTGATTTTTTTTTATTTGGAGTGGAAATTGCGATAATCACTGATAATTACTATTCCCATTAACTTAGGAAAGTGACCTCACCACTGCCACAAACGATTACTGTCCAATAAATGTCACCTAATGCAATTAAATTATGTCTAGTATGATTTGACGCTTACCTAGACAACGGGAGCTGTAAGATTTTTCAGCTCAACATCCCTTTAAGCAGTTAAGGGAGTTGAGCTTATGCGATGACTAACTTAAAGAGTGAGGCTCGTCTCAGTAAAATACGGTAAAAATGGGGGATACTTTATTTTGACGTCACTTTCGGTTGTGAAGGCAAGATCCGATCCTCTGTCTGTTTGTACCCCACAGTACAGCCAGACACTAGCATGTACGTTGTGTGTGCAGAATTACATACACAGCGCATTACGTTACTGTGACGAGAAACTTATTTGTTTTTTTTAATGCTTTTTTTGTCAGAAAGCGAAAGTGAAATTTTAGTATTATAATGCTACAATGATAGTCACCAAATGAAAATTACTGAGAAAAAAAAAGAAGAAGATGAAAGCAAAAAGTCAAAATAAACGATTCTACCAGGGCTTGAACTCACGGCATGATTTGAAAAAAAAAACGTTACTTGCGATCGCCGCAAGCATCTGGGCGATCTCGTGTAGTGACCTTTAAGGCGTTTTAAATAACTATATACCTTGCAATACGAGACAACGAATCGCGCAACAAAATTTCAACCAATGAACAAATTTGAAAGGAATTCTAAATATTGTGCACATATGACGATATCGCCTCTTTAAGAGCCAGGTTCTCGCCCGGATACGTCCGGATTTTTGCAGCGTTTATCATCCTGAGCGTTTTTTAATTTTTATGTTTTGCTATGTTTGCTTTAAATAGATCGATATATTGATGCAATAACAGCTCATATTGTTGGATAGTTTTAACAAATTTGCATTCCAAAATGTTTCAAATACTCGGATTTTACTCGGCGCAATCCCAAGGAATTTAGCATATATAATAATATTGGCTCGGGAAATACCACCGAATATCTCCGATTGAAATAAAGCTATATTTGCATTGGCTGGAGCGTCAAAATACCGTCTGGCACACATTAATCGAGCTTAATATCCCAATATCTCAAAATGTGTAGTCTAATTGGGGTATAACGTTTGTAGTTAATTTTTTATTTGGGCTATAAAATGGGTTTTAAAAAACTATTAAAAGCTTAAGAATGGCTAAATAGCTTAAATAGCTTATATCAACCATAACACGCGATTGAATCTCTGGCTGTAAAATCACCAGTGTTAATAAGTCACTGATAAAAAAAATATTAAAAAAAAAAAAAACACCTTTGAAAATCAGCATGTGAGTCCTCTGTCGCATTAGACGCATGACCGGGTTAATCGTATCCACAATAACTTATGTTTTGTTTGCAAAGCTACAGACTATATTACTGTAACTTATTCATGCATCCAGTGCCTTTATAAAGAAATTCTTAGTGCTGGTGGTGGAAGGCGGAAGGGAGGTGGGGGGGGGGGGGGTGCCAATACACAAAATGGACCTTTTTGATCAATATTTAACTTGTTATATGCACCTCCTCCTTCCCTTCCTGGGTAAATTTTGCTTCCTTTTCGGAAATTTGGCTGATTTCTGGACAATTATCTTCGATTTTCAGAAGATTTTCGTAATTTTTTTTTTCATTTTCGGGTAATTTATATCAATTTTAGGGAAATTCTGCTCATTTTTGGAAATGTTGATTATTTTCGGGAACTTTTTGGCCAATTTTGGGGTTTTCCTTCAGTTCTGTACAATTTTCTTCAATTTTTGGGTATTCCTACTATTTTCTAATTTCCAGAAATTTTTTCAAAAATTTTGCTCATTTTCCGAAAATGTTGCTGATTTTTGGGAACTTTTTGGTCAATTTTGGGGTAATTTCCTTCAATTCCGGACAATTTTCTTCAATTTTCGGGTTTTCCAAATATTTTTTAATTTCCATAAAAAGTGTTTTTAATTATCGGAAAATTTTGCTCATTTTCGGAATTTTTTTGGGGTCAATTAATTCATTTCCGGACAAATTCCTTTGATTATAGGAAAATTTCCTTCCATTTTCGGGTAAATCACTGTTTTATGTGATGGGTATATATATCTTAAAGGGTTCGGGGTCATGTAAATCCATCTTATATTAAAGAGGCTTCAAAAGAAAGTTTAAAGATCGTTTTAGTTATATTTTGTTATAATGATTGCCACTTGTGGGATGCTATTAGGCCTAGATGCTTATCTGCTTATAGTGATTAAGTGTGATTCATTAATTGCAATAATTATCATTTACTCAGAATGGCTTATACATTAGCAAATAAGTTAAAATCATGTCTTCTTGCAAGGATACAAAAGTATTTTGCTGTTTTATGTCTGTTTATGATTTATATTTCATTTAAAAGCAAAGATTGTTAATAAAATTGAGCTATTTTAGGCTTACTTGAAAAACAGTTTTCACATATTTAAACGATATTAAAGCTCCCAAACGCAGTGGGGCCCATAGTGATTTGGCCTCTGCAGCGATGTCGAAACCACGACGGCAAGAGGGAGGGGTGGTGGGGGAGGGAGGGGGTAGGTATTGCCCATGGCCCTAGAGTAAGGAGGCAGAAGGTGCCCTTTTGAAATTGTGCGGACAGGGGCAGGAGGTACCCTTTTTAAAGTTGTGGGTGGACCGGTCTGGATCCTGGATGCGCCCTTTTGAGTTTAGGTCATTCTTGAAGCTTGAAAACAAATAGATATTCACTCACTCACAAATACTACATAATACATAGAGGTTGTTACATACATTAAGTATTCATTTGACATAATTAGAGCATATCATTTAACCAGGGGCACCGACATCGGGGGCCGTTGTTGGAGGAGGTATGTCTCTAATAATTTTCTAAGCAGCAATTTATAAAGGAAGCTTTTACTTGTTCGCGTGATGGGTAATTGTCAACATTGGTCCTAGCTCCACAATCTTTGAACCCATAGGCGGAATTTGCCTACCCAAAGTGTGGGAAAGTCAAAAGTGACAAGCAAAAACTGTCAACTGACAAGAGTGTCCCTTTATTTAATGCAAAGTGCCCCTCAATTACTGTAAAACCGCACATGAACTTGATTTTCTGCTCTCTTGTATTATTTTCTAACAACCCAAGCCTACCCAATGTAACTCCCCTCCACTCACTACCAAAACATATATTAAGCTACTACATCATTTATGTTCTAGCATCACAATGATATTAAAGCTCCCTCTCGAATTTCGCCACCAAATAAAGACCAAACATGTATTTCTTTCCTAACAACCCACCAACAAAACAGGCTTGTAACCACCTCAAAAATATGTTGAGGTACTACATCATTGATGTTCTAGTTTTCTAACTCCATATTTTAATCAGAGAAGTGCATGGTACTTCCCCATTTTGATCAGGGAAACAATCCCTGGTATATGATGAGCTCTAGTGTACAGACTTGTATTGTATAATTTCAGAGCGTATAACTATGTTGATGTCTTGTTTCGTTCACGAGATATTTAGTTTTAAAGATATAAACTATTTAGAAATGACTGAATCATGTCATGAAAGTTTACTTCACGAAATTAAACATCACATACTCCTTTTCTTTACATTTTACGGTGACATGTCTTACTGAACATTTATGACAAACGAAAGCCCATTAGGGCCATCATATATTTACCGTCACTATCCTCTGAATTCGTTATTACGGAATTGAATTCGTTATTATGAATTCAAATCCGTAATAACATATTATGAATTCGTTAGTGCGAATTTAAACCCGTAATATCAGATTTGAAATTCGTTATTGCGAATTCAAAACCGCAATAACGGATTTTTAAATTTGTTATTACGGATTCAAATCTCTTATAACGGATTTAAAATTCGTTTTTTTTTATTTACTTTTTTTTATCCATAAGTGTGGATTTTTGGCTCAAAATTGAAGACTGTGGGGCCAAAATGAAAAATGCTTAGTCCAAAATGCAGGGTTTTTGGTGCAAACTAAACGTTTTGGTCCAAAACTGTTTTCTACATGGTTCATTTGATATTTCAGTTAATCATATTTAGGGCTTTGACAAAATTTCAGCACGACATTCGTTGAAACGGTGTTTTGCTATTTTGATAGCTTCTGAGACCATGAAGTAAATACTAAACGTTGATGAAAGTTTTGCAGGCATAATCACGCCACAGAAACTGACAAGTCAAATAAACATGACGTGTTACCTTATGTGTTTACTCGAGGGCACAGACAGCTCGTATTCTACGCGTTCCGAGACGTTGATCACAATGAATAAGCTAACTACTCAAAGTTGGGCCCTGGGCCCCGTGCGTAAAATTGCTGATGACCTTTTCTTATACTTTTTTGGAACTGATGTAGGGAGATCCAGCAGGGAAAAGCTGTACTGTCCCGGAATTTGGCCCTCTACATTTCATGAAGTTCTGGCTACGACATTGTTTTAAGTGGACCCAAATTTTAAGTTTGCCCGGGCCCCCGCGTATCTCTTGGAGGCCCTGCTGAGGAGTCATTACTGTTCTTCGGAGGGTTCGTTAAACCTTCTTTCCCGATGGTGGGAGAGAAGCAGGGATGTTTAAAAAACAAAACAAATAACAAGGGAGGGGGCCATCAAAGGGGGCTCACAAAGAAAAGGCCAACTTTCGGGAAATTTTCGGGTAGGTTTTTCGAATTTGGGGAAATTTCAGCGCATCTTTGGCCAATTTTCGGGCAATTTTCTTTGATTTTTGGGTAATTTGATTAATTTTCTTCCATTTTCGGGGAATTTTCTTCCATTTTTGGACCACTTTCTTCCATTTTATCACAGTCATTTGATTTCATAATTTTCGGAGAAAGAAAGGGGGGGGGGGGGAGCCTTCAAAGTCAGGTCAATTGTTAACAAGGGAGGCTCAGCTCCCATGAGCCCCAAGAAACCAGCCCTGGAGAGCAGTACCTCAACTGAATCTTTGAACACTATTCAAAATTCGAAAAGTGTAGGAGATTCCCCGTTGTTCTTTTCCAATAGCCGACTCCCGTGGATTACCCACACCAAAGTCGTGTCAGCAGTGGTGTAAATAAAAGGAGATTAGAGAGGAAACTGACTCCTCCGAAGTTAAATCTATCCAAGCCTTTAATGGCTTGTAGGGCCTGCACTTTATCCGGTTTCTGTAGTGTTATGAGGACAGGAGTTTTACTCCGGACCCCTGGCAAAAACGCTAGACTATCCAAGATTAGTTCTCCAGCATCGCTGGCACTCATTTTACAGCCGAGTCGACTGAAGCAAACAAAGTAAAGTGTCTTTCTTAAGGACACAATGCAGGGAGTCCTAACCGGGACTCGAACCTGGGCACTTAGCCATTGGCATAGCTAGGATTTTTCACTAGGGAGGGGGAGGGGGGAGAGGGGAGGGGGGCTGATCATTGAGATTTGTTTATTTCACCAATATGGGGAAGGGGTCTAAGCGGAGGGGTGTTTTTTTAATTATTATTTTTGTGGGTATTGATGGGGTCCAATGCACTTAGGCATCTTGGGTATTGAAGGTCCCACCCCTGGCTACGCCAATGCACTTAGCATCTCGAGGCGCCACCAAGGAAAAAATATTAATTTCATCGGAAAATTAAGGCAATTGTCGCAGAATTAAAGCAACTGTCGGAACATTTTAGTCTTAAAATAGATGAAAAATATAGATGACTTGTTTTTCGGCTTTTTACAAAAGGACCATTCGCGTATTTTGGGCATGAAGCGCTCCATCAATTTGTCTATTTGAGACAAATTTGCGTATTTGGGCCCATTTTTTCACCTCCAACTTGTCTATTTGGACAGACTTGCCTATGTGGGGCATGAAGCGCGCCATTCATTTGTCTATTTGGAAAAAATTGCGTATTTAGACCAATTTGTTTCACCACCAACTTGTCTATTTGGGACAGTGAACTTGCGTATTTGGGCATGAAGCGCGTCATAAATTTGTCTATTTGAGACAAATTTGCGTATTTGGGCCCATTTGATTTACCGTCAACATGTCTATAACTGGGACAGAGTTGCTTATTTAGGGAATAAAGCGCGCCACCAATAATCTATTTGATATTACGCTCTTTACTGATTGAAAATATGTTTTCAAAATACATTCAATGGGAAATTACCACGACCTTCCCTGATTCGCTCATTTTCCACGGACAGACAGAGCAAAGACTACATCGTTGTGATTGTTTTTTGAATCATCAAAAAACATTTTCCAATGTTCCGACATGTCCAAATCTTCAGCAGGTTTCAAATTGAACATGAACTGATTGTTGCAAGTAGGCATTTAAAAAAAATAAAAAATAGTTTTCTTGTTTTTAATTTATTCGGCCAGAGAGAGAAACTTTCCCTGTCCCTTGGCTTGATTGTGATCCGTCCTATAACGGGTCAATTATTGTCTTTATGATAAGGATTTTTGTGCCGAGAGTTAATCTCTTTGTTTACTGTTATAAATTTTGTTTTTTTACTGGTATAGTAAGATGCCCCTAATGTTCTATAAATTGTAACGGCAATGAAAAACTTCCCGACTGCTTTGTAGAACGGATCGCAATGAATTATTCATCACTTTTTGGTTTAGACCGGTCATAATGCAATCATTGACCTACATGTATACACCCTTAAAAGAAAAAGAAAAAAAAGTTCTGTAGCTTGCCACGTATTTGGAAGCTACTCGGGCTCTTCAAGGATAATTTTTAAGAGTCACGTAAAACAAAAAGGTTCCATCTTATCACGTATTTGGAACCTTCTCGTTTATAGAGACCTCAAGAACCGTCCGCTTGTGGATCACGTGAAAGATATAAACATCGCAATTTGATTAAATTTACTGAGATAAGATTCCCTCTTTTCACTAATTTAAACAAAGCATGGAAATCTACTCACCAAGGAAACCTAGAGACACGGCTGGGTTAAGGTGTCCACCGCTAATGTGGGCGGTGACCCACACAAAAGTGGCAATAGCAAGACCAAAAGCGAAAGCAATACGAAGTACGTCTGGTCCATCGGCATCCCACTTCCCTGTCGATCCCAATCCCATGAATAAAAATAGAGTCATTCCAACAAATTCCGCTAAAACTGCCCTCCAAAATTTCACAGAGGTGAACTCATCGCCCATTTGCCGAATAACGCCTCCCATGGTGTGTGTTTTATGTTCTGCAGTGCTAGCAAATATAAAAGAACAAAGAAAAAAAGGCACCATAAAATCCGTTTAGGGAAAACATATTACAATGCGTGCATTATTTTATCATTTGAAAGAATAGTAATATTTTCAAGCAATGTATCACCTCCCAGCCCCACCCGAGAACTCCCCATGGAGCCTACGTTTTAAACTCTTGTATCCAAAATGATGAGGTTCTAGAGTAAACCGCGATTATCTCGCAAGAACGAGAAATGAAAATAATTTAAACAATTTCTCTTAAAACCAAACTATATGATCTGATGATTCAATTGTACAGTAGCTATACCTGGTACAAAACAGAACAAATTAAAAGCAATGCCTTCATTAATTGTCAGCACGATATTTTGTTATATTTACTGTCCTTAATCAGATAATAGTATGAATCAAGTCCAGAGCTGACAACTAGGTTGTTTACATTGCACTGATTTTAAAATAGAATGCACATGCACTGAACGAATATAAGCTCAGGCTTACCTGACGAGCGGCAAATTTTCGGGAAAACAGTTATACTTTCCAAATACTACCGATCTCCTTAAACCTCGCAGCTCTTATGTTTGCGACGACAAGCAACTGTTTATGAATGAATATCGTTATACACCCGCTTACTATAGCTCCGCCCACAGTATCGCCGATCAAGCTGGCCCTGGTATTGTTTATATCATTAAATCGTAAATAAAAGAATTTGAGTGTAGAATTTGTATTGTGTTGCACATGCACATAAAACTTTGAGATGGAAGTTTGTACCGTTTATTTGTTCCAGGGTTGTAGTCATATGAGGCTGTGAGCTGATACTTTGGTCAGGGGCTTTAGATAATTTTTTGTTAGAAATTCATGTAAATACACTTAGCAGGTTAAGTGGCGTACTTGGACTTTTTCCAGGCGGCAAAGACGTTCAACTTTCCAATCATGATCTACATTTTGATTCATTATCTAAATCATAGTTGGAATTTTGGGGTGCAAGGGGCATTTCCCCAACTTTGTTTCATATTTATATCTTTTGTATGTGATTTTGCCGCCCCCCCCCCCAAACACACACTTTGGGTTTTCCCGCTTACGAATTCTATATATTTGTTTCTATATTTTACTAAATATGCTTGAATCAAAGCTGTTATATACTCTGCAAATCAATCGACACTGCAGTATGTTTTGTTCCCCTCCTTTCCCCAAAAATCTTACCGTCTTAAAGCGGATATCCAGTGTTGAATATTAGTGGGGAGGGGGCACTACCATTCATTCTAAAGGGAACGACTCTACATGCCCTATCGTTTTGCAGAATTACATAAACAAAAACAAATTCTTATCATTTTAGTATAAGATGTGGCATTATCAACATCAAATTTTATTGATGATAATTTAATCAAAACAATCAAATATAACTTACAATTATATAAATTATATCAAAAAATCATAATTTGATTAAATCATATCTTTATACTTGTAATTAATTTCCTCCAGTTTTCTTTATAGGCCTATTTTCTCGGGATAGTTACAGGAAAAATGTATGGTATGTAACATTTATGTAAGTGTAAAGATTATCCAGTCTTCATAATTAGGTTGATTCGGGGAAGTTACAGTCTCGTTAAACTTGATTCGTGGCGCACTTCTGGAAAGGTTAATGAAGTAAATTTTTCTTTTTTATTTGAGCTTCATATTCAAGGTTCCTTACAACTCGTTAACTGTCTGTCATTTGAATAACAACGTATGTAGCCCTAGTGTGAGAAGTTGGCGGTGGGGCGGAAAATGGCCGTAATTTATGGGGGAAGGGAAGTGGGAACTTGTCTCTTACATAACACACACTTTGGAAAGAATAATTACCGCCCTGGCAGGGTGGGGAAGATTAACCGAGTTTTAAGTCCATACATTTCGCAAGAATAAAAAAAACCTTAATCGGGAAAAACATTTTTGGGTGGAAGAGGGAAGAAGAGGGAGGGGGGGAAGGAGGGGGGGGGGGGAACTGGGAAAACTTTTCCACTTTCAGACACAATTTAAAATAAGACATGTTTTGAAAAAACATATTTTCCCCACTTTGTGAAAGAAAAGTATGCCCGCCTCCCCCCGTCCTTCCTCCCCACCGCCACGCACGCACACTTGGGGGGAAATAATTACGACTCTGGTAGAGGTGATTTTAGAGAAAATGTTGAGCTTGTAGCAAATGATCGGTTAACATTTGTTTGTTAAACATTTGGAATAAAAATACACCATTAGAAATGACGAACAGCGCTTATGGCATGTATTATGTTCAGGGTGGCGGAAGGCATTCAGGGCAAGGAGACGGAAAATATAGTGAGGCACTTTCTTTATTTAAAGGTATATGGACTGGTAGAGCTAAATTGATATAAAAACATGAAGAAAGCAAAACAAGTCATCAAAGTCGGCCATTTTACAACTTTTTGAAAATATTTGTGCAAATAGGAGCAAATTTTTGTGTTAATACCCTTGTGATGTATGAAATTATATAACAGTTGTACCAGCCCTTGACCTCCGTGGTCTCAAATTGGGGGAACTGCTCGTTATAGAGTTGGGGACAAGGATTGGCTGCCCCAACCAGGTGGATCGTAAGTAGTAAGAGGTAACTATACAGGTAGTGACCTTGGTCACTACCTGTATAGTGACCCCTGAGATTTTCCCTCTTGGTCATCGGATTGCCGTCACAAGATATTCTTCTCGACGACGGAGCTTCTGATTCGTCGATGTCTGTATAGTGACCCTTGAGATTTTTTCCTCTGGGTCATCGGATTGATGTTACAGCTGGCTTCTGATTGGCCACTACCTGTATAGCGGCCTCTAAAATATTCCCTCTTGGTCATCGGTTTGCCGTCACAAGATAGTCTCGACGACGGAACTTCGGATTTGTCCGGGTCTGTGTAGCGACCCCTGAGATTTTGTCCTCTGCGTCATCGGATTGCGTCACAAGATATTCTCGACAACGGTGCTTCGGGTTGGTCACTACCTGTATAGCGGTCCCTAAAATTTTCCTCTGGGTTATCGGATTGCGTCACAAGATAATCTCGATTGTTCCGCAGAGTCCTTTTAACGAAGTGTATAGTTCATTTGCAATGCTAACTTCTGATTGGTCACTACCTGTATAGCGGCCCCTGAGATTTTCCCTCTTGGTCATCGGATTGGTCGGGTCTGTATAGCGGCCCCTGAGATGTTTTAGCCAATCACTACCTGTATAGCGGCTCCTAAGATTTTCCCTCTTGGTCATTGGATTGATGTTTTTCCTCTGGGTCATCGGAATGCCGTCACAGGATAGTCTCGACGACGGTGCTTCGGATTGGTCACTGCCTGTATAGCGGCCCCTGAGATTTCCCCTCTTGGTCACCGGATTGCCGTCACAAGATAGTCTCGACGACGGAAATTCGAATTGGTCCGGGTTTGTATAGCAACCCTTGAGATTTTTTCCTCTGAGTCATCGGATTGCGTCACAAGATATTCTCGACGACGGTGCTTCGGATTGGTCACTACCTGTAGAGCGGTCCCTAAGATTTTCCCTCTGGTTAATCGGATTGCCGTCACAGGATAGTCTCGATTGTTCCGCAGAGTCCTTTTAACGAGGTGTATAGTTCATTTGCAATGCTAACTTCTCATTGGTCAAAAAATTGATATATTTCTATTACGCATGTAATGGGCCAATACCTTGTTCCGCAGAGTCCTTTTAACGAAGTGTATAGGTTTTCCTGACTGGGTGTGTCAGGTGGGGGTATCATGGTATTCATTGTCGCCCATTTCAAAACAATACATCCTGATAATCTGATAATCTGTTGATTAGAAGCTTAGATTTGTCAAAGAGTTTTAACTGTAAAAATAATACATATAAATCGCCATGTCACTATTATTGATAATATCGGGATAATATCGTCACAATTTACCGAGTCACGTCATTCGAGAAGACATTGTACTTGACAATCGAGAAACAGGAAACTTGTCATGTTTGAGACAATGTTTTTGAAAATATGTAAGATTTGAGCAGCGTTATTTTTTAAACGGTGTGATTTGAGAAGACTTTTTTTAATAACGTGTACGACTTGAGAACGAAATTTTATTTTCAAATCCCATTGACTTTGCACAGGGAGCATTATTTGAGCAACGATTTTTGAAAACGTGAATGATTTGAGAAGACATTTTTTCTGACACTCTTCATTTTAGAAACATTTTTTCTGAAACACTCATTTGAGAAACAATTTTCTGAAACACTGTCATTTGAGGCAGTTTTTTGCTCAACTGTTTTTTATTTGAGAGGACAAAGCTGGCGTCTAACAGGAAATGACAGAGCAGAACTGCACTTTAATGCGAAATACGGGGGTCTACAGGGGCTTAATCGTGGGAATAATCTGACAAATCTACGTTTTTAATGGGCAAAAATTGGCATCAACGGGGAAATGACAGGACAGAACTGCGCTTTAACGCGAAATACTAGGGTCTACGGGTGCTAAATTGTGGGAATAATTGGACAAAACTACGTTTTTAACGGAACAAATGGCGTCAACGGGGGAATGACAGGATAGAACTGTGTTTTAGAAAGAGGCTGGGACTTGATTCAAACCACGCCCCCTGAACTTTTTTCCTTTAATAGTTTATTTGAGCATGCACTTTTTGAAATTCCGGTGAAGAAGAAAGAAGAAGAAGAAGAAGAATTTCGAAGAAGAAGAAGAAGAATTTCGAAGAAGAAGAAGAAGAAGAAGAAGAAGAAGAAGAAGAAGAAGAAGAAGAAGAAGAAGAAGAAGAAGAAGAAGAAGAAGAAGAAGAAGAAGAAGAAGAAGGAGGAGGAGGAGGAGGAGGAGGAGGAGGAGGAGGAGGAGGAGGAGGAGGAAGAGGAGGAGGAGGAGGAAGAAGAAGAAGAAGAAGAAGAAGAAGAAGAAGAAGAAGAAGAAGAAGAGGAAGAAGAAGAAGAAGAAGAAGAAGAAGAAGAAGAAGAAGAAGAAGAAGAAGAAGAAGAAGAAGAAGAAGAAGAAGAAGAAGAAGAAGAAGAAGAAGAAGAAGAAGAAGAAGAAGAAGAAGAAGAAGAAGAAGAAGAAGAAGAAGAAGAAGAAGAAGAAGAAGAAGAAGAAGAAGAAGAAGAAGAAGAAGAAAGAAGAAGAAGAAGAAGAAGAAGAAGAAGAAGAAGAAGAAGAAGAAGAAGAAGAAGAAGAAAGAAGAAGAAGAAGAAGAAGAAGAAGAAGAAGAAGAAGAAGAAGAAGAAGAAGAAGAAGAAGAAGAAGAAGAAGAAGAAGAAGAAGAAGAAGAAGAAGAAGAAGAAGAAGAAGAAGAAGAAGAAGAAGAAGAAGAAGAAGAAGAAGAAGAAGAAGAAGAAGAAGAAGAAGAAGAAGAAGAAGAAGAAGAAGAAGAAGAAGAAGAAGAAGAAGAAGAAGAAGAAGAAGAAGAAGAAGAAGAAGAAGAAGAAGAAGAAGAAGAAGAAGAAGAAGAAGAAGAAGAAGAAGAAGAAGAAGAAGAAGAAGAAGAAGAAGAAGAAGAAGAAGAAGAAGAAGAAGAAGAAGAAGAAGAAGAAGAAGAAGAAGAAGAAGAAGAAGAAGAAGAAGAAGAAGAAGAAGAAGAAGAAGAAGAAGAAGAAGAAGAAGAAGAAGAAGAAGAAGAAGAAGAAGAAGAAGAAGAAGAAGAAAGAAGAAGAAGAAGAAGAAGAAGAAGAAGAAGAAGAAGAAGAAGAAGAAGAAGAAGAAGAAGAAGAAGAAGAAGAAGAAGAAGAAGAAGAAGAAGAAGAAGAAGAAGAAGAAGAAGAAGAAGAAGAAGAAGAAGAAGAAGAAGAAGAAGAAGAAGAAGAAGAAGAAGAAGAAGAAGAAGAAGAAGAAGAAGAAGAAGAAGAAGAAGAAGAAGAAGAAGAAGAAGAAGAAGAAGAAGAAGAAGAAGAAGAAGAAGAAGAAGAAGAAGAAGAAGAAGAAGAAGAAGAAGAAGAAGAAGAAGAAGAAGAAGAAGAAGAAGAAGAAGAAGAAGAAGAAGAAGAAGAAGAAGAAGAAGAAGAAGAAGAAGAAGAAGAAGAAGAAGAAGAAGAAGAAGAAGAAGAAGAAGAAGGAGGAGAAGAAAAATAAGCAGGGCGCTAAATTTAAGAAGGCATTTTTCGTTTTGATGTGTACTTTAGTTTTTGAAATTCCTTGAGCGCTCTTTTTTGTCACCCATCAATTTTTGAGAGAATTGTTTAAAGAAAAAAGTGGTAAAAACAAGGGAAATGGGTTAAAAGGCGAGGGACTTCATTGCGTGCACGCAATGATGACGTCATTGCCTTGAGAATGGGACAAAAGTATCTATAATGTTATGAAATGTAGATGTGTATTATGTTGTATGTGAACATCGACCAGTCTAGGACTGTCCGGAGAAAACCGCCATGACGACGGAACGTCAACAAACCTTGCGCCGTGCCAAAAGCACTACTTAGATCCGATTTTGCCCGAGTTATATTGCCCTATGCGAGGTTGACGAAAATACAGTCGCTACCCCCGTCTAACATCAGGCAAGTCTAGCGTATCAAGGATAAGCAAGGTGTGTTTTCTTCCTTGTGAATGTTGGCGTGTACATTCTACCATCATCCTGTGATAATCTTAAGCAATTCATAAACCAATCTATCAATTCACATGTTATTGCCAGCCATCAACTTAAAAACAACAACCTGATACACACTTACCAATTAAAATCCCAAAGTAATTACAGTGGCAGATTTATTTGAGCAAGACACTAATGAATGACGCAACCCCGTGTTTTAGGATCAGGCTCATATTCCACCACCCCTACTGTTCTCCTAAACGACGACGATTGGCCTCTCCTGTTGCTTTCCTTATAGTGAGTCATGGTAATCAAACACGCAGTATGCACACGATGTAATAATACACCACAGTAAGTATAACACCGTGACGAAATGTCAACTCGTTATAAGTCAATATATAATAACACGTTGTGGTTGTTAGTGTAGTTGACGAATGCTATGAATGATAAAACAAAATCTTCAGCCCGTTTTTAAATGTTCAGTCTTGAATGACATTCAATACTGTAATACTGTTGCCATATATGGTCATCACACCACTATTAAGTGACCAATCGGATAGATTCAAAATGACATAATTCTGTTACGTATGTAATAAACCAATACCATTATTTAATATTCGTCTTTCTTTTTTTATCCCATATAACAGACATCAAGGACATTTAAACAAAGGATCTATATTGATCCAATATTGAATAAACAAACATGGATTATGATTTTTTTTCTTATACTATTGAAATCGATTTGCCACGCAAACATCTTAAGAGATAATAATGAGTACCTGAGACACCCAGTCAGGGAAACCTATACACTTCGTTAAAAAGACTCTGCGGAACAAAGTATTAGCCCATTACATGCATAATAGAATTGCAAATGAACTATACACCTCGTTAAAAGGACTGTGCGGAACAATCGAGACTATCCTGTGACGGCAATCCGATGGCCAAGAGGAAAAATCTCAGAGGTCGTTATACCGGTAGTGGCCAATCAGAAGCTCCGTCGTCGAGAATATCTTGTGACGCAATCCGATGACCAAGAGGGAAAATCTCAGGGGCCGCTATACAGACCCCAACCAATCCGATGATCGAAAGGGAAAATCTCAGACGCCGCTATACAGGTAGTGACCAATCAGAAGTTAGCATTGCAAATGAACTATACACTTCGTTAAAAGGACTCTGCGGAACAATCGAGAATATCTTGTGACGCAGTCCAATGACTCAAGGGTCGCTCTAGAGACCCGGACCAATCCGAAGTTCCGTCGTCGAGAATATTTTGGGACGGCAATCCAATGACCCAGAGGAAAAAATCTCAAGGGCCGCTATACAGTAGTTGCCAATCAGAAGCTCCGTCGTCGAGACTATCTTGTGACGGCATTCCGATGGCCCAGAGGAAACATTTTTAGGGGTCACTTTACAGGTAGTGGCCAATCAGAAGCTCCGTCGTCGAGACTATCTTGTGATATCAATCCGAAAACCCAGGGAAAAAAATCTCAGGGGTCACTATACAGGTAGTGGCCAATCAGAAGCCAGCTGTGACGGCAATCCGGTGACCAAGAGGAAAAATTCTCAGGAGTCATTGTACAGGTAGTGGCCAATCAGAAGCTCCGTCGTGGAGACTATCTTGTGACATCAATCCGATGACTCAGAGGTACAAATCTCAGAGGCCGCTATACAGGTAGTGGCCAATCAGAAGCCAGCTGTGACATCAATCCGATAATCCAGAGGAAAAAATCTCAGGGGTCACTATACAGACCCCGACGAATCAGAAGCTCCGTCGTCGAGAAGAATATCTTGTGACGGCAATCCGATGACCAAGATGGAAAATCTTAGGGGTCACTCTACAGGTAATGACTAAGGTTACTACTAGTTACCTCTTATTACTATCGTGGGATTTTTATAATGAGTATCTTATGGCATAAAACAAGTTGACGCACAAACCGAAATAATTCAAATTTACAAGAATATGTAGGGGTCACTAATTATATTAATACATACATACAGCTCGCACTCTACCTCACATTAATAAAAAAAACTGTAAAAAACCTAGTGGGTCTTTAAATAGGCTACTCTAAAATTTCCTACAGGTACCTCAGCTACATCGTGGGGTGGCGCTTCCTCTTGGGGTCCAGATGATAGGCCGTTTACAATAAAAAAGAGTTTACTTGCAGTCGTCCCAAAGAATGATGAATATAAATGTCCAAAGAACGATGAGGAGCCCTTCTTGCTTATACTTATTATATCTCACTACAATTACTCCACTGAATAAACTTGGGGTCGTTGTAAATTACTTAATGTATTTTAAATATCCATAGCAAATTTTCAATATTACATGTATCTTTCTTCCTTTGTTGAATACATAAACGTAATACAATAGTGTTGGGCTCTGCAAAATGAATCAAGTTAAAGGACTGGACTGCTGCAATCTCTTCTTTCCTCGAAGTTTCTCCTTGGTGTTACTTAAAATAAGTTTAGATTTATTATGTCATTTATTTGAAATTCTATATGCTTACTAGTATATATATAAAGATATACTAAGAATATTGGTTGCCATAACGCTAGGAACACCTGTGCCGCTGACGATGAGCCTACATTTAGGCCTAGCCTACGCTCATACAGATTACGTTATGCTAGCCTGGATTCGCTGACAATGATATGGTTTTACAGAGAAATCAACGAAATTAAAAATGTTTACAACCACTATGTGCTGAACTAAAGAAATGTTAAAATCATGCATACTTATAGGACATCCTGGCGTCAAGAAGAATAAATCTAAAATCAATTAAAAAAGTCGTAGGATTCCCAGTAGTCTGCAGTGCACTATGCGTAACACTTGTTGAGTATAGAGGTATTTTCACAACTTACGTTTATTACTTGGATATTTTACCTTTGGCTGTGGATTTTTTACCATCACGTGGATATAAATCATTTTGTTTACTTGTCTGAAGGTTATTTGTGCTTTTTTATTGTTTAATTGCTCATTCTTGTTTAGTTTAGTGCATTTTCCGTGTTTGTTATTTTCGCGTAGCGTTAGTGAACCTAATGTTATTTAGCCTTACACACTATTTGTATTTACAAGCATTTCCGCGATTTTTTTTCTTTCGGTGATTGGAAGTTAAGACCAATTTGAGTCCTGAGTAAGTTTATTGTTTGCCGTATTACAACATTTCATTCATTTTCATTTCCATATCTTCCTATTGCAGTATTAGTGTTCATTGCAGCCTTTAGCTGTTGTTTTTCCTGTTGTCAAGTAAAGGGCCTATATTTTTAGGTAGTAACGTTAGGCCTAGGCCTATGTTATTTGTTAATCAGATTCGTCAATCATGTATATTCTAACTCACATCATCTTTTCCCCTGTATTGTTCTTGGTAACATACTCTAGAGCCTCCGACTCTCTGAACTCCTTACGTTCGTCACAACCGCACTTGTCTCAAGCTCAAATTTGCCTCTAAATGCCACACAAACTGGCTACCTTGTCTCGTTTGGTCTGAGTGATTATTCAAATCACACACTCACAACTTATCTATGTATCGATGGGCAATTACATTCGTACAGATCAAGTTGGAAATTGTCAAAATTCAAATCACACAAGAGAAAATTACTGCTCTTATTCCTTACCCTTTTTGGTGATATCGGAAGCAATGCTGGACCCTCCCCAAAATTTCCTTGCAACAATGCAACAAATCTGTCAAAAATAACCAGAAAGGTATTTGTTGCGATGACTGACTCGTGGTTCATAGTAAGTGTGAAGGCATTAGTAATGCAGCTTACAACACCCTTGCATCATCAACCAATGATTGGTTTTGTTCGGAATGTTTGGCACCTTGTGGCCTGTGTGGACTCCAGTATTGGAGATCTGATAAAGCAGTACAGTGTGACAATTGTGATCAATGGATCCACACTAAGTGCTGCAACATTGATGACTCAAAATACAGCGACCTCATGCATTCTGGCTGTACCTGGATATGTGATACTTGTGACTTCATGAACCTCTCCGATTCTTTCTTCTTAACAAGCAATTTCATCAACTGTACTAACTCATATAAGGCACTTCAAAGTTATTCTTCCGGCCTTGACTCAGGGTCCAACTACCATCTCGATGTCAAATTAAAAACTAATTTAAAAAAGGTAAAAAGGAAGGTTATACAATTTCTTGTTACCAACTTTTAAAGTGTTCGAAACAAGAAAGCCTTCACTGAAAGTCTTATAAAAGACAAAGACCCAGATGTCATTATTGGCACTGAAACCTGGCTAAATACCGAAATCAAAACTCTGAAATTTTCCCCGACAACTGTACAGTCATTCGCAAAAATAGAAGATTATGGTGGGGTATTACAGGCAATAAAAAATGACCTGATTTTTACTGAGCTCACTATACTAAACTGACTGTGAGATCATCTGGACCAAATTCCAATTCCCTAAGGAAAAAAGCATGTGAGTAGGAACTTTTTACAGGCCCAGTCACAATGACCTTACTAGCCTTCTTGAGTTGAGAAAATCACTACAAAAGTTAAGGAAAAATGCTGACAAAAACAATGTTATTTTTGTTGGTGATTTCAACCAACCTAACATTGACTGGAGCCAAAACATTATTTCAGGTACTAACGCTTCCTCCAAAACAGCCAAAATGCTTCTTGAAGTGGCCGATTTATTCAATCTCACTCAAATGGTGCAGTCACCTACTAAAGGTAACAACATTCTTGATCTTGTATTTACTAACAACTCACCAGCTGTTAACTCAGCTAAGGTCATACCCGGTATAAGTGACCATGATATTGTTAAACTGACCCTAAACGTCTCCTCCTCGTAAAAAGTTGCCTAAACGTAAAATCTATTTAAGGAAAAAAGCTACCACAGAAAGCATAAAAGAAGACATGTCTAAACTTAAACCGATATTATTCTAAATTCAATAGCTCATCCATTAATGTTGATCAAAAATGGAATTTCTTTGTAACGGAAATTAAACTGATTATTGAAAGAAAAAAAAAACCTCATTAATTCACCTCAACTAAACTAAATCTACCTTGGTTCACCCATATCCAACGCCGTCTCTGCAAGAAAAAACATAAACTGTTCAATAAAGTTAAGAAAACTCAACAAATCTGTGACTGGATTACATATAAAAGCTTTTGGAAATCTGTCCGTAAAAACATCAAAGAAGCTAGAAACAACTTTATCTGTAATAAACCTAAAAATTCCCTAAGTGAAAACCCTAAGGCATTTTGGTCCTACATAAGAAGACTTTAAAGTAATTCCGTGGGTGTGTCAGACATTATGAACAACGGTAAACTTTGTAGTGACAGTATGACTAAAGCTAACATTCTAAACGACCAGTTTTTCAGAGTTTTCACAGAAGATACCTCTCAAATCCCTGTAACTAAAACACTCACCACCAACAAAATAAACCAACTTATAATCACTCCAGAGATGTCAAAAAGCAACTGCAAAACCTAAACCCAACCAAAGCCTCAGGTCCCGACCATATACCACCATGGTTCTTAAAAACATATGCGGAAGACCCTTATGAAATCCTAACTGATCTCTTCCAAACCTCTGTAGATAATGGTACTATCCCAAACAAGTGGAAAGAAGCAAATATATGTAGCGTTTTTAAAAAGGTGATAAACACGACCCAGACCTTTCTCTCTTACCTGCGTGTGTAGTAAAATCCTTGAGCATATAATCCACTCATGACATGTGATGAAATTCCTTGATGAGCATACTATCTGAACTGATTTCCAACATGGCTTTCGAGCAAAAAAATCAACTGAAACACAACTTCTCTTAACAATAAATGATAATTCTGAACAAATTGACCAAAACAGTACCATCTCTCTGGCTATACTCGACTTCTCAAAAGCGTTCGATAAACTCCCACACCAACGTCTTTCATCCAAACTTTCCGCATATGGCATTGATGGAAATCTACTGGCCTGGTTTGCATCCTTCCTCAGCAACCGCATTTAGCGTGTTGTCTGTGATGGTGAAATCTCAAATCCTAAACAAGTTCTATCTGGTAAACAAGGTACCGTTTTAGGTCCTTTACTCTTCCTTTTATATGTCAATGACATCCCTGATAATATAAACAGCACGTTTAGACTCTTTGCTGATGATTGTCTTGTGTATAGAACAACTGATAAATCCTCTGGCCAAAAAATCCTCCAAGATGATCAAAATAAACTTGAACAATGGCAAAATAAATGGCAAATGAATTTTTACCCCTCTAAATGCTACATCCTCTCATTATCTCCTAGAAAATGCTATAAATCACTAGTTTATACCTTGTGGAACCAGCCGTTAATACATGTCAACTCCCACCCGTACCTAGGTGTTGAAATTGATATTAAACTCAGATGGGATAAAGATATACACAACATCACCAACAAAGCAAACTCTGTACTTGGCCTATTAAGACGCAACCTCTCAAACTGACCCACTGACGTTAAAACCACTGCATATAAAGCTCTAGTTAGGCCAGTACTTGAGTATGCATCAGCAGTTTGGGACCCCCATTACCAGTTCGATGTAAATAAGCTTGAATCAATTCAACGAAGAGCAGCTAGGTTCTATATGGCAGACTACTCTTATAAATCCAGTGTCACTAGCATGCTTCATAAATTAGATTGGCCTCTGCTAATAACAAGAAGAAGGAACACCCGTCTAAAAATGCTATATAAAATCAATATCAGTCTTGTCGCCATTGATAACTGATAACAGGATAATGATAACCTGATCCTAAACGCAAGAATTATTTACAAGAAATGACCATCATCTGAATTTCCACGTTCCTTATGCTAAAAAGAATTATCATAAATACTCCTTTTTTTTTAAAAACACTAAAAGATTGAAATGCTTTACCATCGGACATTGTACATTAACCCTTACTCTACCAGCACTTTTTTGAAAATGCGCTCGGGAGGCGGGGCCAAAGACAGGGCACCCAAAACGGCGATAATATCGCCGCGTGGTAGAGTAAGGATTAATCAAGGCGTGATTATTGAAGGGTCCTCTGTCTTCCAGGCAGAAAAGTCGGGCCCCTTTCGCTTTCGGGACCCGCTGGGCCGCCCACCGGGATCATGCTGCCTATATTTTCGGGTGGGCGCATGTGTCGCGGGTTGATTAACCCTTACTCTACCAGCACTTTTTTGAAAATGCGCTTGGGAGGCGGGGCCAAAGACGGGGCACCCAAAACAGCGATAATATCGCCGCGTGGTAGAGTAAGGGTTAATCAAGACGTGATTGTTGAAGGGTCCTCTGTCTTCCAGGCAGAAAAGTCGGGCCCCTTTCGCTTTCGGGACCGGCTGGGCCGCCCACCGGGATCATGCTGCCTATATTTTCGGGTGGGCGCATGTGTCGCGCGTTGATTAACCTTTACTCTACCAGCACTTTTTTGAAAATGCGCTCGGGAGGCGGGGCCAAAGACGGGGCACCCAAAACGGCGATAATATCGCCGCGTGGTAGAGTAAGGGTTAACCAAGTCTAACCTGTTTTAAAGCTAAACTTGCTAAGCTTGTTAATTGATTTGTTTTTTTCTCATACTTTTGCTACGCTCGGTTGGCGTTCATGTCCTCTAGAAGGATTTTTCCGACTTAACCTATTCAGATTCATGACCGTAAGGTACATTTGGACTAGCGTTAGTGTTGCGCACGCATGATACGCTTAAATCGATTTTTTTGTCCCCAAACGACCAGGCCAGCCGCATTAGAATACCCCTCTACCGCGGCATATTTAAATTCTGCAGGCGTTTACGCGCACGCACACTTACGGTATAACGAAAACACTAAAACACTCGCCACAATGATCTGTTTCAAGACAAATTGGACCCGAATTGTTCTTTCTCTTTTTATCTGTTTTAGTCATAAGTCGTATTTGATATGTTCATCATTTGTTTTCAGAAACAAAACGTGGACGAAGGTCTAGCGCCATAGTGTATAGTGGCATATTGGCAAAGAAAATATTCCTTAAGCCTTTTCTCTGGGGCTTCTCATTTGGTCCGACGCAGTGATTTACCATGAGTTTGTGCTTTTGCGGTACATGTCAAAATTCTACAAAGCAATTAACATTATACATTTGATAGAAATGCTATGCTTTAGTCAATTATCCTGATAATTATTTTTTTATTATGATTTTTTCATTAAAGAAATAACATTACACGTACCAATAAGTCCTGATTTGTGATAACGTCCCTTCTCTCATGTACGCAAGGTGGACGATTTGTAGTCTTCCCCGTAAATCGTATGCGCCGCCGAGTGCAAAATCAGAACACCGGAACAAACGTATTTGGAATTAGTTTTTCTTACCATGCCATGAATATATTAAATATTCAAAACATGTATTTTTATAAAGAATAAGAAACGTTAATATTCTACAAATCATTAAAACAGAGCATTAAGAACAGAGTATCGGTATTAAAACCAGTGTTAAAACCAGTGTTTCATTGCGTGTAGGCCTCAAACGAATTTTTTATAATAAGTACCTCGTTTCCTTTTCGAAAAGTTACATAATTTTCTATATTAACTTTGTTGCTAATTTATCTTATATTTTCTTCTGTTCTTGATATGTATAGGCCTAGACTAATGGTATTCCAAGAGAAAAACAATAACATGTCTAAAAATAGTAATTAGTAAATAGTAAGTGGTAAATTCCGTATAGTTAAATTACAACAGCTTACTGATTCTTATATCAACGAAACTTTAGATACATAA
Organism: Chiridota heheva; assembly: GCA_020152595.1. Taxonomy (NCBI): domain Eukaryota; kingdom Metazoa; phylum Echinodermata; class Holothuroidea; order Apodida; family Chiridotidae; genus Chiridota; species Chiridota heheva. Next base: position 1,926,127 of record JAIGNY010000033.1, read on the forward strand.
ACTGACAATGAAGTTTATTTTCACCTTTTTGCTGAGGTGCTTGAATGAGGTGAATGGGACTTTGCACATTATGGGGGCCTTATGGGAACTTGTATTGTTATGATGGGAAAAGTCAAAGGTAAACTGTTATGAGGTTAAAGTTAGAGTTGTGGATGGGACATAAAGGGTATAGCAGTGTAACTTGTGATATGCATGTGATAGTTTAGTTTTTGAAAAAGTCAAGAATCAAAGGTGAATTATTTTGTTTTAAATGAAGAGATCTGAGCCAATATTATCATAAAAAGTACACGGCCGATTGTGATCCAAAGTGGTAGCATGGTATCTTGTAAGGTGAAGTTGTGCCGCGCAGACTTTCGAGTACAAATATCAATTGGTACTCTGGTAATAAACCTATTTTCACATTTCTGCTGCAGTGTTTGAATGAGGTGAACGGGATTTTGCATTTATGCGGGCCTGCATATATGTGTGTATGTATGTGTGTATGTATGTGGGTTTATATATATGTATATTTACATCTTGGACGTTATTGTATTTTACCATTTACTAATATTTACTGAAACTTATTTTTCCTAATTCATTGTTTTTTTTAATATAACTTTTATGTAACCTTTATATTTATAACTTTTATATTTATAATTCTTTTTAAATATCTGTGTACGCTTGCTACAGGGCGACAAATTTCCATATTGTGTTGTGGACGAAATAAATTGATCTTATCTTGATCTTATCTCTTACCTTATCTTATCTTATGGAAACTATTGCATTGTTGCTGTGATAAGAAAAAGCAATGGTGACTGTTATGAGATCAAACTTTCAAGGCTGATATACAGAATGACCCAGAATCATGTGAAGGATAGGTCATTGCTAAGTGACAAGTGGTGATGAGATCAGCAACTACGTGGATTGCATTCTTATTTTATATTAATATTAACGTTAATATGCATGATGACTGATCTTCAAACACATAAACAGATTTGCTTTACTTTAGAGGGTGACATGTTCTAATTTATGAAAAACACTAAAGATACATAAACTTGTAATTATAACAATAACAATGATAATGATAATAATAATAAAAATAATAATAATAATAATAATAATAATAATAATAATAATAATAATAATAATAATAATAATAATAATAATACTAACAACAATTAAAACAAATAATGATTATAATAATAATAAAAATAAATTAATAATAATAATAATAATAATAATAATAATAATAATAATAATAATAATAATAATAATAATAATAATAATAATAATAATAATAATAATAATAATAATAATAATAATAATAATAATAATAATAAGAATGATAATAACAATAATAATAATAATAATAATAATAATAATAATAATAATAATAATAATAATAATAATAATAATAATAATAATAATAATAATAATAATAATAATAATAATGATAATAATAAGAATAATAAGAATAATAACGAATAATAAGAATAATAAGAATAATAAGAATAATAAGAATAATAATAAGAATAATAATAAGAATAATAAGAATAAAAATAATAATGTAATAATAATTAAGTTTGCAATATTTTCTACCAAAATTTGCAATAGTTTGACTTCATTGTTGTTATCGGGAAAGTAAAATCCTTTCAGGGGCGGTTATCCCCCTTTTCCCACTGTTCCTAAGTTTAAGTTGGGTACAGCCCTTTTCCTATAAATTGCCGTTTGCTCCCTTTATTTATAATTTATTATCTTATTATATCTATTTCATATAGATATTTTCCTATGGTCAAAAAGCTTACCACTGGAGGGAGGGGGTTGGGGAGGGGGGGAGGGGTGGTAGCAGCCAAAAGGAATAGGGCATTTCCCCCTCCCCAAGTTAGTACGTAAAAAAAGGTATGTCAAATCCTCTCAAAGCTACGCCAATATCCTAAGTAGATTTCTACGCTATAGGCCCGCGCGGTTTACCCACCATATTGTTCCACCCGGCCGACAATAGCCGCCATTGTTTGCTGATTGTTTAGTGAAAACGTGCATACTGTACAATCAAAGAGCTTCTGCTAATTTGATTTTTTTTTAAACACAGTCGATACATGCATTATGTAGGCGTATGCATTTTATTTTCAATTAATTAACAAGTGAAAACTAAAAATAAACTGACACCCACCTTTCCTCTCGATGCCTGTGGTAACTAAATTCATCATCCATGGCAACACCACCTCCTAAATATGTTGTAATATTGCCTTAAACTTACATTATAAGACAGACTCCATATAATCTGGTTAATTCCGACATTTACATTTAACAACGGAAGCTACAGACGAGTACCGGAAGGAACTAATCCGATATTCAGTCAATACAAAGAGGTGAAAGGTTTATTTATCAGATCACAAAAGTTATTCGATCTTTTATCTTCGCTTCCCCTCGTGGTCATAAGAAAGTATACACATACATATGGATTCATATAGGCCTACTCAAGTATCTCGTCGTTTCTTTTGTGTAGATGTTTCTCTTAGACCAAATACATACCATTTTCTGATTTTTAAAAATTGAGAGAAAATGAGTGTGCCAATGTGTATGCGTGTAGGTGCTAATAAAAGGAGGGCCTACATAAGTAAGTAATATACATTTTTTGTTGAAAAAATTAAAATATATATTTGGAAATATGAAGGCTTCTCCCATTCTTACATCCTTTTTACTTCTGGTTTTAATTTGTTTTCTGCACTTTTTAAAATAAAGTCGAAGCTACGTAGAAAGTGCCCATACTTGGTAAGAAATAGTGATGATTTTAAACACAGAATTTCTAGCTGCAAAAAACAATCGTGTGAGCGCCATGCAGAACAGATGTGGTTCAGTTAGTCAGTAGGTCAAATTCGGTCAAAAACAGGTATAAAACGACAAAGAAAGTAGCGTTTCTTGGATTCCTCAACAAAGGGACGGATGGCGAAACCACTTTAACCATTTCACCAAGGTAAGGCAGTGGCGTAGGAGAAGGGGGCAGCGGGGCGACCGCCCGACTCTCAAGCCTTGGGTGGGCCAGACATCTTGTTCCCCCCACTTTTGGACATGTCATTGCTCCCCGAAAGTTCTTAAAAAACAAATATTCTTGCACCAGTTGATTCCAAGATTCCACACATGCTGTTAGATTTTTGGCAAACACTTGCCTTCCTCCAACAATAAACATCAATCCTGATGGAAGGAGTGGTCGCGGTATATGTAACATAGTGACTTTTTCTGGACAAGGAACATATTTATCGTCCTCAAATTTTTTGCTAACTGAGTCAGAAAGGCCCCAAAATAACCCTAGAAAATGCTAAAATTAAGGATTTTACAGGAGCTTTGCTCCCTGGACCCCACCTAGGCTTTCCCTTGACCCCATCAAGGGCCATTGCTTGGGGCCCCACGTGTAAAACACGCGCTACGCGCTCGGATTTGCGGTAAAGCACAAATGATATAATAATATCATCGACCAAAAAATGACTAATCTTATATCAACCACTTCGCTCCCCCACTTGAAAATAACTTGTTATACGCCTGTGGTAGGCTTCGGGGAAATGAGTGTGCAAGGGATGGGTGGCCAACTTTATCCCATTTTAGACCCCCGTTCAGACCTATGTATAAAGAAGGAAATCAAATAACCGTGACAGTTTGACAGCTTTCTGAGATTAGTGTCTTCTCGTATCCCAGCGGAATACTTAAAAAGTGTTTTTCTGCATAAAGATGTAAAATTGAATTATTGAAGTCCGCACCACAGAATAAATAAGCAGTTAAATGAGCGACACATAATGTTCATCTGAACGAAAAGTTGCTTTTAAAAGTGAAAATGAAGAGCAAGTAAAGATGCATTAACATTGTGTTCTTTTAGAATAGAGGATTTATTTTGCAGCTTTAA
>JAIGNY010000033.1:1935000-1937500 GCA_020152595.1 Chiridota heheva
ATCTATACGTCCCTTTATGTCTATACCCATTTTTTTTGAACACTTGGTGAAGTTTGCCTATATAATTGTAACTGCGCTACGTACGTTTTAACGATGGAGGAAAGAAAAAATTGAGGATCAATTTTCTTCAATTTTACGTTCCCTGATGAAGGTTTTACTCTCCAATGACAAAATGATCGATTTAGTCCCCTTGTTCTCGCATTTTTTATAGAAATAAAAACAAAATTAAACCACACTGACAAACATTGTATGTTTTAACATGCTTTAAAGTTAACAGATCTGTCCAGGATTTGTCTTTCCGCATCTAAGACCTAGGAGTACACTAAAATTTCCTAATTAGTTTTGTACTTCCACTGCGAAACCATGGAGATATCAACAGATTTTACAGACATAGTAGGTTATTTGCTCAATAATTCGTTAACTGAATGTGAATTTACATAGTTTCAGCATATACAATTATTGTATTTTTGTGTTTATACGTCTGATATTTTCCGTTACTTAGTTGTGCTTCGTTTTTGTTTTAATTTCAATTCAAAATTGAATGCGAGAGTTAAATTGAACACTTATAAACATAATAAGCTAGTTTCACGAAAGTTTCAAACATTCTTTTCTTCCCTACCGTTTTATACTAACTTAGAACCATACAGCTTACCATAGTTTGTCTTGTACTCATTGGAGGTAGTAAGAAATTCCAACATTTTTGCGATAATCTAAGTTTAGATCTCCAATTTATTCTAGGGTAATTGGAAGAGAATCCATAACTTTGTATAGCCTAGCTAAGTTAAATGGTAAAATCATAACGTCAGTAGTACAGTGGGTGTACCAATTCAGCACATTAGGAATTGTTTTTACCTCCGTTCGTTAAATGTAGTTTTCTACATCTAAAAACTATCATTGATTAAAAGTTTAAGATATAAATATTCTAGTTAAAAAGTATTTGAACTCTAAAAGTTTTATTATTTTTTTAATTTTTATTTTGAAATTTCGACAAGGTGTACATGTACCACGAAATGTGTACCAGTTGAGCGTATTTAAAACACACACGATTTTCTGCAATTCATCTCATTTTTATACATATATTTTACAGCTTTTTACAAATATATTGAACAAAAACATCTTAAATAAACTCTTTGACATTAGGTTTAGATACAATGATACCCGTCGGCCAGTCGGCTATTAAATGAAATCCGTTTTAAGATTGAACCTTTTTCTATCGTTTTTGTATGTACCAGTTGCAATAGAAAAATTACAAATTGCGTATTTATACGGCGCAAGCGCAGTCAAGTAGTTACGAGAAGACAATACGCTAAACTGGTACGGGAATTTCGCAAGCGATAAAGGTCGCGAAAACATGGAAAAACAATATTTATCATGCAAACTTTGTTTATTTTGCAAGTTTACAATAATTTTCATACGTTATTTAACCTGCGAAGCTTGACCATTTTTTTGAAGATTTTTTATTCGTGCGTTTCTGATCAAAACGGAATAAAAGTAGTATGATTTTTTAACAGAATCAAGTGTCTCGAGTGATGTAGACTCGAAATCAAAAGGCAAAAATGTTTCTTTTACTCGTGAACGGAAACATATTTTAAAGTTTTAATTTAGCACAATTTCGTGATTTTGTATGTTTTAAGAGTAAGAACAAATGGTAAAATTTTAGCAATAAGTTACTAGAAGTAAACGAATAAACAAATGCCAAAATATGTGGAATTGGTACATGTGCTGAATTGGTACACCTACTGTAGGCCTAGGCTATAGTGGTAAATATCTATATAAGAATTTTTGCTTTTTCTTTTTCAATTTTTGTTTTATTCCATTGTATTTATTTATTTAAACTATTTTCTTTTTAAATTTGGGTCTTAAGTAGAAACTAAGCCAAACTTGTTTCAAAAAGAAGAAGAATTCTTACATTTTGGCATTTTGATCAAAACTTTTACTCTTCAGTGTGTATACTAGCCTACTGTACTGATGATTAGAGTCTGCAAGCCATTTTGCCATTTAAGTGAGAAAAAAAAAAGAATAAAAACATGCACATAATTAATGTACAGTAGATCCTCATTTTCAGGTTAGGTTTTAGGTTTAGGATCAGGTTTTAGAATTAGGATTTAGGACTAGGGTTTAGGATTAGGTTTCTTGGATTAGGTTTTAGGATTTTGACATTGTTAAAATTCCTCTGCACCGTTAATCAGCTTTTTTCTTTAGTTTTATTCAAAATGGCTGACAAGAACGCAAAATTTGTTAGCTTATGATTTCTTATCCTTTTTAAAGAAATTTGCTCGAAAAGGTATAAATTTGAAACTATTTTGGAATAATGGGAATATAAAGAACAGTAAAATTGCTGAAAAGGGTGAGAAATTTGTCAAAATATCTAATAAGTATGATTTTCTTGAAGCCTGAAGTTGTTTCTTAAATTTTTATCAGATAGGAAAAAAAAAGGTTATTTTTTTCCCCAAAATTCCTAGATTGTTGTCTAAAATTGATGTTTTAAGATTTGTCAATC
>JAIGNY010000033.1:1942500-2095000 GCA_020152595.1 Chiridota heheva
TTTACTTCTTTATTGCATTGAATACAGGAACTAAGACAGAGAGAGGAGGCGTGTAGAAGGACATGAAACAGGCTCATAATTTGGATAGTTTGAAAATAATTTACTCAAGTTTGTTTTGAATTGATTGAAAATTTATCAAAGAATTTTCTTTATGACTACACATATTTATCAAAAAAGGATCATAGACCTACAATTATATCCACAGAAATATTAACAATAAAACATTTGTATTTCCACATTCCATTTTATTTTGTATATTGTGTATTGGTCATACTTACCATCAATTTGATTTATATCTTACCCTTTGAAATACACCACTCCCTATATGCTGGGACGTATTTTCTTGCCCTCAAAATGTCAATTTTGCAAGGGCTTCCAGGGCTTCCCACCCTGGATGCTACCAAAGTTTTGTTCCTGAACCCCAGAAGTGGCCCTTAAGCAGGCCCTGACCTTATGCCGCTAAATTTGTACACCTTAAAATTTCAAAACCCAATGTTCACAAGATAGCAATTGAATTAATCTTAATAAAAAAATAAAAAAACTTTATCTTATTCATTACAGTTTACAAAGTCAAAATCTGGAGGAAATAAGCCTTTTTCCACACTTACTTTGTTATTTGGTTGTTCACAGCTTAAAAAATGGAAAGGTTAGATTTCAGTGTGTATTTCATGCATGCTTGAGCAAAATCTGAACGCTTTGTCACGGTAGTGTATACGCTTAAATGAGCGAGCATTCTCTGATAAATTCACGAGCAAATTCCTAAAGGAGGGCGTACGCTTGTATTTAAATGCGTTATTGATTTCAAATTTATGTGAATGACGCGCATCATTTATAGCTCATTTTTTGTTTTTCAAAGGAAAAATTTCATGATTTTACGAAAGACTGATATTTTATTCTTTGCGGAACACTAGTCGGCAAGTTCGACTACTGTTTTATTATTATTTTTAGACTAAATAAAGAAAAGAAAATGATCTTTTTCTGGATTTCCAGCCACCTTGGCATCCCTGGCAATGAGAGAGCCGACAGAGCCGCTTCAAAGCTCTGTCAAATAACATCTCTCCTTTTCCTATTCCACACTCAAACCTCCGTCTCTCCATCTTCAACTACATCAACAAAACCCGGCAAAACTCCTGGAATTACAGCACCAGTAATAAACTTCACACCATCAAACCCAAAGTTGGGACCAACACCCCTCTGCACGTCGCAACCGCAGGGAAGACATTGTTGTCACCCGCATTTGCTTCAGCCACACCTCTCTTACTAACTCCCGTCCCTTATCCGGTTCCTTTGCCCCTCTCTGCCCCACTTGAAACATCGATCTCTCCATCAAGCATATTTTCTTAACCTGTCCCCTATACCAGAACTCCAGATCTCTTCTCTCCTCACTCTCGGACCTATTCAAAAACAATTCTTCCTCAGACATCATTAACTTCCTCCGCAACAGCAACCTCTTCCACCTCATATAATCTCCTCCCCTCCTCCTCTTCTACACCTAACTTTACACACCCCTTTCTTTTCACCTAATTTTTTCTCCCACATTCAGCTTTTCCCCTTTATCTCCCTTGCAAACCTTCTATCTCCTCAATATTCTTACTCTTGCACCATTATTTATTAACACCCTGTTGGCACATTTGACTCTGACTGTTGTAGTGCCGTTAAACATCAACAAACTTAACCAAACCATTAAATAAAGTTTTGGCATCGAAAACAATTTTGCATACAATTTCGTGGACACATGTTGAAGGCTATTGACTTTTTCTTTACTGTGTGTCATGATTTTAAATGTGCTTGCTTTCATGCCCTAATCCAGAGGATTTGGTCACTACGTGATTTGGGCATGAAGATTCATGCTAGGGAAAAGCTAGTCAAATTTTGTTTTGTTAAATAGGCATAGGCTATTGTTACTGTGTAATACATCCCCATCCATTGGCCTTACTAATGCCCTTCATTTTAATTGTGATGCAAATCATACAGAACTGACAATGCATAATAGATTCAACATATGTTTCATATCTTCTGCATTAGGTTGACTATTGGTGGATGGAATTTTTGAAGTTTAAAATATCCATGAGGCATACTAGTAAGTTGTAACATTGCTAAACAGTGAAGAGATAAATTGAAAATGATACAAAGATATTAGTTAAAAGGTATGCTCATGTGAAAAAGACCAGTTTACGGAAAAAAAAAGATAAAGAAGGAAAACATGAGTGAAATTGTTGCAAAGCTTCTCAAAGAAAGAGAGAGAAGACCTGGCCAACATGAAGATGAGACAAAGGGACAGTTCTTTTGGAGGATTTTACGAGAGTCTATTCGTGAAACATCAAAGTTGGTGGCTAAGGCAGATGCCAGAGACTTCTACATAAGCCATGGAATGCACCACCTGAGGAAAATCAACCATGCACAAAAGATCAAACATGTACTGCACAACCCAGAGGCAGGGGTAGGTTACAATTCCCTTGCCCTTTGACATTTGTATGATTAGTCAAATGCTAGCAAAGCTTCTCCATCATTTTCACTGAATGAGATATAGGAAAGAAACAAAGAATTATATAAAGATTTAAGTTGAACTGCCCGTCATTATAAAATAGATCAAAATTTGATGAACAATTACTTAAAAACTGAAAGTACTAATTTCAAAATCAAAACTGATCTTCTCAGGTTTAAATATTCTTTGAACCAATGTGGAAATTATATGTCCACAGGCATTTAACAACATGCATCACATCATATATTGATGTAGGATTTTTTAATACTTTCAGCTTCTCCATGCAATATTTGTATTGGGTGAAATATACATTAACTGAGTTATGCCGGCATTGAGATTTGAAACTGAGGATATTGTATTTCAACTATAGTAATTACATTTTTGTCAACCCAATTCATAAAAGTGTAATTTAATCATCATGATTGTTTTTCCATTATACCATTACAGGAATATCTAACCATAGATAGCAGAGGCTTTAACCTTTTTTATCTGGATGGAAGATGGAAAGATCATATTCAACCGGAAGAACCTGTGGACAAGCTTCTATATGCCAAACACTGTAGGAAATATGTAGGATGGACAGTGGACGAAGAGTACATGAAGGTAGATATTTTGAGGGTCCATTTTTCTCCATTGGGTAGAATTTATCAATAATTTGTTTGTTATCCTTATGACTGATTAAATAACCTTTAAGAAGTTTAGTTAAATCCATACTCTGGCCATGATTACCCATCATGCCCGTATTACCCCTTGGATCATTGGTGTAAGCAGATGAGAGAACATTGCTCCCCCTGGACAGGACGCCAGTGTTTTGTGACTGAAGTTAAACCTGGTACCTTTTGCATACTAGCAAGACTCTGTTACCACTGCGCCAACGCAAATCATTTTTAAATACTGAAATTGTCGTTCCTATTCAACTGACACCATGGCACGGAAAACTATATTACAAAAGTTTATACCCAGACTTCTTTTCTTCTGGATACCCAGCCATGTTGGCATCCCTGGCAATGACAGGGCTGATACAGCCGCTAAGCTTGCCCTTAACCTCCTCCCTTCCCCTTTTCCCAAAACCCTCTCTGACATCAAACCGCTTATCGCTTCTCTTGTTCGTGACCGCTGGCAAACCTTATGGAACTTCCAAATTGATAACAAACTCCATGTTATCCAGCCCACAATCCCGATCAAATCCACCATCAACAACCTTCTCAGATCGACAACGTTCATATTACCCGTCTTAGAATTGGTCACACCCACCTCACTCACTCCCACCTCCTTATTGGTTCCCCAACCCCTCTGTAACAATTGCCACTGCATCCTTACAATCCAACACGTTCTCCTTGCTTGCCCCTGTACAACCTTCCCAGAGCTTCTCTCGCTCCCCACAACTCAATTGCTGAGTTCTTCCAAAAATCCTCCAGATAAAATAGTCTCCTTCCTTCAGCATGCATCCCTCTACAACCATATTTAATCCTCCTCTTCCACCCCCTCTCTACTCTGTTTTTAGTTTTACCCATGCACCTCCTCTCTCGATCACAGCTTTCTGGCTTTTGTTCTTGAATTTCTCTCATTCTTCCCCTGGTCTCTTTCCTTAGTACCTCTAAAATGATCTGACCTCTCAGGCACAATTTGACCTTCGTTGTCGTGGTGCCGTTAAGACCTCATCAAACAAACAAACCAGACTCGTGCTGAATAATAGAGCTATTACAATAACCTGTTGCTTAAAATTATTCATTGTTGAAAACAAACATGAATCATTTGGCATCAATAGGAATATTATATTTTCATTAGTAGTATATTTCAAATTCATATCACAAATCAATTTGCAAAATATCATTACCCGATACAATTCCTTTGTATTTAACTCAAACAGGTGTTTGCTGATGATTTTGACCTCATCTCAGAGGCAAAATCTCCATTCAAGATCCAGTCTGTTGCCTACAATGAGCACCAGGGGGAAGTTGTCAGCACAGGACCAGGACACGTTGCGGTGAGTTCAACTAATATTCAAAACATAACAGAGGAAAATGTTGAATAAATTTTAAACTTTGATTTAAATTAACAGTTGAGTTATCTTCAATCGAGGTTTGGGCAACACTTTGTGAAAAATTTGTTTCCAGACACCGAATGTTTCTTCACTTACATGTAAATTAATCCTGGGAAGATTTCTTGTCTACATTTGATAAAATTCTTCCCACCAAAATATATTTTTTTATTCAAGATTTATTCCCATGTCCACTGTTTTATTTCTTTGCTTCATTATCAATCAACTTTACCATTTACCCCTATAGTCCTGGTGCTTTAGGTATGGGGCCAAGCATCTCATTCTTAGAAAACTAACAACGGAGGGGTTGACACCAACAGATTGCTTCACAATGCTTGCTTTGGAAGGGACCGCCAGCAGAACTCAACGATGCTTTGCTGTTTGTGATTCCAATGTAGCAGTGTTTAATTTATTTGAAGGGACATTGAACTGCTACAAGAAAAACCTACATGTTAGGAACATATCTAGGTAAATATTGCTTTCTTTGTTGACAATTCATTTTGATAGATGTGGTGAGTCATGAGAGAAAGGTGTTAGTGAGGGGGTGTGAAAACATAGTTTTTGTATCAATCTCAAAGACTTTTAGCTTTGATATTCAGCACATCGTTTCTAATTTTCACTATAAACTCTTGTATCATATTTGAGAGATAATTGGTCTTTGTTAGTTACAGTACACTTCAAAGATTCACATGTTTAGGATTTTGATCCCTTGACCTTTAATGGTAAGACATGTAATCATTTTATGATGCATGTGCAAATTTACATTCATTCCTTTTTTGATAACATGGGTACATGTGGTCCTTTTACCCCACTTCTAAAAGATTTATTGACATCAATATTCGTGTTAGAAAGAAAATACAAGTGGTTGCTCACTTTACTTACTTACTTGAAATCTTTCAACATATTTATAGTTATTTTATTGAACAACAATTGTTTGTACATTTCAGTCATATACACTGTAAAAATTGTTTTATCTGTGGGAAAATTTGTTCTGTCAAAAATATATCAAAAAATTCACTTATTCTCCAAGTGAAAATTCCACCTCGGAAATCCTAAATATTTATCCTATATTCTAGTATTCGGGATGACGTTACAATAACGTGCATAAATCTGAACAACCAGTTTGTCGGTGAAAACAAAAGCATTTTACCATTACAGCCAGTGTGAAATCATTCACCTTTAAAAGGCCTAAATCTCTACGTTCGCTTTGGTAATTTTGCAGGAAATTGTTGCAAATGTAGAGAAAATATCATAGAAAATATCATTTTGAAATTGAAATATATGTATCGTGCGTACATAGAATAAAGTGTGGTGTTTACTTGTGCACAAATTGTAGCACGTTTTCACCGACAAAAAGAGTCTCAGATGTTCAAAATGCCCGAATGACCGAATAATCAAATTAAGGGATAATGACAAAGGACTAAAATATTTCATGTTTGATTCCTTATGAATGTTTATAGTATATCACTTAAGTTGCTTCTGATGAGATTGCTTTTTGAGGGTTATGTTGGGCTGCAGATTGTATTGCTTTTTGAGGGTTATGTTGGGCTGCAGATTGTATTGCTTTTTGAGGGTTATGTTGGGCTGCAGATTGTATTGCTTTTTGAGGGTTATGTTGGGCTGCAGATTGTATTGCTTTTTGAGGGTTATGTTGGGCTGCAGATTGTATTGCTTTTTGAGGGTTATGTTGGGCTGCAGATTGTATTGCTTTTTTAAGGGTTATGTTGGGCTGCAGATTGTATTGCTTTTTGAGGGTTATGTTGGGCTGCAGATTGTATTGCTTTTTGAGGGTTATGTTGGGCTGCAGATTGTATTGCTTTTTAAGGGTTATATTGGCTGCAAATTGTATTGCTTTTTGAGGGTTATGTTGGGCTGCAGATTGTGTTGCTTTTTGAGGGTTATATTGGCTGCAAATTGTATTGCTTTTTAAGGGTTATGTTGGGCTGCAGATTGTATTGCTTTTTGAGGGTTATGTTGGGCTGCAGATTGTATTGCTTTTTGAGAATTATGTAGGGCTGCAGATTGTATTGCTTTTTTAGGGTTATTTTGGGCTGCAGATTGAATTGCTTTTTGAGGGTTATGTTGGGCTGCAGATTGTATTGCTTATTGAGGGTTATGTTGGGCTGCAGATTGTATTGCTTTTTGAGGGTTATGTTGGGCTGCAGATTGTATTGCTTTTGAGGGTTATGTTGGGCTGCAGATTGTATTGCATTTTGAGGGTTATGTTGGGCTGCAGATTGTATTGCTTTTTAAGGGTTATGTTGGGCTGCAGATTGTATTGCTTTTTGAGGGTTATGTTGGGCTGCAGATTGTATTGCTTTTTGAGAATTATGTAGGGCTGCAGATTGTATTGCTTTTTTAGGGTTATTTTGGGCTGCAGATTGAATTGCTTTTTGAGGGTTATGTTGGGCTGCAGATTGTATTGCTTATTGAGGGTTATGTTGGGCTGCAGATTGTATTGCTTTTTGAGGGTTATGTTGGGTTGCAGATTGTATTGGTTTTTGAGGGTTATGTTGGGCTGCAGATTGTATAGCTTTTTGAGGGTTATGTTGGGCTGCAGATTGTATTGCTGATTGAGGGTTGTGTTGGGCTGCAGATCGTATTGTAGAGTATTTGAAGACTTTCATCTCATTCAACATTTATAATATTCTCGCTTTTACATACAAATTGACCCCAACCGTTTAAAATTATTCTATAAATATTTTGTATTAATGAGTGTATTTGCCAGAAAACATACCTCAATATATTAGGATGAACAAATGAATAAAGTACTGTATAAGACTTTTGTTTATTTAAACTTCACTTGAATTTGCAAGAAAACAACTTCTTCACTTTTTAGCTGAGCACTGTGTATTTCATGCCTATACATGCTTCATACAATATTTTTTGAAATATATGTGAAAATGCCTTTTACTCACAGGTAACTTTGGTAACTTTTCTCCTTTCCAACAGTATTCTTTTCTTTAACCCCCTGAAGTACCTGGTCACAGGTGCCTGTGATGGTTCCATCAAAGTGTGGGATTCCGAATGGGACCTTCATTTGGTGTTTGTTGGCCACCGTGGACCTGTCACGGCTCTTGCCATTTATCCGTATGGCCCAGCCATCATGTCTGGTTCTGAGGACTTCACGATACGGGTTTGGAGTTTTGAAACATATGACGAAGTTGATCAGTAAGTGCAAATAGTTTGGAATGTTACCCCTTTCAAAAGCAGATCAGATCATATGGTTTGGTTGTGTATTGCATCTTTAGGTTAGGTTTAGGTATAGCTTTCTTAAAGGAGAAATATGCTACTGAATGATGCAGATACCATTCATAAAACCATCCCAAATGGTGCCTTGGACTCATTTGATATTTGATTCTTAAAGGAAAAGTTCAGTGGTCAAGCAAGTTTATCCTACATGAAAGAGGACTTTAAAGGAATATTCCCATGTTTTTTTTGTAACCTTTCATAAGAAAGAGAACAATTTTAGAAACAATTTAGTACAAAAATTATTTTGATATGTTATTCCTACCAGGAGATATTTAAATTTTAAGGTTTACAAAAACTGCCAATAAACGAATAGGAAAAGGCTCAGTATGACATCACAGCAACACATTCTCCCACAAAGTTGATGTATTTCATTAAAATCTATCATCCTTTTTTATTAGTAAAACCTGCTAGAAAAATAAATTGATGAATGTTAGGTATTTATATACATTGCCAAATATACCCTACTTCAATAACATATGGAAAATTGTTTCTAATTATACAGAAACAACCAATTAACATTCAAAGAAATTCATAAACATATGCACTGGAATTGTCTCTATGATATTAAACACGAATTCATCATACTGTACAAAAACTTTAAAATGCAATTGGGAAATCTTTAAAAATCCATATTTCCTGGATGGAATACCAACCTGATTTGTGTACCAAATTGGCTCTAGAAGTATGCTCTTTTAATAAAATTATACAAAAACCATGGAAAATTCCTTAAAAAAAAAAAAAAAAAAAAATGGTGAGGAAAGCATTCAAAATTTTTATTTTGTTAACGGAATAAGATATTGAAGTAGTTTCTTCACCATTTTGCTTCTATGAAAGTCCTTTTTCACATTGACCACTGAACTAGTCTTTCAATGAAAAAGAACTAAGTATCCACTTTTGTACTCAAGCCAATTTACAGCCAGAAATTTGATAGATGTTAAATTAACCAAGTGTGGGTTTGTGGTCTGCGGTACCCAATAACTGTTTTAACTCACATTAAACCAACGTATACTTAAACTCCAAAGTGTTTTATGATTTTTATTTCATTTATTATTTCAGAATTGAGACCACAGATGTTGTAGAAGGACTTGGGACTTTGCTTAATATGGACGATATTCATTCGTACTCCCATACCACGGTTCACCTTTGGAAGCTTAGACAGATCCATGACTTATTTACCGCTGTGGGGTGAGTCACTCATTTCTTTATTGGCATACTATTTGTTAGGGCCGAAATAACTTTGATATGAAGCTTGATAGTTTCTTCACTTTATTTGCACCCAATTCATTTCACATTCAGAACATTTTTATAGAGTGGTAGATAACACAAGTTTATACATATTATTACAGAACAAATGACATGCAGTATGTTGGTCAAAAGAAAAGGTTGAGGAGACTTGACAGAAAGTTTAGAAAACTTGTTAAACATAAAGTCCCCAAGACATGACTTAAATACATGTGCAAAAAATACATAGAAACAACAATTATATCGAAATGGATACAGTACTTATGAAACACCTTTTGGAAGCTTAGACAGATCCATGACTTATTCATTGCTGTGCACTGGAGTGAAATGCTTATTTCTTTATTTGCATATTATTTGTAAGTGCAGATCCAACTTCTGTATGAAGTTTGATCTCTTAACCTATTTCCACCTGTCTGTTTTATAGTCTTCATGCATTCTTGGACTAAAGTGTTTTATTTTTTTCATTTGCAAGGATAAATTGAAGAATTTAGTTAGTGTAAAAATAGGCAAAGACATGTCATTCTTACAGGTAGCCGTTTGAAATAGCCTTTTAGGAAAATGCTGTCTGATATGATTTTTTAAAGCTTTTTCAACTTTGCTTCCCTTAAGGGTTTTTCACCCATATTAGATTGACAGCAGTTATTTTCATATCACACCCCATGCCCCATGCCCCCTATTTTACATGGATGAAAACCAAGCTCACAAGTTGTTTGAGAGTTATGACTGATCCAAATTTAAGGGTTAATTTTATGAATAGTCTGGTCCTATACTCCCGATTGGGAGATCTCCTGATTGGGAGATTGAGAGATGCTAAGTGACCATAATTTAAACTGTTGCTAGTAAGTTCAGCTGTCAAAATCCCAAGTTCAACAGAGTTCAAAGTTTAAGGTTGCTTTGTTCAATTTTAAGAAAATTTTGTCTAGAACTATTGATTTACCTGTACGTAATATCCTTCAAATTTTGGATCATAAGATATTGCTTATTTTATCATACGGTTTTGACTTATGGGGTATCACCCCCCCCTCCATGAAAGTTCAATAAGAGTTTACAATTCGTTTCATTAATATATTTTAGGTTTACCACCAAATGCCATATATAATGTAGCTCTACAGGAGAGCTGGGTCGCTTTTCCTTTAAAGGCAAACAATACTAAAGCAAATAAATTATTGGTCAAGACTTCTCACTATTGATAAAGACAGGTATCAGACTCATTGTAATGTAGAACGTAGAGTATTGGCGAACAAAGAGTATTGGCAAACAAAGGAGTGCTATAATGGGGAATGTGTGTTAAAAATATTTTGTATGAAACTGGGTTTGGTAATGTTTGGGAAGGGCAGGGAGAAGGGATTACTACACATTTTTATGAAAATTTTTAGCAGCGAGTTTTTGATATAGATAGACAGAACTGGTTGAGTGATACTAATTTTAGAAGTTCCTTGCGTTGTTATGCACAATTTAAAACAGAAAGTTATGCAGAGCCATACCTATTATTCAATAATGTTTTTAAACTTAAAAAGTTGGTCTCCAAAATCAGATGTGCTTGCCTTGAAATTGAAGTCAATGAAGGCCATTATTGTAATATAACTTATGAACAGATGTTTTGTCAGGTTTGCAATTTAAAAGAGGTTGGAGATAATTATCATTTTCTCTTAATTTGTCCATTACTTTCTGAAATCCACTGTAAATTTATGCCCAACCTGCAAGTAGATCAAAATGTAATACTTTGTTATCAGCTAGTTCTAAATACTTATTTTTACAGTTATCACACTTTATTTACATGCAATGGAAGCAGACGTTTGTTTCTTTCTCTTTGATTATTGTTTGTTGTAAGAACTTCAATCATGTACCATTTAATTTATCGTTTATGTTTGTGACAAAGGCCAGATGGCCTAGAGCACTGAAATAAATTGTATTGTACTAACATTTTTTTGCTTTTCAAATTCTGTGATTTTAAAGTTGTATGCTTTGCAAATGATATTGAAATTGAATATTTCTGTATAAATTGAGCTTTTGCTGGTGACTAAAATGTTAAATTTTGCTCTTCAGAAAACATTAAAATAAATCTTTAAAGATCATTTTAAAATTCCCTGGAGAAAGTCGAATATGCACTGGTAAAAATGAAGAAAGTAATTTCATCGTTCCGTTGCACCAATAATATTTGAATATTTTGCATGCATTTTACCTACTTTGGCTTAAACCTATTTTACTGTTATGTATTTCTCTACAGAGATATGATTTTGGAAAGTTGCATTATGGGTTAAATGACAAAAATCTCCCAATTTATGTGCAACAAATTCCCAAGTTTCAGCCATTCATGACTTTTCTTTCTCCTTAAAAATATGTTCCAGCAAATCATAACCACAAACTTACTGTAGCAAATAGTGAGACCACTTTATCTAAATTAAAATAACCACACAATAAGGACTTCATCCATTGATAATATGATACTCAAGACCAACTTCCACAACAACTAAGGTTTTCGGAATAAAGAAAACAAAGAGGAAAAGTCTAACCCGACCTGGTTATGTATCAGGTCGGGTCTGACTGTTTGAAACTTTAAGGAGCAGAAGGACTAATGTTGAAAATAAGAAAAAGTTCTGTACCAACATTAAGTCTAAACCTTGCAATACATTCTCTGTATTAAACCCTGACAAACCTCAAATCTGTCAAGGTCTATTGCTGCCACAAGCTCACAATAGAAACCACAAACCAGCACAAGCAATTAGCAAATACACCAAGGATTTCCACACACACACACCAACACACACCTGACCTCACTTTCCATGGTCATAATCTGACATTGATAGTAAACAAATTTCACTGCTTGTGCACTGACTTTCACTCTCAACACAAGGACAAAAATATTCCTCTGAGGTCAAAGTGTCTGGCTTGAAGTAGTAATTTACAAATAGGATGGTATTTTATAGTGATAGTGAAGGTTTTGTCTGTTTATGGATGAGTGATTTTAAGTGATGTTTTTGTTCAACCTTGTAGGCTCTGACGATGTTTTGGACTAAAAATCCATTGCAACAAATTTTCATCATGAATAAATGCAAAAAACTGAGTTTTGGAAAAATTTTGTTCTTGAAATTATAATTTTATATTTCTTTCTTTGCAGAAGTAAAGTCGACAAGATAAAAGTTACAAGCCATCCAGATGTAAGTCTAGTTTGTATCTCAACGAAATTGATTTGCAGTTAATTTTAAAAATGAGCAATATACTTGTGAATACAATTATGAGCTCTTGAATACAAATATTCTTATAATTTTAACTAATATTAAAGAGGGGGCTAGGTCCCCACTGAGTGTTGCACAATATTGTGAATAATACAGCATTTACTCCCAGCTTATCGCTCTAATCTATTTTTTTGGAATAAATTTTGATACTTGTAGTATCATGGAAATATCATGGCAATCAACTTGATGTGAATGTGTAAAAAGACCAGATATCATGTTAACTTGGAGATAAAATTACACTACAATTCAGTGTTTCTGATTGGTCGAAATATGAACACAATGACCGATAAGCCAATCGATTACTACCACAGAAGTGATGTTACTTTTATGTATCAGATTTATCGGTGACATTACTTGTCCTTCTTCTTAAAAATGTGCTCCAGCAAAACATAACCACAAACTTACTGTAGCAAATAGTGAGACCACTTTATATCAATTAGAATAACCACACAATAAGGACTTCATCCATTGCTTATATGATACTCAGCACCAACTTCCACAACAACTAAGGTTTTCAGAATAAAGAAAATAAAGAGGACAAATCTGACCCGACCTGGTTATGTATCAGGTCGGGTCTGACTGTTTGAAACTTTAAGGAGCAGAACAACTAATGATAAGTTTTCTTGAGATGAGATTATTGAACTACACCAGGAATGCAACTACACCAGGAATGCAACTACACCAGGAATGCAACTACACCAGGAATGCAAGTATATCAGGAATGCATCTATCAGGAATGCAGGAATGCAACTACATCAGGAATGCAACTACATCAGGAATGCAACTACATCAGGAATGCAACTACATCAGGAATGCAACTACACCAGGAATGCAACTACATCAGGAATGCAACTACACCAGGAATGCAACTACACCAGGAATGCAACTACACCAGGAATGCAACTATATCAGGAATGCAAGTATATCAGGAATGCATCTATATCAGGAATGCAACTATATCAGGAATGCAACTATATCCGGAATGCAACTATATCAGGAATGCAACTATATCAGGAATGCAACTATATCAGGAATGCAACTATATCAGGAATGCAACTATATCAGGAATGCAACTATATCAGGAATGCAACTATCAGGAATATTATATCAGGAATGCAACTATATCAGGAATGCAACTATATCAGGAATGCAACTATATATACTCATCAGAATGCAATCTAACAGGAATGCAACTATATCACGGAAATGCAAGTATATGCAACTATATCAGGAATGCAACTATATCAGGAATGCAACTATAACAGGAATGCAACTATATCAGGAATGCAACTATATCAGGAATGCAACTATATCAGAAATGTAACTATATTATAATACAACAAATTTGATCAGCTATGCTATCTCTTTATTAAAACACCTGTAGGTTCCAACAAGGGTTATATGTGTATCACGGAATGGCACAGTGCGCATCATCACACCGGGCAGTGGAGATGTCCTGACGTCTTACATTGCTGGAACAGGAAAAAGTATTGTGGATGCTGCTTATGCTGCGAAAGAAGGTATTTTATTAAAGACCTATGGAAACAGAAAGTTCTATGTTATTTATTTAAAAAAAAAAATAATATCTGAGCAAATCAGTTTTTGAATTTTGAAAAAAAGCACTTTAGCTTTTGAGTTATCGCGGATTAAAGTTTGATCAATTTTTAATGTATGACTGGACATCCACTCAATATCTTGATGTTATTTGCTTAAATTGTTTTCCCCAAATCTCAGTCACTGAAAATGATTGAAAAGTCTATTCCTGCTAGAATTTGATTGTGGTATGGTAAAGACTCAAAAACTTTGGGTCAGATTTATCCTGCACTACTTTACATATTAATGATAATAGACTCATTAGAAAATAAAGTAATGTATAAAAGAAATGTAATACATCACAAATTTGTATCACAGTTTGCATATAAATGTGAGGAATATCAGTGCTGTGTAATGATTTTGAACTGATTTGGTTGAAATTTCAAGGTTTTCAGTAGATTTTAAATCAGTTAAGCTAATTTTGCCTCTTCATGTCCATGTACCTTTAAGAAATGTTTGTATGATTTGATACTAAAGCTTGCATAGTGTCACATTTCATTGTAATAGTGTTAGTAATCACTGGGAACAACTGCCACAATAAATCCTTGGGACCGACGGCTTAATGTTCCCAGGAAAGGACGGCTAGTGCCATTCAGCCATTGCCACGTCTTTCAACTTCTATTTACAAATGAGGTACTTCTGCTTCAAGGTTGCGCGTATCTGTATGCCAAGCTGTGGAAAACCGGGTTAAACCTGACCGAAGCTTGAACCCAGATGTGCACTCTGCCAACTGGGCTACCTAGCCACAGTAAGGTCAACAAGAGTTGTACAAAATCCTGTCGATTTACAAAAAGTAAAATAAAATTTAAAAAAGTCCAGAAATAAGTAAACTAGTCCGGCCCAGATTATGAGGCTATGGTGACTTTTTTTGCTATTCTGGTAAATTGAATAGTGTAGTCGACTGGTATTTGAAAAAAAATAAAAAAACTAATGCAAATTGTAGGCCATTTAGTAGTGTGTTCAGGCTTGTCAAAATATAAAGGTATACGTACGTGGAAGAATTAAAGTTTCAAAAAACGTTTTCTTTTTGATAACATTTTAAAACTTTTACTTGGTCATTTAATGTGTATTGTGTTTATTATGTTTGTGATTTCAATATCTATTTCTCTTCAAGATACACTGTTTGCAGTGCTAACCACCGGTGACATTGTTAAAGCTGACACCACGACAAACCCTTGCAAAGTTGTGCATTCCATCAATCAAAAACATATCTCGGAAAAACACATGCTTACATGCATTTGTTTATATGAGTATGTGGTACAATCGACTTTAAAAACCGACACTTGGAAAGGACTTCTAAAAACTCTGAATGCCTCCAAAGCAGCGACTGCAAAGGACCTGAAGTCAAACGACAGAACTCTTTTGATTGGTGGACGTATGGATGGGCATGTAGCTGTTCTGGATTGGAAGACTTTAGAAACAGTGTTTACAACTGATGTAAGTTTAAAAGTAAATACAAAATTAAAATATTTTTACCTCGACTATGCAAAGAATAGTGAAGATCTACTCTACTACCCCTGGCGTGGGCATCGAGTTAAAAGTTTTTGGAAGAGTTTCTTTGTTTGGGTAAAGCTGTTGGTCAAAGTTATTGGAGGAGTTTCTTTGTTATGATAATGACATTCCTGATATGCATAGCAATTTAAATATTTGTCTTGGCATGAAAGAAATATAAAACAAAAGAATCGGCCTCCCTTTCTTTGTGGTTTAATGGATAGAACTAAAAGAGTTGGCTCCCCCAATCCCTCTGCAACAACCTTCCCAGAGCTTCCCTCGCTCCCCACAACTCAATTGCTGAGTTCTTCCAAAAAAAGCCTCTAGATAAAATTATCTCCTTCCTTCATCATGCTTCCCTCTACAACCATATTTGGTCTTCCTCTTCACTCCCTCTCTCTCTACTTTGTTTTTTTTCACCCATGCACCTCCTCTCTTGATCCCAGCTTTCTGACTTTCAGTTCTTGTATTTCTCTCAATCTCCCCATTTTCTTTTCTTCCTACCTCTGGAATGATCTAACCTCTCAGGCACAATTTGACCCTCATTGTTGTGGTGCCGTTAAGCCCTTATCAAACAAACAAACAAACAAAAGAGGTGTTTTAGTTCAAAGAGTGCTAGCTTTCATGTTTTGTAGTAAAAAGTTGTCAAAATCTACAACAACAATAAAGTATGCAACATGAACCTGCGGTGAGGATTTTCTTTAACATTTGATTTTACTCTTTATACTGAGCTGAGAGTAAATCTCTTATGTAAATTTGTAATTTGTACTAGGTTAATTATCTTACAACTTCTTTCTTCAGACATAAATACTTTCAGATGATAGTCAGATAGTATTAAATGCTCACTATTGATTTTCTTTTTTTCCTATCCCTTAGGCCCACGGAATTAAAGGCATTCTGGGAATTGTAGCCAACCCAAAGCATGACCAGCTTATCACTGCAGGGATGGGTAAGTTGTCCAGTTTGCTTTCCTCCTTATTCAGTTCGGCTTGTTTATTCAAAATAGAGAGAAAAGTATCTGACATTATGTGTGATTCTTATTTACCTTTTCAAACCTAGATTGCTGATAATTGCCGATTCAGATTTGAAAAGGTCTACTGATCAGAGATTCTGTTAAAGGTTTTTGTACTGGAAGAGGCAAACTGAGCTAATTAGTTTAACGTCTGTGGACATGTAGCAATTAATCTCTCTGAGTTCGTTGATTGACAGCTTTTTCAACCAATCACCGCATGAATTTGCTTAGCAACAAAATCTGCGTAAATAAGTGGGGAAAAAATCTTACGCAGTACTATTACAGTACATCTAGCTAGCTGCACACGCTCATGCAGTCAATGCAATATACTGCACAAAACAAATTTCTGCATGCACAGAATGGGTGACGACAAAATGGTGAACTAAAGTTGCGCCTGTGGGCCCACTAGGGCTCGCTATGGGATAAGTAAATCTGATTCCTGTACCCCAGAATGGTTAAAAATTAATTTTGTTTTTCTTTTACCAAAAACGCTAAAGATCTGGAGAAGTGCCATAAATGGATCAAAGCTTGTGGCAGGCCACATGAACATCCAAGTATCAATGCATTGGTTTAATTGCAGGATTTGAGGTTTGTTTGCCCCACCTAGTTACCGCAATGTTATTGGTGGCGTGGCCTATTTCCTTACGTAGGTCTATATTGGTCAAAAGAGGACCAAACCCTGAAGAGATCAGTCTTCATCTGTTAAAATTGTAAATAAAATTTTGGTAACTATCTTTCTATTTGCCTTTACAATGCCTGCAACTCCTGGAGCCAGCATTGTCTAGATTGTCATGGAATAAATGAAAGTCTTTTTGTAATGTAAAATACTCTCAAATTGTAGACCATTTTACAGCCTCTTGAATTTTGTGCAAAGTATGTAAATTAAAAAGCTGTGAAATAGTCAACTTTTGACTGATTTTGGTGGAATGTCTATTTATAGATTACCAAGCAATTGAGCTCATTTTGCCACTACAGTACCTGTCCATATGCTTTTGATAAAATCTTAATGTTAAAACAGCTTGAATTAATCTTTGTTTTGTTTTATACTGTATCTTGATGAAAATATTGTTTTCAAATTATTGCATAAGAATGTCTCTTAGATTTTTATGTTATGGATTGTTTTCTTGATTTCATTCATGCAATTTTAAAGATTGTGGTATGATGAATGGTAAGTACATTAACTCTCAACTACACACATTTCCAAATCATTCAGCACTGATAGCATCATACCAGACATGCACAAATTCATTCTTCTAGTACTTTCCAATAAAAGCACCCCTCACATTGCTGCAAAGTTGGAAAAAGGAATGGCGCGAACCTTATTTGCAGGAGGGAACACCTTTTGTTTCAGCAGAACTCAAAAAGAATTAAATGGAGTTTTTTTTCCACAATATGAATTACATGCCTTTGGAGGCTAAAAAGCATGAAAAACGGCCAATTTTCAGAGGGGTTTGCCCCATAGAACCCCCACAAGAGGTTCTACTACCCTTGACCCCACCGGGCCCTTAAATGGGCCCCTGGATCCCATGTTATTAATGCGCAAACAACTAACGGGAACAGCAGCCATTATTTCTTTGTTTGTGGGAAATGTTGCAAGGTATTCCAATTCTGCATTGTTGTAACAATTCTTGTATGCAAATCGAAGTTTATTAGAAATTGGAACATGGAAAAAGAAAGTTAAACTATGTAGTTTATTCATCAGTAATCATTTATTATAGAATAAGATATTCATGTGGTTATCTTGTATCATAAAATGTAAAAAAAAAGCATGTAAATGAAGATGGATATTTTTGACATTTCTATGAATGTATTACTTCTGTGCTATATATGTAGTATTGAATGTTTTAAATAAAATTATGATATCTCAAAATGCAAGTTTTGATATCTCACAAAATACAAATTTTGATATCTCACAAAATACAAATTTTGATATCTCACAAAATACAAATTTTGATATCTCACAAAATACGAGTTTTGATATCTCACAAAATACAAGCTTTCATATATCAGAAAAAACAAACAATTGTTATAAAAAATATGAATTTTGTTTATCTCAAGAAATAAAAAAGGAATATCCAAAGAAAGATTTTCTTTTACTGAAGGATTTGATTTAGGTGTAAGGTTTTAATTTCAAATTTACAGAACACCGCTAAGCCATTTTCTTTATCATAATTGCTGTCTTTAGATTTAGAAGTGCCCTCACAGTGAATTACATTTAATTTGTGTCATATCATAGTCTTTAAATGAAAATCGCTTTTCCCTAATGCTTTTTGCACCATTTTGTAGGACTTTAGTTAATACCATTCTGGCACTCTCTACCTGTAGATTTTGCTTACAATGAAGAATCTTGGAAGTATACTCAGCCGTAACTGTGAATCAGAAATTAACTTGTCATGAAAGACTATTATTCTATGCTCCTCTCATGTAAAACAAAGCATTTATTCACTAAGATTAACTCATTCTTGCACATTTGAAATACCAAAAACTTACCAAAACATCTTTGAGGATTGTGCATTTCTGTGGCTGGGCCAAAAGAATGGAATAGATTGCCAGCCGAGATAAAATGTATAGCCTCTTTCCTCCTTTCAAGAAGAAACTTAAAACTCACCTTCTTCAGTTAGCACTTAAACCATTACTCTGCTTAACTTTTTGCTTTTTATTTGGATTGTAAAGTGCCACTGATTATAGTTAGTACTGTAGAAGTGAGCACTCCTCCTCCTCCTCCTCCTCCTCCTCTTCCTCCTCCTCCTCCTCCCTCCTCCTCCTCCTCCTCCTCCTCCTCCTCCTCCTCCTCCTCCTCCTCCTCCCTCCTCCTCCTCCTCCTCCTCCTCCTCCTCCTCCTCCTCCTCCTCCTCCTCCTCCTCCTCCTCCTCCTCCTCCTCCTCCTCCTCCTCCTCCTCCTCCTCCTCCTCCTCCTCCTCCCCTCCTCCTCCTCCTCCCTCCTCCTCCTCCTCCTCCTCCTCCTCCTCCTCCTCCTCCTCCTCCTCCTCCTCCTCCTCCTCCTCCTCCTCCCTCCTCCTCCCTCCCCTCCTCCTCCTCCTCCTCCTCCTCCTCCCCTCCTCCTCCTCCTCCCCTCCTCCTCCA
The DNA here is from genome assembly GCA_020152595.1 of Chiridota heheva. Lineage (NCBI taxonomy): Eukaryota > Metazoa > Echinodermata > Holothuroidea > Apodida > Chiridotidae > Chiridota > Chiridota heheva. Next base: position 1,961,937 of record JAIGNY010000033.1, read on the forward strand.
TATCTTCTTCTATATCTACTATATAAGCATTAAACAAAAACATAATACAGTTTTACTAGTCTTTTGATTTAGCTCTTGAAGGTATGCACATTTCTTACAAGAGATTCATATTACAACACATTGCATATGTAGCATAGGTGTATTATTATCTCCTTAATTTCTGTATTACACCTAATTATATTGTGTTTTATTTCTTGGAGGTGATTAACTGGTCCATGACCTGCCTTGGTGCACTGGTGTTACCACACAAATATATTAGGAGGAGTCAAGATGCATGTCTTGTCTCTATGTGGTCAATACCAGTGCACTGATGATTGTGAGTCTCTTTTCCAGGAAAATGGGTGGATGACACAGATTCATGCTCTCTTTGTCACCACGAGGTATCTAAAATAAAGTCATGTAATCAGTTAAAATCATGTATTTCTAGAGTTAAGACCTGTTTTATAATAATAATATTCCCAATATACTTGCAGAACACGTAGCCATAGTATGTGTATTCTGTTACACCAAACCATTTTTTTACCCACATGGCTAACACATGTGCAGTCCTTATAGTAGAATTTGAACAAGAGATTATGTATCTCTCAATCAAAATCATACACTCAATCAAAATCATACAACAAAATCATACACTCAATCAAAATCATACACTCAATCAAAATCATACACTCAATCAATCAAAATCATACACTCAATCAAAATCATACACTCAATCAAAATCATACATCAATCAAAATCATACATCAATCAAAATCATACACTTCAATCAAAATCATACACTCAATCAAAATTATACACTCAATCAAAAATCAACTTCAATCAAAAATATACACTCTCAAAAATATATACTTAATCAAAATTATACATTTCAATTAAAATTATCAATTAAAATTATACACTTCAATTAAAATTAATCATTTAATTCAAAATTAATTATACACTCAATTCAAAATATATACACTCAATTAAAATCATACACTTCAATTAAAATTATACACTTCAATCAAAATTATATACTAATTAAATTATATAAATCAAAATTATATACTTTAATTAAAATTATATTTAATTAAATTATATATTTAATTAAATTATACACTCAATTAAAAATATATTTCAATCAAAATTATAGATCATTCAATTAAAAATACACTCAATTCAAAATTATACACTCAATCAAAATTATACACTCAATCAAAATCATACACTCAATCAAAATTATACACTCATCAAAATCATACACTTAATCAAAATCATACACTCAATTCAAAATCATACACTCAATCAAAATCATACATCAATCAAAATCATACACTCAATCAAAATCATACACTCAATCAAAATCATACACTCAATCAAAATCATACACTCAATCAAAATCATCCACTCAATCAAAATCATACACTCAATCAAAATCATCTACTCAATCAAAATCATACATTTCAATCAAAATCATACACTCAATCAAAATCATACACTTCAATCAAAATCATACTCAATCAAAATTATACACTCAATCAAAATCATCCACTCAATCAAAATCATACACTCAATCAAAATCATACACTCAATCAAAATCATACACTCAATCAAAATCATACACTCAATCAAAATCATACACTCAATCAAAATCATACACTCAATCAAAATCATACACTCAATCAAAATCATACACTCGATCAAAATCATACACTCAATCAAAATCATACACTCAATCAAAATCATACACTCAATCAAAATCATACACTCAATCAAAATCATACACTCAATCAAAATCATACACTCAATCAAAATCATCCACTCAATCAAAATCATACACTCAATCAAAATCATACACTCCAATCAAAATCATACACTCAATCAAAATCATACACTCAATCAAAATTATATACTCAATCAAAATCATACACTCAATCAAAATCATACACTCAATCAAAATCATACACTCAATCAAAATCATACACTCAATCAAAATCATACACTCAATCAAAAAATCATACACTCAAAATCAAAATCATACACTCAATCAAAATCATACACTCAATCAAAAATCATACTCACTCAATTCAAATCATACACTCAATCAAAATCATACACTCAATCAAAATTATACACTCAATCAAAATTACACTCAATTAAAATTATATACTTCAATCAAAATTATCCACTCAATCAAAATTATCTACTCAATCAAAATTATACACTCAATCAAAATCATACACTCAATCAAAATCATACACTCAATCAAAATCATACACTCAATCAAATTATCATACACTCAATCAAAATTATACACTCAATCAAAATTATACACTCAATCAAAATCATACACTCAATCAAATCATACACTCAATCAAAATCATACACTCAATCAAAATCATACACTCAATCAAAATCATACACTCAATCAAAATCATACACTCAATCAAAATACACTCAATCAAAATCATACACTCAATCAAAATCATACACTCAATCAAAAAAATCAATATCATACTCAATCAAAATCATACACTCAATCAAAATCATACACTCAATCAAAAAAATCAATCAAAACACTCAATCAAAATCATACACTCAATCAAAATCATACACTCAATCAAAATCAACACTCAAAATCAAAATCCACTCAATCAAAATCATACACTCAATCAAAATCATACACTCAATCAAAATCAAAATCAAAATCAATCAAAATCAATCAAAATCATACACTCAATCAAAATCATACACTCAATCAAAACATCAATCAATCAAAATCATACACTCAATCAAAATCATACACTCAATCAAAATCATACACTCAATCAAAATCATACACTCAATCAAAATCATACACTCAATCAAAATCATACACTCAATCAAAATCATACACTCAATCAAAATCATACACTCAATCAAAATCATACACTCAATCAAAATCATACACTCAATCAAAATCATACACTCAATCAAAATCATACACTCAATCAAAATCATACACTCAATCAAAATCATACACTCAATCAAAATCATACACTCAATCAAAATCAAAATCAAAATCATACCTACCCAATCACTCAATCAAAATCATACACTCAATCAAAATCATACACTCAATCAAAAATCTCAATCAAAATCAAATCATACACTCAATCAAAATCATACACAATCAAAATCATACAAAATACACTCAATCAAAATCATACACTCAATCAAAATCATACACTCAATCAAAATCATCCACTCAATCAAAATCATACACTCAATCAAAAATCATACAAATCAAAATTACATCCACTCATCAAAATCAAAATCATACACTCAATCAAATCAATCAAAATCGATCAAAATCAAATCAAAATCATACACTCGATCAAAATCATACACTCGATCAAAATCATACACTCGATCAAAATCATACACTCGATCAAAATCATACACTCGATCAAAATCATACACTCAATCAAAATCATACACTTAATCAAAATCATACACTCAATCAAAATTAAGCAGCACATCTGATAGTTTTCAATATTGAAATTTAGCACAAGAATAAAAACAGTAACATTAAAGATGTTTTTCTTTCATATATCAAAACCTTACATACATTACAAATTCTTCAAACTTTAATTAGCCATAAATAAGAAACCTTCAGGTGCTTTTGTCATACTTTTAAAAATCATTTGATTCAGAAGTTAAAAGATCTTTCTGGTAAATATAGATTATGTGCCGGTCCTTGTATCGTTAAGTACAACTTCATCATAACATACTGGATCTTCAAAGACCTTTGCTGCTTGGTGTCAATGTATATTTTACAAAAAGACACCTAAAATATAATTGATTTTTGTTATTATTTTCTCTTCTTCTTTTCAACACAGACAATGTCTTAAAGATATGGAGAGTCTTTCCGTTTGCTGAGGAGTGCCTGGCCCGTTGATGTCCATTTACTGCGCTCACACCCCTCTTCACATGTCCGTTATGAAGAATACACTCTGCGTCGCTTTTCAAGATCCATCGTCTGCTACTTACAATTTGGTCCACTACAATTTGGTAACAAAAAGTGTGTAACCTTGCTAGTTAGGGAGAAGTTTAGTGGTAAATATGTTTTGGTGTACAATTGAGGAAAAAGTTAGTTATTGCTAAACCTATACTTAAGCTATATGATGATCCATGCTGTCCTCGTTTTAACTTGTGTAACAAGACACCAGTCTATTGCATGGTGGAGGACAATAACATGCCTATAACAACCATGGAAAAAATGGTCTGGACAAAACAGAAACAAAAAAAATGTTGGTATTCTCCATCTGTACCTCCCCCCTCCCCCAAGTGGATGAGAGCACATGGCTCTCCATGGACAGGACACCAGTCTATTGCATGGTGGAGGACAATAACATGCCTATAACAATCATTGTCAAAATGTTCAGGACAAAAGAGAAACAAAGAAAATGTTGGTATTCTCCATCTGTACCCCACCTCCCCCTCCTCCTCTTCCTTCCCCCAAGTGGATAAGAGCACATGGCTCCCCATGGACAGGACACCAGTCTATTGCATGGTGGAGGACAATAACAAGCCTATTACAACCATTGCCAAAATGGTCAGGACAAAACAGAAACAAAAAAATGTTGGTATTCTCCATCTATGCCTCCCCCTCCCCAAGTGGATGAGAGCACATGGCTCCCCATGGACAGGACACCAGTCTATTGCATGGTGGCCTATTACAACCGTTGTCAAAATGTTCAGGACAAAACAGAAACAAAGAAAATGTTGGTATTCTCCATCTGTACCCACCTCCCCCCCCCCCTCCTCCCGCCCCCTGCATTTGAAAGTTGCATGTTTCTTTGGAAGAAACCACATCAAATGACAATTTCAATAATGAATGAAGGAGAATGTTTTTGTTTGATCAATTTTTGTCCTTATAGTACAGAATGGAAGGAGTGTAAATTTCCAGACATCCAAGTGTATTTTAAAATTTGATTTCTGAAATTTTAAACAGTGAACGTTTACCATTAACCAATTGTAAACATTAGTGAAACACTTGTGCAAATAATTCTCACAAACTGCAAAAAATAAATTATTAGATTTACTCAATGGTACTTAATTTTCAATGAGGCAATATTACTTTTACAATTATACGTGTATATTTAAGTGTATAAACGCTCTCCTCACTATGGCAGATGTGTTCACTCAGTTGGAACTGTGAGGAGCTATTAAATGTATTATGCAATACAGAAATGTATCATGAGATACAGAAATGTATCAGGTGATAAAAAAATGTATCAGGTGATTAAAGAAATATATCAGGTGATAAACAACCAAGCCATCATGACATTATACCACCATTTTCAGATATATTTATATCTTATCTTACAGATTTGATAATGCATTCTTTAAAAAAAAAATCTTTCTTTTTATTCAACCTGCAGGTCGTAATGATCATAGCCCTGAAGATGACCACATCGACAACATCACAGGTTTAACATGTAATCCTCGAATGAGATACTTTGCCTCCTCAAGCACAGATGGAACAATCAAGATATGGGATGAGGACAACAAACTTATAAGGTATAAAACTTGAAGCATTAGTGGGATTTGAGGGAGCATTTAAGTATTGTGTGAAGCTCAGTTTATCTCTCAGTTAAGAGTGATCAATGCTAATAGCTGAATGTAGTTACAAGAATTTTAATGTATTGAAAACGTTTGACACATTTGGTATATTCTATTTACTTTATCATCCACAATCGTTATTAGCATAAGATATTTCCAATCATGGGCTCATGTCAATTTGGTTTTCATCTTTGGAAGCATTTGTTCTAAGCAACTGCAATTGTTAATACTTGGGATATGTATTTTCAGAAATGTGTTTTTCATGAAAAATTGGGTGAAATCATTTAATGAGCTTTGTTGATAGTTCTGATTTTGATAGTTGTGATTTTGATAGTTCTGATTTTGATTGTTCTGATTTTGATAGCTCTGATTTTGATTGTTTTGATTTTTATAGTTCTGTTTTTGATAGTTCTAATTTTGGCAGCTTTGATTTTGATGGTTCTGATTTTAATTGTTCAGATATTGATTGTTCTGATTTTGATAATTTGATTTTGAATTTGATCATTTTGATAGTTCTGATTTTGATAGTTCTGATTTTGATAGTTCTGTTTTTAATAGTTCTAATTTTGACAGCTTTGATTTTGATAATTCTGATTTTAATTGTTCTGATATTGATTGTTCTGATTTTGATAGTTCTGATTTTAATAGTTCTGATTCTGATTGTTCTGATTTTGAATTTGATCATTTTGATAGTTTTGATTTTAATAGTTCTGATTTTGATAGTTCTGTTTTTAATAGTTCTAATTTTGACAGCTTTGATTTTGATAATTCTGATTTTAATTGTTCTGATATTGATTGTTCTGATTTTGATAGTTCTGATTTTAATAGCTCTTATTCTGATAGTTCTGATTCTGATAGTTCTAATTTTAATAGATTGATTTTGATAGTTCTGATTTTGATAGTTCTGATTTTGATAGTTCTGATTCTGATTGTTTTGATTCTGATAGTTCTGATTTTTGTTCTGATATTGATTGTTCTGATTTTGATAGTTCTGATTTTAATTGTTCTGATTTTGATAGTTCTAATTTGGATAGATCTTATCTTGATACTTCTGATTTTGATAGTTCTGATTCTGATTGTTCTGATTTTGATCATTTTGATAGTTTTAATTGTTCTGATTTTGATAGTTCTGTTTTGATAGTTCTGATTTTGACAGCTTTGATTTTGGTAGTTCTGATTTTGATAGTTCTGATTTTGATTGTTCTAATTTTGATTTTGATAATTTTGATAGTTTTGATTCTGATAGTTCTGATTTTGACAGCTTTGATTTTGGTAGTTCTAATTTTAATTGTTCTGATTTTGATTTTGATCATTTTGATAGTTCTGATTTTGATAGTTCTGATTTTGATAGTTCTGATTTTTGATTCTGATAGTTCTGATTTTGATTGTTCTGATTTTAATAGCTCTGATTTTGATAGTTGTGATTTTGATAGTTCTGATTTTAATAGTTCTGTTTCTGATAGTTCTAAATTTGATAGTTTGATTTTGATACTTTTGATTTTAATTGTTCTGTTTTGATAGTTTTGATTTTGATAGTTCTGATTTTGATAGTTCTGATTTTGATAGTTCTGATTTTGATAGTTCTGATTTTGATAGTTGTGATTTTGATAGTTGTGATTTTGATAGTTCTGATTTTGATAGTTCTGATTTTGATAGTTCTGATTTTGATAGTTCTGTTTTTGATAGTTCTAATTCTGATAGCTTTGATTTTGATAATTCTGATTTTAATTGTTTTGATTTTGATAGTTCTGATTTGATAGTTCTGATTTTGATAATTCTGATTCTGATAGTTCTGATTTTGATAGCTTGATTTTACTTTTATAGCCATTAAACCCAAACAAACAAACATTGATTGTTCTGCAATATAAGAGTTAAGGATGCACAAAGTAATCAGTATCATATTTATCATTTGTTCTCTGTTCCCTACAGGGCCATTAAACTGAATGCAGACCCTCTGAGCTTGAATTTTTGTAGCCCGAGGGGGGACTTACTAGTTGGCATCGGAACCCATATTCACAGAATTGATCACAGACGATGTGAGTAGCAATTTACCTTGCTTAGCAGTGTACACTTAAAGGTGTATCAACAAGTACCGGAGTTATCTGTTAAGTCTCACAAATGCATGAAATGATAATTTATACATTTTGAAGAAGAAAAAAATTTCGTTTTGAGTTATAGCTGATTCAAGTTGATGTATGTGATGTATGAATGGAAACACAAGATCAGTAAAAAAGAAAATTAGCAAATGAGACCACCAACTGTTCAGAGTTGGCATTAAATATAAAATTCCCCACAGTTCTGAATAAAGGTGTCAAAAATCGTCCCATCAAAAATTGTGACAGAAATAATATTATTGTTGTAAATACATCTTTATGTGCTCACACTTTCCCACACATGTTCCCTCTTTCGCAATTTAATGTGGGAGACATTCTTAGAGCAATGAGCCTGAACCGTTGTGGTAAAAACCTTAATTTTTACCTCATATACCCTTGCATACTCAATAAATCCCCCTCCCTCCACCACCCCCACCCCCAACACCCCCCACCCCCACCACCCCCACCCCACCACCCCCACCCCACCCCACCCCCCACCACCCCCACCCCACCACCCTCCCCAATTTGTTTTTGTTTTTTTGTTCTTCCTGCAAATTCCTGTTTTTTCCTGCAGTTATAATAACCATGTTTTTTTTCCATGTCTATATCTTCAAGATCTGTGGCAGGATTATAGCTTAGTCTGGAGTGGAAGTGGGGATAGGGGTGCATATGTTAATTTTGGATAGGTTCTCATGAGTTAACTTTAGAACTTCTGTTAGGGTCCAAGAGTTCATGAAGAACATAATTGAATTTTAGTACAATGGAGTTGTAGGTAACATGATCAGCTTTTCTTCTTTTCCCAAATTTATTCAGACTTACCCCGTCCATTTTTGCGAAAAATGGTGTCCATGGTATTCCCGGAGATTCCAACAGAGAAAGTCATTCCCTACGATAACAAAAATGTCCGAGCCCTATCACCTCTGGGATACAAGAGGCTGATGGCTGCCCGTTCATCAATATTCAAGTAAGTTAACTAAATGTGAAATGATCTGGCAAAAGGTAATTAAAATTACTTGTGACATCGTCAGGGCCGCTGAGAGAAATGCGAGGCCCGGGGTGCAAAGTGAAATTTTGGGTCCCCATATCGGAAAATTCTGAAGAGCAAAAAAAAGAAAAGGTCATTACCTATTTCTGTTCCAATTTTACATTGTTTTTGCCATTGTCAAGTATGGGTTTTCACCTATTTTAAAGAAGGGGGAAGGGGAAGGGGGGGGGGGGGTGGCTTTTTGAATGCACATTTCTTTTCTTAATTTGTATGGGCCCTTAGGTCTGCCCCCCTTTAAATCTTTTGGCGGTACTGGATATCGTAATATTGAATATATTTCCCTCTGTAAAAGTGTTTTGTGAATTTGTTCATAACTGAGGTGAGGGTAGTAGAGTGCAATGGAGGTCATGGGTCAGGGTGTTGTTACATTTTTAGTTTTGGTTAGAAAAGAGATTAAACCAGGTCAATGGGACCAGATTACATACTTATAGCATGGAAGGAACTGAAATTATGAAAAAAAGATGGCTTTTCCCTTGTTTTTTTTTTCTTTTCTGTGATATTTTTTAAAAGAACATTTTAATTTTTCACTGGAATGAATGAACAGTGAAGGAAAAACAAAATTTTGCCAACCTGCAAGAATAACATCATTTAAAAAAATTGCAGAATTTTCTTTCTAATATTGAGAAAGTTTAACAACCTAGTGATGCAGATATCATTCAATTTTACTCAGCATTGCATCTCAGAATTGATACTTTATTGTCACATTCACAGGCATCAAAGCCCAAAATTTTTTGGGCCAAGATACTTTAAGCAAAAAATTGTGTTTGTTTATTTTACAAAAATATCCATATTTTCATTTCATTGTCACTCTGCAGACCTTTTTTTTATTTTTTGCTTAAACCGTGTGATAGATTTTGCCTAAAATTATATTTCTTTCAAAGTTGGAGATATAAGTGTACCTCATGGTCATATTGGTCAAATTACACTGAATGCAGGAAATAGTACTGACCATACCCTTAAAGTCTTGTATATATATTTGGACATTGTATATGGGATTGATTTAAATTGACCATCTTTGAATTAAAACATTTTTCTGCTAGATGTAGTCACCTGTTCTTGACAGTAATAGACAACAGTGACTTTGCTTAGTCAAAATTGAACCCATGTACAAACATTCAGTCTTGAAACATTTAAATCTTAGTCTTTTCTGTACCTGATAACCATTACTAAATGTTTTCAATATTTTAAGGAATTCATCACAACAGTTGCACAGCATAAAGGTCAGGGGACTGACCTCATCATCACAAAGGTTTGAATTGACTTGCATCCACCGTTTCTTATCAAGTAGCCCTTTTTAGAAATGAAAACCTTTCCCCACAAAAGCTACTTCTTATAAATTTCTACCACATTTTACCATTTCTATACCATTTTTTACACTGTCATTCTGTTTGCGCATTCAAATTGAAAGTTTCTTTATTTAGAAAATAAAGAAGAAAAAAAGTCTTACCCTAATATTTATTTTTAGTTTTAATGCATTTCGACCATATTTTACCATTTTAAACCCTCTAATTTTGTGTGCACATTTTTTCAGAGTTTAAGATATAACCTCTTTGACACTATCAGCATGAGTTGCTAATGTACCACTTAGCAACATAAATCTGATCCTTGTAGAAATAGTTCCTAGCTTTGCATAACTAACAAACTCTTATACTGAAAGTAGGTGTTGCCTCCTGTATGTAATTTTCTAGTGGCAATGGTATTTCTTGTTTATTCCTTAATCCTTTGGCCAGCCTATCTTCACTCTTCCTTATTCTGATTCCAAAATCAGTCTTTCTAGATTTTAGTTAAGGAATTAGTTAAGTGGTCAAGCAAGATCATCTTAACTGAAAGAGCACTGGTGCGAACACAATGTTGAAGAAAGCACATGCATCTTATTCCGTTAAAAGAAGGTATTCAAGTTTAAAGTTGTGTCTTATTTGTGTAGAAAATTACTATAGAAGGTTGGTGCCCTCATTCTTACTTCTTGACAATTTTCTTAGTATACTATTCTACAAATTGATCTTTCTTCAACCTTTCTTCTGGTGGCAATTTACAATGATCTGACTGTTTTCCAAACATATACAATGGTTTTTAAAGCCAGCAAAAATATCAGGAATAAATACACGCAAAGACGTTGAGGAATATGAGGATGCAATGACACACCTAGCGTGATTTCTAGTCGTTTCTACACAAATACTATTTTTGAATGCTTCATCTGTTTGTGCCTTTTGACACACAAGATGGACTTGCTTGACAACATGAAATGTCCACTTACCAATAAACAACATGGATATATTTCTTATAAGCTTTTCTCTCATGTCTCTCACTTATACACCGCATATACGAATTAGTTGGTAGCTTTCTTATATGGTGATGGGCCTCCAGCATAATACCATGTTCGATGTAATAAGCGCCTGAGTGCTTCAAAAAAAGAATTGCACCACTTTTTAGGCCCAAACTTTCTTCTTATTAGGCACCCGTGCCTCCAGGGCTGTGCGTACAGTGTGCTTTTTAAACTATATTGTGGAACTAATTCTATACTAGCCCCACAATAACCACCATAAATCATTGTTAGCGTCAGATGCAAAATAAGTAAAGTATGTTGCAAAACTTATTTCAAGCCTACAAATTAATCAAATGAATTATGTTAGCAGTCAAAAATGTTGGGTGGGTGTTTGTTACAGCAGGGGCACTTAATACGTCAATACAGTGACATTGTTTTAGAAAACAACTTTTAATCGTTATGCTTGCTGTTCTCCAAGTACTCTGCTCCCTTGTTATGAAGCTACTTCTTCCATCGCGTATGTTTGTTGTCATTTTATGCAAATTTTCTGTATTTGTATAAGTAATACAATCTCTCACTCATCATGAAAGTGCTTAATCTTCAGTTACTGACCGGTAAGTTGTACAGGCTGGTCCCTGCTTACATTTACAATGTGTGTATTGCAAAAAGGATTTTCTCTCTAAGTTTATCCAGGCCCATAATTTTCTTAATGAGAAACATACTTTTACCCAAATGCATTTTTGCAAAAACTCAATACAATAGCTGTACAATAGCTGGCAACTTAGTAACAAATTATGCTGAAACATTTTTCAGGTTTTGTTCTTTGATTTCTCTTTCCTTGACCAATCTGATCCTTGTAAATACTTTTTCCTATAAAAACTTTCATTAATTTTGCCAGCATTTGGAGGTGTTTTTGGAACATTAGCCACCCCCCGAACCTGTAAAATCTTGTATCATATCTAAGAACTAGTCATAAATGTTGCAAAATGTGTGTAATTTGACCTTGATATTGTTAATATTCATAGGTCAAAGCAATTGTAAGATTGCCAGTGCCATTGTAACTGGAAAGCCCCTTTGAAATCCTTAAAGGAGACAAAGTCCCACACAATCCTTATTTCATATGATAGAATTGAAAATAACAACAGTTTCATACCCCCTCAAGCAATCTAACACAATTTTTATATTTATTAAAAACTTTAATTCTACTACTAAATAGTACTATGGGGGCCACCATTTTGATATAAAAACATGCAGAATATGATGTCATCAGCCCAGCAGGATGTTGGAATGCTTTGTATTTCTTTATAATCTACCTCAAGATTTCTAGGTTATGAGAAATTTCTTTTTCTTTTGTAAGGGTTAATGAATTTGTTGTGTACACATGAAATTAACAAAACATTCTGTGACATCATTTTGAAATAAAAACTTTAATCACATTTATAAAGAAATACAGTAAATTGCTTATGTCCCTATTGTAGAAATTTATGTCATCATGCACTATCACAGAATTTAACAAAATGGCAGCCTCCATTTGTCAACTTCAAACATGAATAACTTGAGATAGAAATAAGATTTTGACTTGCTGTTTTTGGTAGATGGTTAAGATTTATATCCTCTATCATATAAAATAATGATTGTATCAGACTTTATGTCTCCTTTAACATTATGATTTTCAATTATGTGCTCAGGCCATAGCCAGCATGCCTTGCCACTTGAGAAGGTATGTGCCACTTTGCATAAAAAGTTAACAAAAAGTATAACACATAGGTATATGGAGAATCTGCACAAGTGTCCCTCTCCCTTTCCTCCTCCACCTTTAAAGCGCTTGTGCCCCTTGTGAAAAGTCCTGTCTACGTGCCTGTGTGTTGTACTTTCAGTAAGTACCATAAGAGTATAGAACATTAGTTTCATTCTTTCTGGAATTTTAAAGTTAAGAATCATTCAATTGATTAGATACCAATGATTTTTAGGAAAGTGATTATCAACTCTCAATGAAACATGTACAATCAATAAAAGCTATGCATGAAAGCATTTGGTTATCATCTCATTTGTTTGTTTGCCTATACACTAGGATATGATATTATACTATGTTGATATAATGACTATAAGAATAATTCAAGCCAATTTTTAGGCAACCAATCAAATTTCCTGAGCTGACTAGCCTCAAATAATGCAGGAAATTAGACTTGTCCACACACTTGCATCACCTACATTTATCATATTTTATGGGCAAGGTTATAGTTTGGGGCTGATGTCAGCAATGCTACAATTTTTGAGGCAATATACAATCCCCCCTCCCCCCGTTCCCACAAGAACAAAATTAAGCACCTATGCATATGTTGACGGAAGATGAACAATAATTTTCTTTCATGGATTTTTCTTTCTGTAGGTTTGAAACATTTGAAGATGTTCTCACAGCAGAAGAAAGAGAAGAAATTTCCAAAGAAGCTAAAATCAAAGAGGAGGTTTGTGAAAACTTGTTTGTTTACCTTAGACAAAGGACCACTCTTTTCTCTGAGATTCTTTCACTAATTAAGGGTTCATGGCCAATATGACTTTCCCTACCATCTGTATGCTGCAGGCATGATGAAATAACTATCCTTACGAGGAATGGTCCATCAATCATTCATGGGTTTTGCACAAAGTCCTCCCAAGCATATAATGTATATTTTTTATTTAGGCTCCGCCAAGGACTTATCTCATTCACATCACTGAACAGCAGTTATGTGGCTTGAGCCCAAGATGAATGACCTGTTGTGTACAGTGTAACAGTAGCTGGTTGCTAACAAGTGAACTGTGAATAGACTATGAAGATGTTGTCAGTTAAGAAGGTATAGATTACCCCTGTGTTGTGTATGGTGTAACAATAGCTGGATGCTAGTCAATGAATTGTGAAAAGTCTCTCGGGTTGAATGGTGTGGATTACCCCTGATTTTGAGAAAATCGGGGGTGTCGGGTTGGAGGGGTCTAAGGGCTAAAAATTCTTAATGGATAATGGACAGTTGGGCTTGTTTAGAGGATGAGGTGATAGTCAAGTGTGCGGGGAAGATCAAATGTCCATTATCCCCTAACAAAGAGATATGAGAGAAAGCTATAATCTAGAAACTTAGTTCATGAACATTTTTTTTTATATTTGAAATAAAGGAGATTATATCAAAACAGGAAATTTAATATTTTCTTTTAGATTTTAAACAATCTTCAACAGAATTAAACACTGACATTAAGTAAAGCAAGTAACTTCTCCAACCTTACCTTACATTTACCTATCCTCTTCGTACCAAGTGGCACATAAGACCTCCATAGAGCGCCTTCATTGGTCGTGGTCCTTGGCTGCATTCTGTGAGTCATTCCAGACCTTCCAACCTGCGCCATTTCTTTCTTTTACTACAGTCCACGCGCCATGCTGTTTTGGGGCTTTCTCTCTTCCTTCTGCCTTCTTGCGTTCATGTCAGTGCAATGTTGCATGCTGTCATTATCAAGCTCTTGTCTCAGCGTATGCCCAATACACCTCCACTTCCTCTTCTTAATTTCTGCACTCATTGGTTTCTGTTTGGCTCATTGTGATAACTCTTTGGTGTTCACCCGATCGTGCCATTGTATCTTCAGGCATTTGTTCTGGAAAACATCTAATTCATTTGCATCACCCTTGTTTATTTTCCATATCCATATAATAAGACAGGAAGTTCAAGTGTCGTATTGTTCTTTATTTACTGTAGTTGAGCTCCATATCTTACGTAGTCTGATAAATATTCCTCTGGCCTTCATGATTATGCTTTTCATATCATGCATTCCACTTCAATCATGATGGATTCATATTCACAACATCCATTTGTCAAAGAATAATGTATAATTCAAATTAATGGTGTGTCTCCTCTCATCAACTGCATTGCAGAAAACAAAACTCAAGTGTGCCTAAATGTCGTAACTATTACGCCTGTTTTGTCTTTTGTGGTGGAGATTGCAAAGCAAATTGGTTTCCACAGTCTTTGCTGTTATAGATAATTAATTAAATTAGAAATTGAACAATTTTATTTTGTTTTCACTATGAAGCTGGAGTGGGTGCACAACCAGTACTCACAACTGGTTAATAAAATGACCTCTAAGTAAATATTTCAAAGATTTCTTTCGGAACTTTATGAACTCAAAGAAGCAAGTGTGTGCCAATTCTTTTGTTACAGTAATTTATTGGAATTTATTGTATAATTAATGACAACAAGAGAAAAAGTTTTTTGAGTTTATTGAAAAAAAAAATAATTGGTGGTGAGCATGCGAGGCATAACGTGAACCTATGTAATGGCGATTTTGTCCATCCGACTGTCCGGCAGTCTGGTCGTCCACAGTTTTTCCTGAGATTTCCTCAGAAATATTAAAATGTTTTGAGAATTTCTCAGGAAATGTTAAAGTTTTTTCAGATATCCTTATGGAAGGTTAGAATTTCCTTACAAAATAATTTCAGAAACAAGTAAGACAGATTGAAGACTAGTTTTTTAAAAGTCTATAAAACATTTGATATTTCCTTAAAAAATAACTGTAAAATGATATAATTTTCCAATATTATTCAGAGATCCTGAAGCGTCTCTTTCGTAGCACTGAAGATTTAAAATCCTAAAATTTCTTTTAAATATTTAGGCACCAACGGTTGTATCAGGCACGATTATTAAACTCCGCCTTTATTATTTTGTTTATTTGCATAAAGCTGCTACAGTATATGAACTGACCAGATTTTTTTATTTGGTATGCTCTGTCAGGGAGTGTGACAGGATGTGACTGCATATGGACATAGGGAGGGATGCCATGTGGGACATGGATGGGGGCCTTGCGTGACATATGATATAATGTATACCATGTGGTATACACCAAGGGCTATATCAAGCCTAGTTATTTGACTCCGCCTTTTTTTCTTATTCAACAGGTCATTTGTACATAAGTTATTATATGAACTGACACTTTCATACATAGTATGCTCAATCAGGGACTGTGATAGCTAGGATGAGACTTCTTATGGAGCTTATGGGATGTCATGTGGGATATGGGGTGAGATGCCATGTGGGACATGGGGTGGGATGCCATGTGGAACAGGGTGGAATGCCATGTGGGACAAGGTGGAATGCCATGGGATGGGATGTCATGTGGGACATGGGATGTCATGTGGGACATGGGGTGGGATGCCATGTGTGACATGGGGTGGGATGTCATGAGTAACACAAGAGAGTGACATAGGTTGGGATGGATAGGAGGCTATGTGGGACCTAGGATAGGAGGTGATTGGGACATAGGATGTGATGCCATGTGGGACATAAAGTAGGATGTCATTGGGACATTGTTAGGGATACCATGTGTAACATATGCTGGGATGTTGTGTGGTACATATGCTTGAATTAATGTGGGTCATACATGTAGGATGGGATCCATGTGGGACATAGGTGGGAGCCATGTGGGTCATAGGGTGGGATGCCATGTGGGACATAGGGTGGGATGCCATGTGGAATATATGGTGGAATGCCTTGTAGGACATATGGTGGAATGTCCCGTGAGACATATTGTATGGTGGAATGCCATGTGGGAGATATGGTGGAATGCCATGTGGGACATGGGATGTCATGTGGGACATGTGGTGGGATGTCATTTGGCAGATGGGATGGGATCCATGTGGGACATAGGGTGGGATGTCATGTGGGTCATATGATGGGATGCCATGTGGGAGATATGGTGGAATGCCATGTGGGACAAGGGATGGGATGGGATGTCATGTGGGACATGGGGTGGGATACCATTTAGAAAATGGGATGCCATGTGGGACTTCAGTGTGAGATGCCATTTTTATAATGATATGGGTGTCAATTTGCATGGGCATGCGAACCATGATGGTATTTACCATTCTATTTTCAAAGTGATTCTTGATATAGCTTTCATAATTCTCAATTCATCAAAGTGTTATTAGAGTTCTATTCAGCAAATTAAAATACTGCATTCGACGTATTAAGGGCCACTGTTCTAATAAGCGTCCACCAATTATTTTTTGACTGAGATAACAAAATTTATTTGATTAATTCGAAGACTCATTATACCCTAGACCAGTTAATTATGCTCAACACCACTATCCGGGAATCCTTTGCAAAAAAAGAACACTTCATTGCCATATTTTTTGACCTTGTGAAAGCTTTCGACACTACTTGGATATACGGCATTACCTGCAAACTTCACACCATCGGCCTCAGAGGCCATCTCCCCATCTTTATTCAAAACTTTCTCTCACCCAGGCAGTTCCAAGTTCGTATTGGCCACACCCTATCCAACCTGTACCCCCAAGAAGAGGGCGTCCCCAAGGCAGCATCCTCTCTCCCACTCTCTTCAATCTGAGCATTAATGACATCGCGAATAACTTGGCCCCAGCATCAAACATACCCTCTACGTGGATGACTTCACCATCTTCTACTCCTCCCCTAGCTTTACTATTGTTAAAAATAGGCTCCAAATCAGCCTCAACCAGCTGCAAGTTTGGAGCAACAATAACGGTTTTAATTTCTCCAAAGACAAGACGGTCTGCATGCACGTTTGTCATTTCAACAACCTCCACCCCAATCCGAACTTTGTGCTCAATAGGAATCACATCTCTAAAGTTGAACACACAAAGTTCCTGGGTCTCTAGACCCCAAGCTCACCTACAAGCAACACATCACCAACCTGAAATTAAAATGCATCAGCTCCCCCAACCTTCTCCGACTCCTCGCCAACACCACTTGGGTAGCGAACCGCTATGCTCTCCTCAAAACTTTCAGGCTCACCATTCGTGCCAAGCTTGACTATGGCAATATTGTCTACTGTGTCGCTCACAACTCATACCTCAAGCACATCAACACCATCTAAAATGAAGCCCTCAGGCTTTGTCTAGGTGCCTACAGGACCTCCCTGATCACTAGCTTTCATCTTGAAGCCAACGAACCCCCTTCCTACTTAGATGTAGAAAGCTTAGCCTCTCCTATGCTTTTAGAGTCCTCACTAACACCCAGAACCCTGTTTACAACCTCATTAGGTACCCCAATTTCTCCACCCTCTTTGATAGGGCTAAAACCCTATTACCTCCCTTCAGCTTACGCATTAAATCAGACCTCTTCCATCTCGGCATCAACCCCGCCACTCGCGGCACCTACTCCTGGCCCACTTTTCCTCCTTGGGCCACCCCCCTCCCTTCTGTCCACTTAGACGTCTCCACTCATCACAAAAGTCAAACCCACCCTAACCTCTTCATCAATCTCCACAGCCAAATGAAAGACCAACTATCAAATTACACCTCCATCTATACTGATGGCTCAAAGGAAGGCAACAAGACAGCTGCTGCTGCTGTCATCCAAAACATCACCCTCAGTAGCAGACTTCCTGACTACTCATCCATCTTTTCAGCCGAGGCTAAGGCCATTCTCCTCGCCTTCAACTTTATTGAGTACTCTCCTATCAGCCACTGCCATTTTCTCCGACTCAAAGGCTGTTCTTACGTCTTTACTCAATCTTAAATGGGATAAGCTCACATGCCACCTCCTCATCCGGAAACTTTTTTTTCCCACCCTCTGCAGGAAAAGTGTTCTTTTCTTTTGGATACCCAGCCATGTTGGCATCCCTGGCAATGACAGGGCTGATGCAGCCGCTAAGCTTGCCCTCAACCTCCTCTCTACCCCTTTTCCCAAAACTCTCTCTGACATCAAACCGCTTATCGCTTCCCTTGTTCGTGACCGCTGGCAAACCTCATGGAACTCCCAAATTAATAACAAACTCCATGTCATCCAGCCCACAATTACGATCAAATCCACCATCAAGAGCCTCTCTCGTATCGACAGTGTTCATATTACCCATCTTAGAATTAGTCACACCCACCTCACTCACTCCCACCTCCTTATTGGTTCCCCCCAACCCCTCTGTAACAATTGCCACTGCACCCTCACAATCCACCACGTTCTTCTTGCTTGCCCCCTGTACAACCTTCCCAGAGCTTCCCTCGCTCCCCACAACTCAATTGCTGAGTTCTTCCAGAAAAATCTTCCTGATAAAATGATCTCCTTCCTTCATCATGCTTCCCTCTACAACCATATTTATTTCTCCTCTTCCACCCCCTCTCTACTTTGTTTTCGTTTCACCCATGCACCTCCTCCCTCGATCCCAGCTTTCTGACTTTTGTTCTTGAATTTCTCTCATTCTCCCCCTGTTTCCTTTCCTTCCTACCTCTAGAATGATCTGACCTCTCAGGCACAATTTGACCCTCATTGTCGTGGTGCCGTTAAAACCTCATCAAACAAACAAACAAACTTATTATAAGTTTTGTTACATTATTTGTTTACTTTGTGTCTTACTCTGATGATGTTTTTGTAGTGGTTATTGTGTGGCTAGTTTATAACCAGTTCACCACATACTGCAGTTTGACTAGCACACTGTGCACGGCCAGGAACATGGGCGCTTATTAGGAAGAAACTAAAAGTGATGCATTTCTATTTTCGTAAGTGCCTCGGGCGCCTATTACATCAAGTACGATAGCATTACAAACCCCTAGCTTGATCCAGGAAGAGGCAGGGTGTCACTGACCAAAGGGGCATTTATAAGGTATCAAGGACACTCATGAGGGTGGCACTTGAAATGTAAATAAGCGAGTAATTAATCCAACAAGTAGTGGCCATGCATCTTTTTATATTGCGGAGCTGTAATCAACATAAAGAACCCAAAATAGTTCTTAAAATGATATTTTTGTGAACAAAATGTAGAGTGCCTAGTGAAAAGGGGTAGGGAGAAGGCAATAAGTGGTTAAGTGGAGTGCCTTTGGAAAAAAAGTGAAACTAAGGGCCTGCATTGTAGACTCGGTGCTGCAGGTTTTGTTTTTCAATGTTATGTACCTAAGATCCACAAAGGTTAATCTAGAAATATATGTATTTGAAGGTTTATACTGTATAAGGCAGAGACTATAATCTATTATCACTTGAGTATAGTAAATGGGATTATAATATATCAATGCAATATTTCTTGAATTTATTATACAGGCATTCGGTGTTTTAGCAGCAAGAGAAGATGAGTTACAGAAACTGAGGGATGGAGAGCTGCAATCTTCTCGGAAATACAGATCACCAAATAAAAGCAGTTCTGCCGCTTCCAAAATCCAAAACCAGGGGTTCAAGAGATATTGGAGCCTGATGCATTTAGAAACAAAGCGACCCCACATTCCAGATGAAGACGACTTTAACCCATGATTGGGAAGATGATGGCGATGATGAAGAGGCACCTTGGATTCCCGACATGGAACCTAGCGGCTTCTTTCCAGCAATATCCGATGCAAAAAGACCAAAACCGAAAAAGAAATTCAAAGATGTCGTAAATGAAGAAAATGAAAGACAAATCAAAAGGACCGTAAGCGATGTCGGACCTTCAATTCATCCCTCAGGATTTATCCCTAATTCTGTCTTGGTACGTTTGCTCTGGCCGGGAGAGAGGAAAATAGAGTCTCGACATACTCCATACAGACCACCCAAATTGTCCGAGTCACAAATAGCAGAAATAGCTGCTCGAACAAAGGTATGAACTATGTCATTTTATTTCTGATTTTACATTAATCTTAAGTTTTGTGAGGATTCTTTTATGAAATATTAGGTAAATTAATTTAGTTTGTTAAGGGCTAATTTCAGATTTTAAAATTTTGATCCATACAGAAATCCCTTTCTTTTCCCACTGTATTTCATGTATATATTTTGAAAAATGAAAGCTAAAAGAAAAGGTTTGACGATTAAAATTGTATAGCAACTTGCATTAGGAGGTTTTTTTTTTTTTTTTTTTTGAAAAAATAATCCGATCCGAAATAACATATTAATAACTATCATTAGGTTCCTGGTTTTACTTTTTCTTTGTTATGATTTCTTTTCCTAAAAAATATTAATGAGTTTTGAAATGTGATTTTTTTCATATCATGTCAATACTTTGTCCTCAGGAAACTTAATTTGATCAAAAGTTAGCCCCAGTTTACCCACTGCTCTTATGTAGTAGTCACTGTATAGAAGAGACCAACTTGTTTTACTGCAGTAAGTCATAATTCTTTACACTCTTATGCTGTTAATTAAGGCAACTCTTTTGGTTTTCAATAAAGATTTCCATTGAAGTGATGTTTGGGAAGTGGTTGTTTAAAATCTAAAGGTTCTGGTTCTTTTAAGCTTTTGGGTGCAAAGAAGTGATACTAACATATTTTTTAATGTGTCTCGTACCTTTTTCCTTAAAGCCGCACATGGAAAGTCCAGAGGTATTTTTTGTGTTCTGCTTGTTCTACGTGTTTTAGTTTGCTGTGATATTTATTCTCAAAATGGTGTGATGAATAGTTAACACTTAAAGCAATATCAAAATGTGGATGAATTGTTGAAATTCATGCCATGTTTAATGCAACATAAAGAGGAGATACTAATAATGTTCTGCTAACAAGAATTTACAAGATAGTTTTTAACAAAATGTTTCCTCATTATTAAAAGGAGCACAACACAGATTTTGCTACATAATTTGTTCTTGTTTAACCCTTACTCTACAAGCACTTTTTTGAAAATGCGCCTGGGAGGTGGAGTTAAAGACGGGGCACCCAAAATAGTGATAATATTGCCGCATGATAGAGTAAGGGTTAAGCACAGGTGAATTATGGAAGGGTCATCTATCTTCCAAGCAGCAAAGACGGGCTCGTTCCGCTTCAGTGATGCAGTAGGTCACCCACCGGGACCATGCTGCCTATATTTTCGAGTTGGCACACTTGTCGCGGGTTGATTAACCCTTACTCTACCAGCACATTTTGGAAAATGCACCTGGGAGGCAGAGTCGAAGACGGGGCACCTAAAACGGCAATAATATAGCTGCGTGGTAGAGTAAGGGTTAATCCAAGAATACTGAATCCTTTTTGCCTTAAAGCTCTGTGAACATAGATGGATATTTAGTACACTAGATAAAGAAATTTTAGTGCACCCATATATAGGACTTTTAGTAAACCAGATACATTAATTTCAGTTTCCAGCTGTAGGAATTAGTATATAGATTTAGGAATTTTCTCACTTATGTTCTTTTTGGAGATCGGCAATTTAAAATTTACATCAGTTTTATAACTAAAATACAGTATTTTACATAAAAAAATGCCCAAGGCACTTACGAAAAAGAATTGCACACTTTTTAGGCCAAAATTTCTTCCTAACAAGCTATTTAAACTACATTGTACTTATATGTGAACTGGTTTTATACCAGCACATCAATAACCACCACAAAAACATCGATTGTAACATGCAAAGAAAGCAAAGAATGTAAAAAAACTTGAGTATTCAAGTTAATCAAATATTTATGTTATCAGTCATAAAAAGTTGGGTGAGGTTTATTAGAGCATAAAAAATGTCAATTAAGGTAACTAATGAAAACTCACGAAAGTAGTTTTTGGATTCCTTTAATGCTTAGACCTCTTAAAATTTTTGACAAAACAAGATTCAACTTCAAATCAGATGTACACTGCATGTACATATAATACCCAAAATTAATGGTACAACTTTGAAGTATACTATTGCATATATTAAGCAGGAAATAAGAGAAATCAATAACTAAAGTTTTACAAAGGAATTTGTGATCAAGTTTCCATCCATATCTGTCATAAGTTTATGGGGAAATTCACAAAATCTTAATTTTCAGATCAATGTTCATAGGCTTCTGAGAGAATTTATTTAAAAAAATTGATGCTTAAAATCTCCTATTCAATTTATGTCACCTACATTTGACCTAACTGACTCCTATGACTGAAATAATCCATAACTCATTTAGGTTTGGTCATGCAAAATATAATTAAAAGAAGAAAAAAAATCATCAGAGGTCAGGGGTGTAGCTAGCCTTTAGGATTTGGAAGGGAGACTTGTAGAATAAAAAAACATGATGGCATAATAAAGTGGTCTTTAAACTGTCCACTTGGCTAAATTTTACTGAAGAGCAAAAAAAGAAGGTCATTGCCTCAAACTGTGGACCTTTTAGCAAAATTTCTGGACCTTCTAGCAAAATTTCTGAACCTTTTAGCAACATTTCTGAATCTTTTAGCAACATTTCTGAACCTTTTAGCGAAAATTCTGAACCTTTTAGCAAAATAATTTCTGGACCTTCTAGCAAAATGTACGGACCTTCCACCTCGTTGGGGGATGAAGGGGGTGGGATGTACAACCTGCTCAACAGGCTACACCCATGGTGCAAAGGAAAGTGGGCAATCAAAAATGATGTGCACAGAGGACATTGTGGGCTGAAGTTCACTTTGTACAAAGGCAAGTTTCATACATGAGGGATGTTGGCATGAGCACTTTTGATGATAATTTACGATGCACGGAAAACTCAGCTTTCCCTATTGTCTCTTTGCCACGGGATAAGGGACAGTTAGACAGTTTAATGTTGCTCTGATTAAAGTTTCATTATTAATGACTGACTATTCTTTTTGCATATTAAATTTTTATGCACTGCACTTTATGCATTATGGTGATAAAACATTTCTGTGGTTTGTGTTGTTAAATATTGTTATTTGTGGTTTAATCTAGCTGTTTTTTCCCCTAGTTTATTAGTAATCGTCATCCAGCCCACCATTCCGATCAAACCCACCATCAACAACCTCTCTCATGTTGACAACGTTCATATTACCTGTCTTAGAATAGGTCACACCCACCTCACTCACTCCCACCTCCTTATTGGCTCCCCCAATACCCTCTGCAACAATTACCATCACACCCTCACAATCCATCATGTTCTCCTTGCTTGCCCCTGTACAACTTTCCCAGAGCTTCCCTTGCTCCCCACAACTCAATTGCCGAGTTTTTCCAGAAAAACCCTCTGTATAAAATTAATTATCTCCTTCCTTCATCTTGCTTCCCTCTACAATTATATTTAGTCCTCCTCTTCCACCCCCCCCTTCCCCCTCTCTACTTTGTTTTTTCACCCATGCACCTCCTCTCTCGATCCCAGCTTTCTGACTTTTAGTTCTTGTATTTCTCTCATTCTCCTCCTGTTTTCTTTCCTTCCTACCTCTAGAATGATCTAACCTCTCAGGCACAATTTGACTCTCATTGTCGTGGTGCCGTTAAGCCCTCATCAAACAAACAAACAAACAAACAATTATTAGTAATGTAAAGACAAATGCATGCTTGGATCCAGGACTCATAAAACACACTCAATTGACAAGTGAAAGATTTCTACTGGCAAGTCTCTGTCAAAGGACGTTCTGTAAAGCTGGCGATCCAGTTGATGTACAAAACTGGATCGCTATCAAGGTTCAAGTTTTCATCAGTTTCTGAATTCCTTATCAATCATAAAAACTAGCCGCAATTTGTGCCTATAGTTACCATTGTCAAAAATCACTGTCAAATTAGGGTTGTTCCAACTTTAACAGCCTGGATGTCTGGGTATTTTCACAGCAGATTGACAGAGTAATGCACTCAAAGTCAATTATATAAATGGAATAGTGGGTCACAAGTTGGCTAATTTTGTGGAAATAAATATTATTATTTTCATTACATTTTCTTTATTCATAATTGAACAATTGAATTAAGTTCAAATATTTGACATTATTCTGGATATTAATGATTGACCTTGCACATTATATTTCGCACAGTGCACCTTTTGTTTCATGTTGATTTACGATGTGTAAATATTTGCAACCAGCAACCAAATGTCATGGTAAAGTTATCAACTTGACAATTGGGCAAAAAAAGTTGTTGGTTGGATTTTAGGGATATCTGGACCTACTGGATTCCCAGGTACTTGTTAAATATTTCTATGTGAAATTTTTTTTAAATGGGATTTAGATCACTTGTTTTGAAAATGTTTAAAGAAGGGTGATAAAGTGAAGGCCTCAATAATTTTAAGGAAAGATTGGAGATAATTATTTTAACATCCATGTCCTTTTATGTTTCATGATGCACATTGTTATTTCAGCACATTTTATGAAAACTAATATTACTGAACAGTAATGAGTATAGTAAGGTCGAGAGGTTTAGAACTAAGGATGGATGAAAAGTGGATACCATTTTGTCACAAAAAAGGATGAGTTGAAATGAGAGGAAATTAAGGAAATAGTAACCTAATAAAGCTGAAATTGTTGAACATGGCTTTCTGTCCTCACTAAATCTGGTCACTGATGTCCAATTGATCCAGTAAAAATCTAGTATAGCAGTACCATTTTGGAAAAATGATTTTCTTGTAATACAAATTTCTTATTTTATTAAAATGACTGAAAATTTAAAGATTTTTCGAAGATTTTTTTAATTTTGTTTAAATAATTACAACTGAAAATATTCTTCTTAAATTTTTGTGTAAGAATTTAAATGTCAAACCAAGAATAAAGAAAATGTATTTTAAATGATGAACTAAGAAATGCTTACTGCATTAAATTAGCAATTACTGCACAACAAGGATTTTTCCACATATCCACATGTAACTGCATTGTAATGCTTGGACTGGACTCGATGCTCCCATGTCTGTAGAATTCAGCTCAGATCCTGAATCTATCTTAAAAACCATCTCAACATCTTCTTAATATTTTTATTTTTTATTTTGGTAAGCACTTTACACACAACTTGAGCAGTAGCATATAGTAGCTGTTTTGTATTGAAAACAGTTTTTTTGCCTAGCATATGTAGCAGATGTCGATAACGTATACTTCACAGGCCAAATTGCAAGATCATTCAACATTTTTACCTCACAATACTTTTCTGAAATCTTGATTTGTCAAATCATACCAGTTTGAATTTAAAACAGAAGATATTTAATATAAGTTAATAAATTAATTAAATCATATAGTAATTCTTTTGATTGTCTTTGTTTATATGAAATTAACATGCTTGACCATTAACTTTACCCCTTGTTGTGACTCCATGAAGCAATATCTTTCCTTAGGAGAAATGGTCTGTCAATCATTCACAGTCAATGCACACATTATTATACACATATATTTTTATCACCAGTTTAAAACAAATTTCTTCCACTAAGACACTTAACACAGTTGAGTGATTTCAATCACAAAAGTGCCCTGATTACTTAGCACTGGCTTCCTGTAATCTTATTCACACAAATAAGCTTGGGTTACTTGACTGTGGTGTGCATGGGAATGGCAGATAAACAATCATTGTTTGGAGTGGAAACACATTATACTAAACAGGAAGTTGGGTTGGTAATTGTCATACTTGAGTTTTCAGGATTAACTTGGTGTCAGATGCGGATAGGCTTAAAGAGAAACTTTTTGGCATGTCGGACCTGGAGCTCTCTGGAGTAGTCTAGGTCCCCGTGATTTTGCTTTTTTGTAGGGTATTAATGGACATGAAAATATTTTTTTAAATTTTTTTTAAAGAGACTGAGGCAACAGAAGGCCTATGAAAGACTCCAGAATGTTATAAAAGGTCAGAATATACACATGAATGTTCATAAACACCTTAAAGACAAAGGGCGAAAAAAACAAGACAGTAGAATATTTATACTGTTGTAGACAGACTTTCAAGTATATAGATTTATCGTGTAGTTATTTCATCATAGTTAAGTACAGGTCAGAAAATCTGGGGCATCCGAAAATTCAATTTAAAGCAAAATTGGATTGATAGTTGTCAATGGCTTTTATTTTAATTAATTCTTTTTTTTTCCTTTTCAAAATTGTTGCCACAAAAATCAGAACATTTTAACAAAATTTTCTCAGTCCAAATTTCATCAATTTTTTTTCAGGTATGAGATTATTAGCTTTGTAGTTGTTGTAAAGCATGCACATCCCATAAAGGTACTTAAATTTGCTTAATTCCAATTAATATGTTTATTTCTTTTCATTTATTTATTTTATTTATTACCTACAGTACTGATTTTGCAATGATGATTTAGTAACGTGACACATGAGGTCTTTATTATTTTGTGATTTAAACCAATTTATCGTGTTTTCTTGTTTTTTATTTTTTTAAACCATTTTTACAGCGAGTCTTTATTTGGGAGGAAGAAGAAGAGGTATGACATTTGTACTTTTTTGTCTCACAATTCTAATCCTCTGTAAAGTCATAACAACCCATCATTTTTGTACTGTCTTTCTGTCCTTGAGCTTGTATTAAGCTTGTCATTAGGTTATATTAGCTCACCGTTAGCTCATTGCGAGCTCACTACCAGCTCATTATGAGCTTGCCGTCAGCATGTAATAACCTTCAAGTAGCTTGCCATAAGCTTTTACCTGCTTGCAGTGAGTTGGTTATAGCCTCAAATGAACTTTTTTTATGGAAACTCGAAAGGTTCCAGTAATGAGCTTGTTTCAAAGTGACCACTTCATAAAAGTTCCAATTGCGAGCTTGTGACTAGCTCACAGCATATCTACAAGATAAAACTAGTTTCTGGCCAAGATTTAAAGTTCATTGCTGTTTTTACAATTTAGGCATCATATAAATCAACTCAAAATTGACTCAAATTTTTCAAAAGATCATTTTGTTTAAATAACTTTTTTCTATTTTTTAAAATTTTAGGTGACGTTTATGGGCAAAAAAAGGGTAACTGCACTGAAAAATTATACTACTTTGTTTGTTGTTGATTTCAATTTTTATAAAAATCTTAGTTTCTTTTAAGTAGGTAATTTTCTACTAGCTTGCAGTGGTGAGCTTATATCTACTTGCAGTGAGCTCATTATAGCTTCAATGAACTTGTTTTGGTTCTGCAAGATCGTAAAGCTTCTAGTTATGGGTCTTTTCTGCTGGGACACAGCCAGGGGAGCAGCAGGAGTGGCTGCTCCCCCTCCATTTGGGTGCTGAAACAAACGGGAAAGGTCAGAAAAGAGACGTTGAAATAAGTAGTAAAATTAATTTGAAGATATGTGAAGGAACTTTGGCAAATTTTACCAAAAATTGTCTAAAAAGGAAGGGAATTTTCCAAAGTCACTCCCCTCTCAAATTCCTGGCTTCGTTTCTGCTTTTCTGTAAAGTATATGCCTCATGACTTTTTTCATTTCATGTTTGGCATATCTACAAATTAAAACTCATATCTTTGCCAAATTTCTATAAGCTTTTCATTGCTGTTTTTTTTTTACAAGAATTACACATATGGGCTCATATATTATAACTGAGAGTCAAAGTCAAATCAACAGAGTCAAAGATGAAGTGCCCGTGAGGGCAGAAACACCAAATACCATCAAACGTTATGGGCTCCAAATTTTCTACGTGAAGTTTGTTTTGTTCAAATGGGCTTTTTCTATTGTGCAAAATTTTGGGTGACTTTTATCAAAATTTTGATCCAATAATTGGCAATCTTGCTGAGAAATTATACGAGGTACTTTGTTTTTGATTTCCACTAGCTGTTAAGGACTTTTTTCAGCATATTTTTTGCTTGAAGACATTCATCAAGTTTGCCATAATTTCCAACTTATCTCACTTTCCTGTTCACTTATGATTATTTTACTTACCACAAACAAAACTTCCTCTTCTTTAGCTGCTTCCATAATCGATTGTACTATCTACAGCATCCTTTATTTTTCTTTGAATTTGTCTATAATCACAATATCAGAAAACGTTTAGTCATCGGCGTAAGAAGATATTTCACATTGGGGGCCAGATTTGATTTTTGTCCCAACAAACCCATACAAATATATACCAGCCTTTTATATATTAAAACTGTTTGTTGTTGGGAAGGAGGAGGGGGAGGGGGGGGCGTAGGGGGTGCGTGGGGGTGGGAAGAAATTTTTTTAGAAAAAATTAGCTACATTACCAGAAAATATTCCGAATATTGAAGAACACTTTCTGAATCAAAGACATTTCTCGAAAATTGAAGCTAATTTGACGAAAATGAAGGAAATTTTCTAAAAATTATCCCTTTGGAATAAGAAAATCTGACTCTTCAAAATCAATTTGTCAGACGTTCATTATTGGGGGAGCTAAAATTGTACTTTCCCCTCCCCCCCCCTCCCCTCTCTAAAATAAAATTATTGAGGGTAAATCTATTTATCTACCTATCTATAACATCAGTTTAATTGAAAAATAAATATGCTGGAAACCATAAAAACAGCAAAGGTTTCATCAAAATCAGATAAAAATGGATCATTTTACAGCATTTTGAATTTTAAAGCCTTATAACAAATTAAGCAAACTCCTTTTTAAATTTGTGACATCAGAAAGATAATATTTTTGAATTTCCTTGTAGGGGGAACAGGGAGTCCTCACCCACCCATCTGGAATTAAGACCATAGTCATTACACCTTAATCTTAGAACTTCTGCTCATGTGATTAATATTTGAAATAATATTTTGAAACCTTATTCAAACTTCTAAAACATGAGCTTCCAAATTCTTGAACATTTTTGGTGGTATTTTCGTTAGTATTTTCCATCTGTAGATGAACAAATGATTCCCAACCTTGAGTTGCTTGTGATTATGCCTTTTTACATTGCAATATGAGGTAGAAGACTCATCGGGTTTTCAAACATAGAAAATAAAAAGAGCTTCCACGTGAGTTAACATCAACAGCAACAAGAAAAGATGGTGTTAAATGTTACCTCGTCCAGGTATGCCGTTTACGCTCAGCAAAACACATCAAGGTCTCCTTGATTTTATTGTATTCCTTTATCACAGATGCAGTAATCACTTCCTTCTTTCTTCATTACCAAAATCCAGTGAAATGTTTATAAATTTCAAATGATTGCTATATAGTTTCAAGTCTCTCACATATATTTTTTCATGTTAATTCTTCATAAATTTTATTGATATTTAACATTTAAAAATATTTTTCCATGCTTGCAACAAGGATATACCTCTTTTGGAGGAAGATTCAAATCTCAAGGTATAGTATATATTCTAGATTCCAAATAAACATGTACTTAACCACTCACCAAAACTGAATGCTAACAGTGATAGCATGCGTGTGCACCCATGATATCAATTATGCAGAATAAGTTCATGTTGATAGTGTGACCCATGTTGATCATACCATTTTGTGTCCACAAGTAGGGATGTGACAAGGGGGTGGGAAAGGGAAACCCCAGGAATATGATTTAAGGGGACCAACTAACATAGGGATAGGTATTTATGAGACTCCTAACTTGACAAATTGCCCATGACCCCAAAGACTGTAGTTGCGCCAGAGTCAATAAGTACCATTTTTGATGTAATTAGCAGCCATTCTCTAATGATTAAGCGCCCATACCCAACATTTTCTTTCAATGGTATCATATCTCAACAAGAATCATTATCATTATTATTTATCATTTATTTTATTTTGTATTTTTGCTTCTCAAAATTGTTAATGTATGGTGGGGTCCTTTTTCGGAAACTCTTGGATCTGTCCGTGTTTGAAGGTGTGTAAATAACTATATCTTATCAAATGGTGCCCATGTATCAATAATTTCCCAGACCCGCATTGGATCTCGGCGGCACTGAACATGGGCGCTTATTAGTAACAAAATTAAGCAGTAGAATGTGTTTCCAATTCTATTTTTGAAAGTGCTCTGGGCGCTTGTTACGACAAACACGGTAATTGGTAATGTCCAGCAGCTTCAACTAATATGGTGCTTTACAAGATAGTAGAAGTGTATCTTGTGATAAATGTACATTGACAAGAAGAGAAACATGGTCACTTTCAGGCATCAGATCTACATTCTGCCTCAACAAACCATGGTCCATCATAACATATTAGGTTAATTATATAGCTTGCAGTAAGGGAGGTGTTGCCATGAAGTACCCTTTTTGTGAATATTTGGAGACGGTCCATTAACCCATAAGCATCTACACAATCATCAAAGCCGTTGTCATCATCATCATAAATTTGTCTTCATGTTCAACAACATATTTCAATATTTCAACGATAGGCACCAAATTGGGATAGGGGATTGGAACTCTGTGTATTTCTCTGTGTATCATCAGGGCTGCTGCTATCACAATCAAGGGGATGGGCAGCAGTGGCGGTACCAGGATTTTGGTCGGGGTGGGAGCAAGAGAGGGGCAATTTTGTCTCATTGGTGCAAAAGCCTATAAAATAGAACAACATATGCCACTTCAAATTTTCTGGGGGCAAGTGGGGCAAAATGATCCCTGTAATGCCGCCACTGATGGACAATTTCGTCCCATATATGTGAGAGAAAGTTTGATATCTTCATATATTAATACATTCTAAAATGTTTAACATTGGACCTATAAACATCGCTTGCTTTGCTCACCCCCCATCCACATTAAGTTTAACCTCACTACGTCCATGTATATTATGAAAATAATCCATGGTGTTGGAAAAATTATAATCTTCATATGGTATGGTCAGGAGCAGTGTTCACTATAAGGTATGCGATTGCAGGATTTCTGCATGTATTACTAGTATCAAATTTGGCCTTTTTTTCAGTTAAATTTGGCCTTTTTTCAACCAAATTTGACATTTTTTGGCCAATTTGTTGTTTTTTACTATTTTGTAAATCTTTTTTGTTCTTTTTCCTGAAAAAAAAATCACACAAGGTTGGAAAATCCTTCCTCTCCCACCACCCCTGGAAATTTTCATCTCGAGTGTGAACACTGGTCATACTAACATTATGTATAGTTATGTTCAGTCAATAAGGGTACTTTAATTTCCACTGACTTTTGCAAAATTCCACAAAATATTTACCATACATTGATCTGGGATGTAGCCAGAAAGGGAGCCAGGGAGGTAGGCCAACCTTCCCCTTTGCGTAGGTTTTGTTTTGGTTTAGTGGTTTCCATAAAAGCATTGGAAAAAGATAAAAATTGAGATTCTGTCCATAGCAAACATTTTTACATCCATCTAGGAGTAACTAACTGTTGGGGTCTATAGACTATAACCACACTGAATTATTTCTTGTGGATTTTGGCTATATTTACCCCCCCCCACTCAATCTACCTCCCCCCACCCAATCTACCTCCCCCACCCAATCTACCCCCCCGACCCACCTCATTTAAAATTCTGCCTATGTCCCTGTCATTGATGTCTCATTAACACTTGTTTTTAATAAACTATTTAAAATACATTTTTCCAGCAGTACCTAAACCGTGACACTCAATCAACAATTAAAAAAGAACATGGAATTGCCTCACACAAATCTTTAGAATTCTGCATTGAAAGTATTTCAAAACTTGAAATTTGAAAGTTATCATGACAATGTATACACAATCTGGCATAAACATAATAAAGTAAATATAATTATGCAGATGTTAAATTAGAAGAAAAACAAAACAGGAACGAAAAAGCATTTTTCACCAAAAAATAAACAAACTTAAGTAGTCTCAATGTACTTTAAGGATAGGCAATGTATTAATGTTCAATTCCTCTCTCACACAGAGACTTCAATACTGCCAGAAACTCATGTGTTATCATAAATGGGGGATCAAAGCTGGAAGAAAGTTATGAAGCGTCTTTTACACAATGAACTTCCAAAGCTATTAAAACTGGTCTTCCAACCCTTTCTCATGAAACCACAATTAAAATTGAACACCCTCTCAAATCTAATTAAGTTTTAGTTGCAAGTCATCTGCATAAATAGGCCTCATTCAGCACAATCTCATCTCACTTTGCTTGAGTGCACTTTGTACACAAAAGCTCCATGTATGCAGTAGGATTAGTCAATTCACATAACACTGTGGCTTTGTGTATGACCTGTCACTGTAGCAGTTGTGGTTTTGTGTTACTGATTTAGGAAAAGGATATCCTATATCAGGACCTAATCTAATTATACAGTATGCTTTGCAATGCAAAACAGTGAAAGCCATGCTTATATATGAGACTTTGAAAGGAATATTCCTATTGCTTGTATTTGTTGATTAAACCCTCTTGGAGAAAATAGTAGCATCATGTTCTAGCCGCCGCATTGAAAAGTTGTTCAAAAAGGGGGTATACCTGTCTAATGATGCATGCAGCATCGCACCTCCACTAATTGGAAAACCCCACAAAAGTAATATCGCCTTTCAAGCATAGCTGGATAATTTCCAGTCATGATTGCATGGATAAAAACTACTCAAATTGGGTTGAATCACTCATGCGTGAATCACGTCGCGGAGCATGGAAACTGTATCCTATGATTTAATGGGCAAGTAAGCAAGCAATGCAAATCGGAAGTGAGGGTACATAATTTGATCACCTGACCAGTTTTATGTTAATGATCGGGTGTTTAGGACAATTTTATTCCGCCTTCTTAATCGTAATAGGTTACCTATGTGCAAAACAACATTTTCAAAGAATATAGTGCATTGCAAAATGAATGTCTGTTACAAATGCAATTTTCCAAGCTTAATGCCAGATTAACTCTTTGTTTCAGTGCTAAATACTTAATAATTGAATATAAGAAAGAATTTACTTTTGAGATGATGTAGTGAGGAACAGACAAAAGTTACCTTTAGTGAAAAAACTGTGGCCCCTTTGTGCCACAACAATTTTTCTGTTGCTTTTTATTGGGACCTTAAAGGGCCCCCTCAAATATTCTGAAAAATCAATCAAGTTGCCTGAGTCCTATACATTCTTGCATATGTTGTAAAGATTAAAGATGTGCCAGATTGAGCAAATTCATATGGATAGCAGAGGTATGTAAAGCCAGATTATCGGATTTGGAGATCCCAGTGGGAAAAAATGCTGATGGCCCAAAAGGTTTTCAAAACTTTGGGTCAAAAGAAAAGTGTATTGCACTGTTTGGAGGCTACATTAAACTGCAGAACAAAACGAAAATGTCATCATCTCATCTTTTCCAAGGTATGAGATGTATGGCTACACCCATGAATAGAATATGCATACTAATCTTGTTTCTTGTATGGCTACACCCATGTATAGAATATGCATACTAATCTTGTTTCTTGTATGGCTATACCCATGTATAGAATATGCATACTAATCTTGTTTACTTGGCTACACCCATGTATAGAATATGCATACTAATCTTGTTTCTTGTATGGCTACACCCATGAATAGAATATGCATACTAATCTTGTTTCTTGTATGGCTACACCCATGAATATATCTTGTTTCAATCTTGTTTCATGTTGGCTACACCCATGAATAGAATATGCATTAACTACACCCATGTATAGAATATGCATACTAATCTTGTTTCTTGTATGGCTATACCCAT
Source organism: Chiridota heheva (assembly GCA_020152595.1). Taxonomy (NCBI): domain Eukaryota; kingdom Metazoa; phylum Echinodermata; class Holothuroidea; order Apodida; family Chiridotidae; genus Chiridota; species Chiridota heheva. The sequence continues at coordinate 1,995,985 of JAIGNY010000033.1, forward strand.
GTATAGAATATGCATACTAATCTTGTTTCTTGTTAACTACACCCATGTATAGAATATGCATACTAATCTTGTTTCTTGTATGGCTATACCCATGTATAGAATATGCATACTAATCTTGTTTCTTGTTAACTACACCCATGTATAGAATATGCATACTAATCTTGTTTCTTGTATGGCTACACCCATGTATAGAATATGCATACTAATCTTGTTTCTTGTATGGCTACACCCATGAATAGAATATGCATACTAATCTTGTTTCTTGTATGGCTACACCCATGAATAAAATATGCATACTAATCTGTTTCTTTTTAATATTAAATGTCATTAGTTGTTATGCTCCTTAAAGTTTCAAACAGTCAGACCCGACCTGTATATAAGCAGGCCGGATCAGACTTTTCCTCTTTATTTTCTTTATTCTGAAAACCACCATCAAATTTCCCTTATCAATGGCTCCATTGTAGTGTTCTCCTGTTGGTCCTGAGTTGTTGTGGAAGTTGGTGTTGAGTATCATATTGGCAATGGATGAAGTTCTTATTGTGTGGTTGAGTTATAATAATAACTGGTGAGTTATATAATGAGTCTCATTATTGCCACATTAAGTTTGTGGCAATGATTTCCTGGAACAAATTTTTAAGGAGAAGGACTAGTCATGGTTGCTTGTAAGTTTAAACGATAATAAATGAACTTCTTTTTTTAGTAGGTTTCATGTACGTTTCATCCAGCTGAAGGATTATATATAAAATGTAAGTTTGATCGAATTAGAGACTTTGGCAAATTCAAAGCTGGCAGTATTTGACCTTTGCTGCCGACATGCTGATAAGTCTTACCATTCCACCAATCTCATTCATTTTTCTCACATATTTCTTATTTCAGGCTCTTGAACATGACCCATCTGAGATGTCGTTTGATTTAGACCCCTCTCCAAAGTCATCCTTGGCAGAAAAATTAAACATCGATGTCAGCGGCTCTCCATCTCCCCAAGAAATCTCACCCGAAGTCTTAGAACCAGAACCAGAGAAAGTGGAGGAAGAAAAAAAGGAAGTTGAAGTTGAAGAACCCAAACAGGAACCAAAGAAAGTTGTTGTAGTGGTAGAAGAGAGGGTGGTATCCACTCCTGAGGTGAAGTCCCCCACTCCACCACCTCGTCCTCCTAGCCCACCAAGGCCTCCAACCCCACTTCCTGCTTTTATCAGTCAGTTTATTGGATCTGACTGGTTTGATGAGTACTTTCCAAATACCAGCTCAAGGGTAAATATTTTGCATAGTATTTGTACTTGTACATGTGCATGTAATGTATAACAAAATAGGAATATATTCATATAAAGGTGGATCTGGAGAGGTCCACCCTTTTTCTGTAAAAAATTTGTAAATTTTTACACTTTTTAAAATGAAATATAAGAGTTAGACCATACTTGTAACAATTGAAAACCCCCTTTTTTAAAGTCTGAATCTTGTCTGTTATGTATGTGTATCTGCTCAACAACAGCAATATTATCACTATTATACAAGTTTCCAGTCCCTTGAGTATTCTTGTTGGTTTTAATTTCAATTAGTGTTTTTATTTCATACTTTGATAACTAAGCAGGTAGCACGAAGTTACTGTATTAGATCTGTTTAGTCCCCCCCCCCCCCCATGTTTGTTTGTTTTAGGCTTATAATACCCCGTCAGACCTCCATGCATGTCAAGATCCCCACAGTTGTTTTATTAACCAGTTGTGGAGCAGTGGTTGGAGACCACCAAGGATCAAACCTTATACCATTGTGATAAAATTCTGGAACACTAAGCCACCTATCATTTCTATTATTATTTGTACATGGGGATACAAACTCATATGATCCATTTGATACCATTGTTGCATTGTTTATTCTTATATTTTCTTCTTTTTCAGAATTTCCCCAAACCTTGGACTGTTACCGCCTTTGTGACGATGCTCCTGCGTCTGATTAAGATTGCTGATTATGCGATGAAAACGCCCATTGTCTATGCCATCCTGAACCTTCACAACCAGGATGCACTTAACAATACACAAATCGTCCTGGAAACCATGCTGGCCATCTTGACCAAACCAAATGGTCCAAATTGCCAGGATGAAGACCAAAAGGTTCTTTCTTTTATATTTTGATTTAATTTTGATTGTCATTTAGGAAAGATTTGGGATAAAGTCATAGGTGGAATTGGGTGGGGGGAGGGGGCATTCCCCTCTTTTTTTCCATCTTTATATCTTTTGTATGGTGATTTTTTGTATTTCAGGGTGATATTATGAATTTGCCACCCTCTTTTGGTGTATAAATCCCACTTGTAAACTTATGAATGAAATACAACATATCTTTCAAGATAGATTAAATATTGATCAAACTTTGATCAGCGATAACCTTAATGCTATTTTCAAAATTTAAAAAACGATCTGAGATTTTCAAACTCTTTGAAACGATATAGAAATTGATCTTCAAAGCAGCCTTAGCAAATAATGAATCACCATTGATTTATTTTCATTTTGTTCTTATTGTGATAGTTGTATTTGAATCTGACCAGTTTCTAGAATGTCCAGGATATTTTGATAGGCTTTAGAAAGAATATTCATAAGTTTCAATTATTCACAGGAATGTCACGCAGAATCATAGGTGGTGATCCCAGGGCAGTGGGGTAGCCAGGATTTCCATATTGGTGGGGCAAGTAAGAGAAATAAACCGACAGGAGACAAAATGTGGCCCCTGCCGATGAATGGTACTAATTTTGAACCGATAAAAATGGAATATTGAGGAATATTGGTGGGGCGATCGCCCCCTCTGCTTCCACACTTTGGCTATGCCACTGTCCCAGGGACAGGGTAGAACTTTCCCTTTCAATGTTTGTGTCGAAGTTAGTGCATATACTTGTTGCCCCGCTCCCACCCCAATAATTTCCTCAAGAATGAAATTTTATTTATTAAATTATAACGTTGGGATTTGTAAAACTTTAAAAGTGGGCATTATTAATATATGGGTTGGAAAAGGCAATCAGAAATATTGTGGGTAATGTTGCCCAGAAGCAGGCTAGGTTTAATTTGATGCACTGTTTTATGTAATTTCAGCTTACCTGTATTTTCCTTTGCAAAAGTTTTGCTCTATCATTACTGTTTCAATGAACAAAATTGATTTTTCCTGTTTACTGTAACCATAACCAATTTTTAAAGTCACTTTATTTAAAAATCTGTCACTTTGATTTGGTTTCTTTTTCTAAAATCTTATGTAACTTTTGGTATTCTAGGTAATATTAAGTCATCAGGAAAAAAACCTATGTCGTCCTAACACAGAAAGTAAAATTTGGGGTCAATTTTTTAACCTTAGGCCATGCAAATCACGATTTTTCCATTGACTGCAATGATAATGAGTGATAAAATTCACTTGACTAAAAAAGCTGTTGCTTCGGTTTTTTTTTTTTTAATATATTATGTACCTATTGGTATTCTAGATAATCTGAAGTTATCAGGAAAAACCCATGTCATCCTAACACGAAAAGTGGAATTTGGGGCAGATTTTATTACCTTAGTTATGCAAATCGACAAAATACATCCAGCCTGCTGTAGCTGTATGTTTTAGAGGAAAATAAATTTTGGATTTTAAATTTTTGTGTGTCCAAATCGCATGGCTTTCACATCATTGTTTAAAACTTTGCTAATTTATTATTATGCGACGACAAGTGAACACACAATTACAATGACGGGGTCGTCGCCTGCGTATTCTGTTGTGATAGTAACAATGCTATCACGAAACGCTTAATAAGACCCGGACGAGAACACTGGTACCGCGTACAGACAGACATAACATCGACAACCAAGTCAATGTCCACGGCCTTTGATAACCAGCTGTGGTACACTGGCGTGTCTACCCAACCCAGGCTTGAACCCAGGGCCTCGTGGTTTGTAGACAGGTATGATAACCGCTACACCACAGTAGGTAGATATTATATTATTATGCCTTGCGGATGAGATAATTTATGGCATGTTGGCTTCATTCGCTGTCACAGCAGACAATGGGAACTCAACGTTCTCTGTTAAGTTTTATGGGGCAGATACAGTAATACCTAAGTATGATTTTATATTCATAGATAGGTATGTTTGATTTCTGAATCTTATTAACTAATAGGTGGTGCTAAATACATTCAAGACCAGCAAGGTGCATGTAAGGAGAATGACAGATCTCAACACAAATAGTCATCCTTTGGTTGCATTTAAAACATCTTTCAAATTTTTTGCAAGGAATCAAAGGATCAAAAAATTATTTCGCTAATGGCATAAACTCACTGTTTATTTCCCGTCATTTTAGGAATTCATTGTTGCGGCTTTACACATTATCAGAGGGTTTGGCATCTTCAGTATGGAGGTCACCATAGAGCTGATGGTGCTTTTTCTAGAAGGAGATAAAGACATCAGGTATGGATCATTCAGTCCTAAGTCAATGGATATTTAGGGTCTAATCTGATGATGATTCATTTACTTTTGAATGATAACAGACAACAAGAAACAGGACACAAATTGGTGAAACATTAAGTATAAACCTGGCAATACATTTTGTATCTTAAGCCCTGACAAAATCTAAAATCTGTTGGGTCTATATTGCTCACAATAGAAACCACAATCCAGCACAAGCAATTACACCAGGGATTTCCACACACTTCACCTAACTTTCCATGGTCATAAATTGACATTCATAGTAAACAGATTTCACTGCAGCTGCACTGACTTTTACACTCAAAACAAGGACAAAAGTATTCCCTGTGGTCAATGTGTCTGGCTTGAAGTAATCATTTACAAATAGGATGTTATTTAACAGTGAAGGATTTGTTTGTTTATAGATGAGTGATTTCAAGTGATGTTTTTGTTTAACCTTGTAGGCTCTGAGGATTTTGGACTGAAAAGCTATTGCAACAGATATCCATCATGAAAACTATGTTGATATCTTATTCCATTAGGGAGTTTTTCACCAGTGCAGACCAGAAATAATATTTCAAATGAGGTTTCACCAGTGTGTTGAAAAGTGATTAGTGCAGTGTACAATGTGATGTCACACTTGCAGATCCAAGACATTTATGTAATGTATTTCTATGAAAATAAAATGTTCACTTTTCACTTACTAAGAATATTTGATACAGGTACAGATAGGGCAAGGTACAGTCTTGTAAACTGCATGTAGAACCCATCTAAATAATGAAACAAACAAAATGTTCCCTATGATTTAGAAAGAAAAAGTAAATTTTCATAAAAAGTATATGAAATACATACAACACCTAATGCAAATCTTGGAGGTGCACCACACTATACATTGCACTTGTCACATTTCAACACATTAGTGAAATCTTTGAAATGCACTAACTACTAAACAGAATAAAATATCAAGTTGGTTTTTCACACCAATTGTTTCTTTAATAGTCCTCTATCATATAAATGAATATTCATGGAAATAAACATTTATCTTCACAGACTGTCGTTGTACAAAAACTTGGACACTGAGTTGTTTAATGTACTGCTGGATAATTTGCGCAAATCTCACTCATGACTTGCCCTTCTCCTTAAAAATTTGTTCCAGCAAATCATAGCCCCAAACTTACTGTAGCAAATAATGAGGTCACTTATCTTAATTAAATACACCACTCAACCACACAATAAGGAATTCATCCAATACTATTATACTCAACACCAACTTCCACAACAATTCAGGACCAACAGGAGAATGAATACAATGGAGCCATTGATAAGAGAAATTTTGATCCTAGTCACTTGTGGTTTTCAGAATGAAGAAATTAAAGAGGAAAAGTCTTGACCTGAGCTGCTTATTTATCAGGTCGGTCTGACTGTTTGAAACTTTAAATAGCAAAACAACTTATGCTATCAATACATATTTTATATCTGTATCTCATGTAAGGCAAAACGTTTCATTAGCTTTATGATAAAATTCTTGAAATAGAGGAATTTCATCATGTGGCTCTAACTCAACTGGACTCCATTTTGCAGGGCAGTGGCGGCGTTGCGTTTCACCCGTCTTCACACAGCTCAATCACATCACACATACAACAAACTACTTCCAGGTTTTTGTTCCCTTCCGATTTTACTTCATATTTTCCTTAAGTTTTATGTATTCATCGGGTATACGAAGAGTAACTTAAATTTTAACGCCAGCTGATTGTTTGTTATACTCAGACAACAACTACATACCTGATATAAAGTGCTTGCTGCAAATCCTAGTGTGAACTGTAGGTTGAAAGCCATCATGTTGTACAGCAGAAACCCACTTTGAATGTCGATCAGGATCAAATGGAAATCGAGAAAATGTTTTTTTATACTCCTGCACACATCTATTAGTGCAACCAATGGCAAAACAGCAAGATTCAGGCATAATCATCCTACAAAAATAATCTTATATAACAACATGCAAACATATGTAATCTAATTAAGTGTAAGCAAACAACAGTGGTTTTGACTGACAAAATGGCGATGTAAACAAAGTCATGTGATCTTGTGACATCAGCTGAAACACCCTAATTGAAAACACAAGTTTGATTGCTTTCAGAGAGCTGGTGTTTGACGTTTTCTTAAATGTCGGCCTGCAAGACATCCATGGGTATTTCACAAAAGAACTTGATGGATGGGACGTGTGGAGTATCCCAGAAGAAGATCGCAAATCTGAAATTACTGCCATGGCAAGGAAATGGATGGAAAAGTGGCTGAACCATTTTAAAGTTAGTTTTGTTTTGACATAAATTATTTATTGTGGGTTCAGTTTTATATAAGAGAGTCATGGAGAAAAGTTGAAGACATTCTTTGATTAGAATTCTCACACTTGCACCACATATGTTAGACAAATTAACATTTTATTTTCAATTGGTCCACCAAACTTTTCTCCTTCCTTCATCATGCTTCCCTCTACAAGCATATTTAGTCCTCCTTGGCCACCCCCTCTCTCTCTACATTATTTTTCACCCATACACCTCCTCTCTCAATCCCAGCTTTCTGGCTTTTAGTTCTCATGTTTCTCTCAATCTCCCCCTGTTTACTCTCCTTCCTACCTTTGGAATGATCTAACCTCTCAGGCACAATTTGACCCTAGCTCTTGTGGTGTCGTTAAGCCCTCATCAAACAAACTAACAAACAAACCAAACTTTTCTTATTTTAGAACTATAAATATGTATGATTTTTCTATGTTCATTTTCAAAAATTGAAATTAAATTTTTAATGACTGTACACATAATGAATGAAATGTTTACTAATTGGTTACTTGGTTTTAACAAATTTTACATGACTACTAATTCACAGATGGGCACCCAAAACGGCAATAATATCACTGCGTGGTAGAGTAAGGGTTAAGCACGGGATGATTATTGAAGGGTCCTCTGTCTTCCAAGCAGCAGTCAGGCTCGTTCCTCTTCAGTGATCCAGCGGGACCATGCTGCATACATTTTTGGGTGGCGCACTTGTCGCGGGTTGATTAACCCTTACTCTACCAGCATGTTCTTGAAAATGCGCCTGGGAGGCGGGGTCAAAGATGGGGCACCCAAAATGGCAATAATATTGCTGCATGGTAGAGTAAGGCTTAAATGACCATTAAAATTTTTGAAGGAGTACTCCAGTGATTGCTCATGTGGAATTATATGAAAGAGGACAATAAGAGAGGACTTTAGTAATCTTACAAATGCACAAGGACATTTGTGGGAATATTCTTTTAAAAATGTAATAGGCTCAAAATGAAAAAAAAAAGAACAACCACATCTTATAGGAACGGTGCGTAACTCTGGCTGTGTTTCTTGACAATGGCTGAAGTGTATCAGTTCTCATAACAGCCACATTACAAAGTAAATAATGTGACTTTTTCTGCTAATTTTATATTTGTGCAGAATCACTTACGGAGGACAATTGAACAATTGAAGAAAGGAAAGGTAACTGGAAATATTCAAAGAAGGAATTTGAAGGCTTCACCAGTCGCAAGTGACTCACCCAAAGGAATCCTCAGAAAACTTGATCAGGTAGCTATTCTGTTTTTCATTTTTATGCAAACAGGTTTTTTTTAATATACCTGGGCTCTCCTGTCGCAGTCCTAGGCATAGGAGTGCAGGAAAACTTTCATTACTCTCCCTCAAATAGTATCTTAAGGGGCAGAATTTGGTTAGTTTTGAGCTGGTGTCAGCTATATTAAAATTCAACATTAAGTCTAAGCCTCGCAATACATTTTGTGTCTTAAGCTGTGACAAAATCTCAAATCTCTTGTGGTATATTTCTTGTATTGCTCACAACAGAAACCACAATCCAACACAAGGAATTATCAATTACACCAGGTTTTTTTTATTTCTACAACCCACACACTTAACCTCACTTTCCATGGTCATAATCTGACATTGATAGTAAGCAAATTTCACTGTGGCTGTCTGACTTTCACATTTAACAGAAGGACAAAAGTATTCCCCTGTATTCTAAGTGTCAAGCTTGAAATAATGGTTTACAAATAAGGTGGTATTTAACAGTGAAGGTTTTGTTTGTTTATGGGTGAGTAATTTTAAGTGATGTTTTTGTTCAACCTTGTAGGCTTTGAGGATTTTGGACAAAAACTATTGCAACAGATTTCATCATGACTTTGCTTGTTTTAAAGAATAAGTTGAGTAGTCAAGCAAGTTCATCTTTATCTTAGAGGATTTTAAAAGAAACAAAATGGTGAAGAAATTTCTTCCATATCTTATTCCTTTAAGGAGATATTCAAGTTGAAAGCTCTGTCTTATCTGTATAAAAATGACTGGTGTAGTAAGTCTACTATGCAAGTTTTTTTAGAATTGTTAATGTATTTTAAAGAATATTTATTTCACTTTTTTGTACTCTTTAAATTATTTTTGCTCAAAATATTTTTGATTGGTAAATTATTATTACCCTTACTAAATTCTATTTTACTACTTTTCTGAAATACCCAATGGTTTGCAAAATTGCATTACAAATTATGATAAATATATAAAGACTGAGGAATCTGAGGCTGTGATGTCACAGTCAGTCTAATTTCAGTCGATTCTACACAAATAGTACCAAAATTTAAATTTAAATATCTCCTTAACGGAATAAGATTTTTGAATGCATTCTTCACTATTTTGTTTCCTTTGAAGCCCTCTTTCATATACGATGGATTTGTTTGATCCCTGACCCATTCTTTTGAAGTGTGAGAGACAGTTTTTATATTTTTAAGGACTTGTGATCTCTCCGTTTGCTATACTTTATTAGATTATCAGTGAGCTTCAGATTATCAGTGTGACAGTCTTCAATCTTCCATTTTAGTTTTTGAAATGTTACTAATAAAAGGGAAGCAGAAAAGCTCAGTTGGTAAAGAGCTGGACTTTCATGTTGATGGTTCCTGCTTCGAGCCCAGGCTTCGGCAGAGACTTGAAAACTCCCACTAAATATCTAGCATTCAATATGGGTACCTGACAATAGCTGAGAGGTTTACAGGTGGAGAGGGAAAGAACTGGCAACCCTACTGTACTTCATCATGCCATGGCTCAGGAAGTGTGAAACTTTACCCAGTCACATACCCAAATCTCAGCAATGAGTATAACTTTACGTCTACTAATACAATTTTGTAGACATTTCTAACATCTTCAATTTTAAAGTAATCACCAGAAATGGTGTTCATCCAAACGCTTAATTTTGCATAACGTCAATCTGATGAAGATCTGTCACCATTGTTGTCAATTGTCATTTTGATGCAGAGCGAGAGCAGCACTCCATTCAGTCAAGACCGGGACGACCAAGTATCCGACAGTGGACTCTCCGAAACACTGACAGAGGGCAGCAGAGTCAAATTCTCAGAAACACCATCCTCTGATAATAAACAGTTGACAGGTACGGTCATTCATGAAGTTTAATTAAGATATGATTTGACAGTTGACAGGTACAGTTGTTCACAATGAACATGAGTTTAGATTTGATTTGAAGGTGCATGGTCTCAAAATGGGAAATAGTTATAGTTTTGATCTTGGAGAGAAATAGAAGAGAACGTGGAAAGATGGATGAACAGGAAACATGGGATGGAAAGTTGGCTAGGAGCTGGCAGTAGAATAATAATTACAGTAAAAGGATTAAAGGACAGCAGAATGGGATGGTGGCATAAGTGGGATTTGGGGGAGCAATACTTTTGGTAAGCAAATCCTGCCTATGAATGATGGTAAGGATAAGAATGGTGCATTACCTGGAAAGGCAGAAGGAAGCTGATCGGATGAGGAGGGGGGACAGCAATGATGCCATCAAAAGGGGAGGAGAAGCAATGACAAAAGTATAATTGTGATGAGATAAAACATGACTGATAATGACGTGCTGGAGTGGGAAGGGATTATTTTAGGGATGAATGAAGTAATGGGTTTGGGGAGGGATGAAGGTATGGGTTTGGGGAGGGAAAGTGCCCTCTTCTATGATGGAAATTTAAATATTTAGGTCAGTACCTTTGGTATATAGAAATAAGGATGTACCTCTGCAGGAGATAAAGGATATAGTTCAGGGGAATGTTCGTTAATGTCCTCAGTAATGGTGTCCTCATGTAATGGTGTCTTCACTCATGTAATGGTGTCCTCATTCATGTAATGGTGTTCTCACTCATGTAATAGTGTCCTTACTCATGTAATGGTGTCCTCACTCATGTAATGGTGTCCTCACTCATGTAATGGTGTCCTCACTCATGTAATGGTGTCCTCACTCATGTAATGGTGTTCTCACTCATGTAATGGTGTCCTCACTCATGTAATGGTGTCCTCACTCATGTAATGGTGTTCTCATTCATGTAATGGTGTCCTCACTCATGTAATGGTGTCCTCACTCATGTAATGGTGTTCTCACTCATGTAATGGTGTCCTCACTCATGTAATGGTGTCCTCACTCATGTAATGGTGTCCTCACTTATGTAATGGTGTCCTCACTCATGTAATGGTGTCCTCACTCATGTAATGGTGTTGTCACTCATGTAATGGTGTCCTCACTCATGTAATGGTGTCCTCACTCATGTAATGGTGTCCTCACTCATGTAATGGTGTCCTCACTCATGTAATGGTGTCCTCACTCATGTGATGGTGTCCTCACTCATGTGATGGTGTACTCACTCATGTAATGGTGTTCTCACTCATGTAATAATGTCCTCACTCATGTAATGGTGTTCTCACTCATGTAATGGTGTCCTCACTCATGTAATGGTGTCCTCACTCATGTAATGGTGTCCTCACTCATGTGATGGTGTCCTCACTCATGTAATGGTGTTCTCACTCATGTAAAGGTGTCCTCACTCATGTAATGGTGTCCTCACTCATGTAATGGTGTTCTCACTCATGTAATGGTGTCCTCACTCATGTAATGGTGTCCTCACTCATGTGATGGTGTCCTCATGTAATGGTGTTCTCACTCATGTAATGGTGTCCTCACTCATGTAATGGTGTCCTCACTCATGTAATGGTGTCCTCACTCATATAATGGTGTCCTCACTCATGTAATGGTGCAATAAGAGATAGATACTGTAAATTCTGTTTCTCAAGTGGTAATGAATGCATCATATTATTGTTCCATTCCTACTCTACAGTTTTTTTGTTGAAACTAGTATCTAGGTCTTACTGCTGTCAAGCATATTCTCCATCATTGTGTTATCTTCATGGAAATAAAGGACATAACCGTTGCCCTAGAAATACTATTACTTATTTTGCACATAAACTGTCACATATTTTTTGACGTATACTGGCTGACTTGCCTTCCAACCACAAATTTTGACTGCATTCCACCATTTCATTTGACCGTTTTACACACTCTCTCATCCCATTGGCATCCTCACTGTTGTAAGATTTTAGTTAAGCCTCTCTGGCATCAGGTGTAGATGTGCCATACACCAACATGGACCTAAACTTAATTTAGGAGAGGGGATTGTCCTTTCTAAAGGAGGGAGGATCGGCATGAAGCCAGTTATGGCTTATAGGCCCATTTTTAAAATTGGCACATTTAATTGTTGCCCCTAAATTGGCATTGCTCTGTACTCTGGAAAGTTCTCAGCAGTATGTGTCTCATTTTATCCTCATTTCAGTCAGCTTTGATGTGGTCCCCGATGCAACCTCCGTTGAGAATGCCCAGCCTATTGAAGGCATCAACTACTTTGTGGAGATGCAACATGAGCGGTACCTGGAGAAACTTCAACTAGCCCAAGCAAGAGAGGATGCTGCCAAGTTGCAACCAGTCAAAAATACTGTGGTGGTGCTTCCAAAGATCCAGCAGAGGTAGGTCACTACAGCCTTGGACTGGCTAGCCCCTTGTTCCAAGCATCTGAGAGCCCCTCCCCTTCATCTACTTTTGCATCCGTAGGCCCTCTTCAGCTATTTGATGGCACTAATGATCAGGACCCCCTAAAGCATCCCAGTCCGACTTTGGTTCCTGAGGATTTGTTTGTTTCCCCCTCTCACCACAGTTACCACGAATCAAATCATTTTCATTGAACGATACTGCATCAAAATTGACTATTTTCATACTGCAGGTATTAAAATTGTATAATATTATATTGCAGAACCAACAAATCTGTCATACTGCGGGTATGGTTTTCGGCTGATGGGCTGCAGACCCTAAGACTTTTAGTGTGAAATGCCCCCCTGGGTTTGCAAAGTCTAGTATATTAGTCATAACTGTCAACAACCAAGACACAACCGTTTCATATATATAAATATATATATTTTTTTTTGGGAGGGAGGGAGGAGGGGGGGGGGGTCTGTATATATGGGGCATATCTTGTAGTTGAGCAAATCAATTTGTATTTAAGACCCAAAAGTTAGCCACTGGGTTGGATGTTGTTGGTTTCTTTACAACCGTTACCATGCAAGACGTAAACCATAAACCAAAAACATTGAGGGTAATTTACATAGCTGTTTGAATGAAACAAAAGAACTGTAACGAAACACCTTTGAGGTGTTGTTTCTTCATAAAAAATACATTTTATATATATATCCCAAGCTTATTGGAATATGACTGGTGTAGAAAATCTAGTCCTGAAACAATATCTTTCCTTAGGAGAAATGGTAAGTCAATCATTCATAGTTAATAGCACATATGATATAAGCATATGATACACATCTATTTTATCACCAGTTTGAAAACAAACTTCTCCCAATGGCTTTATGCACAACTCAACTGTTAGGGTGATTTTTTTTTTTAGTTTGATTTCTTTTATGCACCTTTTTTTTTTTTTTTTTATCTTTAGGTCCTAAATATTTTATCCAAACTATTTTTAATCTGTTGTTTTTTTATTTTTAGGTATTAGAAAATACTGTTAGTCTGTTAGTCTTTTAGTCTATCATGAGCTCAGATGAAGAATATAATGATTTAAAATATTTCTTGTGATGATCCTCTGACAAAGCATAGTTTAAAAATAGCCCAGTTGTTTAACCCTCATGCTAAAAGGTTCAGATTGTGCAGCAATGACCTCTTTTTTTTCTTCAGTAAAATTTAGCCTGAACAGTTTAAAGACTTAAACTTTAAAGATTTTACTCCATGTATTTTTTTCCATTCTACAACCCCACTAATGTAATGGGCTGGCTATATCCTGCAAAGGTACTATGTTACATCTATAAGAACATGAAAACTCAAAACACTTTGAGTATGAAAGAAGAAAAGTCTTCTGTGAGCATTGCTAGACTTCAACTATAATTCTTCATTTCTCATTATGTAAGACCTCCAGGCATCAATTTGGCATGCTAGATGTCCCGGATTCAATCCCTGGATGGGTCAACCTACAAACCTCATTTAATCTTGTAACTTTTTGTCACTTGTGTTAGCATGTAGATACTGGCTAATTATTTTATCTTTATTATGTGGAAGGTGAGTAAATCGCAAGCCCGAATTGGCGTGACTTCCTTGCAAGGTTTATGTTCCTCTTTGTGTACATTCAACTAAAATAAATAACAAAAGAGTATAGAAGAATTTGCTCTGGTGCCCTGCTCTTGGAGTGCTTGTGCTCCCCCTCCTCCCGCCCTTGTGAAAAATCCTGACTATGGGCCTGTTTTTCAGATAAAATAACTCAAAAATTGTATTTGTATGTAGGAAAATTTGAGTTTGACAGGGTCATTTCTTTCACTCAAGTATTGCCTTATTTTCATCCCAGCTACAGCGACTGCAGAATATTGCAGCAGAGTGCTTGTGTCCCCACCCCTTATCACCCCCCGCCCCATTATTGCAGCAAGACTTGTAACACTTGCTCACCAAGAATCATGATCCCATTTCTCCACTTCTGAAAGATTTGCACTGGTTGCCAATTAAACAAAGAATTACATATAAATTAGGGCTTCTTGTGTATAAATTTCTTTACAAGAGTGGCACCCAGTATCTATCTGCATGTGTTGAATTGTACTCTATTAATCGGAATAGTTGATCATCTAAACAACTGCTGTTTAGAGAGAGTTTTGTCAGGGTAAAGATGCAATTATTTCTCACTTACTTTTCATTTGAGATGCAAATGGATCATAAAAAGAGATATATTTTCGTTTTTGAATCTCATTTTAGTGGCTCCCAGAGTTCCATTGTGGGAAGGTATTTATATTTTGCACCTATGCTGTGTCTACTAATCTTAATTTGATATCTGTGTCACACTGTAACATTTTAACTTTATGTAAAGGAGATATTTTCCCCTATCAGAATCAAAATCTGATAGAAATGGACTGTTTCACTGGTTTTTGTCTTAGTATGCAAATGAATATGCACACTTCTGTATTTGTCTTATTGTAACCCATTTGTGTATTAATCTTCTTTAATAATTATGTGAAAGAGGGCTTTTTTTGTTTTTAAGTACAAATGTGAACAATAGCCACACCAGAAGATAACTGAGTATCAGATGGTTCACTGCAGTTTAGTGAGATAAAGATAAGTACACAAGGTCAAAAACAAATATGAAAAGTGATGGCAGAAACAGAAAGCTAAAAACAAGGGAATTGTAAGCATCACACAGCCAAAGCAGTCCAATAGTTTGCACCCACCAAAATAGCAGGGACAATTGCAAAGGAAATTCGGTAAAAAAAATCTCATCTCACAGAGAGGAGGCAATGATGTGGATATTGATTGGTTTAAAAAGCTTGAATGCTTTGAAAGCTTATTCAGGAGTTCTTGGATCCTACAGTAAAAAATACCCCTAATCAACTTAAAGAACTAATTTATCTTCATTTTTTCAATGACTGACATTTAGGAAAGACATTTAAAGAACTGAGCTGTTCTTTCCCATTTATACAAGACATTTAAAGTACTGTGAGCTCTTTTTTCCCATTTGTACAAGACATTTAAAGAACTGTAAGCTGTTTTTTTTCCATTTAAACAAGACATTTAAAGAACTGAGCTGTTCTTTCCCATTTATACAAGACATTTAAAGTACTGTGAGCTCTTTTTTCCCATTTGTACAAGACATTTAAAGAACTGTAAGCTGTTTTTTTTCCATTTAAACAAGACATTTAAAGAATTGTGAGCTGTTCTTTCCCATTTATACAAGACATTTAAAGAATTGTAAGCTGTTCTTTGCAATTTGTACAAGACATTTAAAGAATTGTGAGGTGTTCTTTCCCATTTATACAAGACATTTAAAGAACTGTGAGCTGTTTTTTCCCATTTATACAAGACATTTAAAGAATTGTGAGCTGTTCTTTCCCATTTATACAAGACATTTAAAGAACTGTAAGCTGTTCTTTGCCATTTATACAAGACATTTAAAGAACTGAGCTGTTCTTTGCCATTTATATATCACATTTAAAGAATTGTGAGCTGTTCTTTGCCATTTATACAAGACATTTAAAGAATTGTGAGCTGTTCTTTCCCATTTATACAAGACATTTAAAGAATTGTGAGCTGTTCTTTCCCATTTATACAAGACATTTAAAGAACTGTAAGCTGTTCTTTGCCATTTATACAAGACATTTAAAGAATTGTGAGCTGTTCTTTCCCATTTATACAAGACATTTAAAGAACTGTGAGCTGTTTTTTCCATTTATACAAGACATTTAAAGAACTGTGAGCTGTTCTTTCCCATTTATACATCACATAATTTTCATTCTGTACATTGCAAATGCTCAAAACTTTACCACATTGAGTCCCAGCATTGCATATACGTGTCCATATTTTGCCCTTTCATGTATACAAGACGGATATCATAGCATCAATTACATGGAATTTATTCAAATTGTTGGGGTACTCCTTTTCTGTTTTGTAAAATGAATGTAAATAAACATTTTGTCTACCTATTTTCAAGAGTAGGGGTCGGTCACACTTCCTGTTTTTGTAAGAAAGGGTCAAACACAGGACAAAATTTTGTAAACGTAGGGAAGCGGAGATTTATATTGGCAATTTACACACAAAATAGCATTACTAGTTGGCCATCCTCCGTCGTTAGATGGTGACGATGAGTCTGATTTGGAGCCAGATTTCATAGATTTTGATATGAACAGTGATAGCAACAGTGATTTTGACAGTGATGAGAGGAATTGACTATAAATGGTTATTTTTGGATCAACCTTGACATAGATTACACAGATAAAAAAGCTAATTGGAGCAATGATAAATTTGGAAAAACCTTCTGGGTGCTAAGGGAATTACACACTAAAATCTAGTGAGACTCAATGTGTTAATCACATTAAGTGTGCAAGCTCTTTTCTTTCAGTATGCTATCATAGGGGCATTAATAATATGCCCACATGCATCAGATAGAGGCATCATATTACACTCGCACGTGTTGGCAATGTAATTAGATCGTAGCTGTGCCAGGACAAGCAAATACTGATATCATATTAGGTTGCCCTTGCTTTGGCGAGGCGTGTGATGTGCAACCGTCGATTTTGGCCAAAATTGGCGGTTGCAGTGCATACTAAACGGAAAGCGGAGGTACACGTCATGAACCATTGAATAATAAATATGCTGTTCTTACTATTTTTGGTGATACAAATTTTCTTCAAATAAGATAAACCTTTAACATGTATACAATGGTAAAGGATTATTTTGCAGAGACTTGTCTACATGTTTCACATGTTTATTGTTTGATCAGTGTTTTACCTCATAACTTGAATACTAATTATGTTGTTTTTACTATAAAAAATTCTAAAAACAATTTTTCTTAGATTTAAATGCTGTTTTTACCTGCATACAGTTGAACGAGATTCTTTTGCAGACACTTGTCCACATAGTTATTGTTGTATCACTGTTTGGTTTGCACCTCCTAATAACAAGAATTCTTATGTGTATGAATGTGAATACTGTGTTTGTGTTTGATATTTTAAGTCTATGAGCCTGTAGATGCGACATAAGCTAAATTGTTTTAAGATATGATAGTAACAAAAAATACAAAATCAACATTTTAATAGCTGCTGGAATTTTCAGGCAACAATATGCAAATTGTGATGTATTACAATACATCACAATACATCAAGCAGCAGAGTCGGGCTTGTTTGGCATCAGTGACCTGCTGTGCCGCCCACCAGGATCATACTGCATATATTTTCGAGTTGGCATACCTTGGTATTTTTTTCTGTAACTCCTTTGTTTTTTAATTATTATATTCTACTGAGGGATGCAGCAAGCAGACCTTAATAAAATTCTCGCAAGAACAGACTTTGCCATTATTTCCACTGACTAAAATTTAGGAAAAATATTATAGAATCAATTACATGAAGAATTGGAGCTGTCTGCCCAATCACAAATTGAGCAAAACCTTTACCAGCATTTTTGTGAAAATGCTCTCGGGAGGCGGAGTCAAAGATGGGGATAATAAGCCGCGTGGTAAATGGCAAGATTATAATAACACCACCACCACCACAAAAAAATAATAATTCAAAGACTGGTTAGAGTAAGGGTTAATCACTCAGGGCAAACCATTCCACTCATTTTATTAAAGGGTCCTCTGACTTCCTGAGAAGCAGCAGAGTCGGGCTCGAAATTTCTGCATCAGTGACTCAAACCGGGCAACCTAGGGAGATTCCCACAATAATTATAGTGGATCATACTGCATATATTTTGAACATGTCCATCTTTGGCAAAACACTTGTAGATATTCTATGCAGTATAGGGTTTATTAACTCTTACTCTCGCGATATTATCACGTTTTGGGTGCCCGTCTTTTTTTTCAATGCGTTAATCAACCAGCGACATATCGCCAACCCGAAAATATAGGCAGCATGAGGTGGGAAGTCAAAGATGGAAGGGGAACCCAAAATGGCGGTAATATCATTTTCCAGTGCTGGTAGAGAGTAAAGGGTTATCATAACATAACAAGATTATGGGCTAAGAAGGGTTAGTCACCCCATAAAAAGCCTAAACTAACACCACCACCACCACAAAAAAAAAAAAAATTCAAAGACTCCAGGAGTTAGTAAAGAACTTATCAATGTTGACTTTGAAATTGTGAACAGAATTGGAGCTAACTACTTACTCAGGCAAACCATTCCACTCATTAACAACTCTTTGCGAAAAGCTAAAATGCCTAATATTGTCCTACATATGTTGCTAATGTTTTAAGGATACCTAACAATTTATACTCCATAAAAGTGCATTAATTTTGGAGTGAGAGAGTGACAAATTCAGAGTTAAACAGCTCTTATCTTGTACAAAAAAGCTTGTTTTGTTTTTGAGTTTAAGGATTATTTTAGGGGTCAGGCAAGTCAACCTTATTTGAAAGAGGACTTCAAAAGAAACAAAATAGTGCAAAAAGCATTCTAAAATCTTATTCCATCAAGAAGATATTTAAGTTAAAGTTCTGTCTTATCTGTGTAGAAATGACTGGCTTAGTGAGTCTACTATGGCAGTTTGGTGCTCTGACCCTAACATTCTTAACAATTGTTATCGTATTTTAAAGAAAATTTGTGTGACTTTTTTATATTTGAATTATTTTTTCTCAAACTTTCTTAGGTGGTAAATTATAATTATCCTTACAAGATTCTGTTTTCCTACTTTCCTGAAATATCCAATGGTTTTTAAGCCACAAAATTGCAGGACAAAATATAATTGAATACTTGAAGACTTTGAGGAATCTGAGGCTGAGACATCACAACCAGTCTGATTTCAGTCGTTTCTACACAAATGATACCAAACTTTAAACTTCGATATCTCCTTTGTGGAATAAGGTTTTTGAAAACTTTCTTGAATACTTTCTTCACTATTTTGTTTCTTTTGAAGTTCTTTTTCAGATAAGATTGACTTGCCTTATCCCTAAACTAATCCTTAAAACTTTCTTCTGAATTAAAACATTTTGTTCTATGGGAAATTTGTGACCTAGGAGTTAGTATTTTGAAGGCATGCTGAAGATCTTTTTTTGTTATTTTATCAATCCAAATTTATCAAAATAAAATTCTGACCTCCAAGCTATTTTGGCAGAGGATTGATAAAACAATAGATTTACATAGGAAAATGGTAATTTTGATGATGACATCATCATTTTTTTTTTCTTCATGCATTTTTTTAACACTTTGATCTGAAAATTCATCATACTATTAAATAATTGCTGTTTGACTGATTTAATTTCTTTTAGGTTTTTTTTACAATTAAAGCTATAACAATCTAGCTTCTGTTGCCCCCTGTTTTCTTTTCTTCCTTCCTCTGGAATGATCTAACCTCTCAGGCATAATTTGACCCTTGGTGTCGTGCTAACGTTAAGCCCTCATCAAACAAACAAATCTCTTGCCCCTGGTGTCATTTAGGGCTGTAAATAACAATTGCCCCCTCCCCCCACTTTCAGGTGAGATTTAAAAAAAATACAGTTTTTGTTGTTGTTATTGTCCTCTTCCCCACTGTGTCTGGGAAAATTTTGACCCCTTGTCCCCCCACATTGTGAAGCAGTCTTGAGGTCAAGTTAAAGGGCTTTTGACATGCTGTGTTATGACAATCCACATTCTCATTTGTACCAAAAGTTCAATGTCGTTTGTTTGTCATTCCATTTGCACCTTTGGTTTTGTTAGATTTTACTTTTAACCATTTGACACTATTGACCTCACTGACACTATGACATGAGCCATTGATGTGCCATTAAACAAGTTGAATCTGGAACTGATATCCATTCAGCAATATTTGACAAGTTTTCAGTTTTGTACTGTTTCTGTGTATGTGTTGGTTGGAGATATATTAACAGTTTTTTACAGGTATATATATATATATATATATATATATATATATATATATATATATATATATATATATATATATATATATATATATATATATATATATATATATATATATAAATATAAATATATATATATATATATATATATATATATATATATATGTATATGTATATATATATATATATATATATATATATATATATATATATATATATATATATATATATACATATATATATATATATATATACAGCTATATATATATATATATATATAGCTATATATATATATATATAGCTATATATATATATATATATATATATTTATATACATACAGCTATATATATATATATATATATATATATATATATATATATATATATATATATATATATATATATATATATATATAAATATATATATATATATATATATATATATATATATATATATATATATATATATATATATATATATATATATATATATATATATATATATATATATATATATATATATATATATAATATATATATATATATATATATATATATATATATATATATATATATATATATATATATATATATATATATATATATACATATATATATTATATATATACTGATTATGAATGTTATGATGGAGTACATAACATTCATAATCACTTTTTAGAAGGAATTGCACTTATATTCATAACTTTGGTTTTGAAAGGCGAATGGTTTCCCTCTCAGTACAGAGCTAGGAGCTCGAAGCAGCCTTAAAATACAAAACCCATTTTACTTTGAAGTTTGGAGCAATCTAAAAATGTAATCGCATAATTTTTTTTTTTAAGGCAAATGGATCTCCTCTCACTACGGAACTCGGAGCTCGAAGCAGCCTAAAAATACAAAACGCCCAAAATACATTCGTTTAAGTTGGGCTCTGAAAGGCAAATCGGTACATACGCACTTCGGAAAGTGCAATAACCCCCTCTTAAACAAAACACAGAGCAAAAGATAGAACACTTCAAAATCTTCACATTATTAAGCCTTCTACTTGTTGTCATAATTGTCGGACATTGGAGCCCAAAGCATGCTGCGAGGTTGATCTAGAGGTTGTGGGGTTATTCTGCAATTACTCCAAGATTTCCCAAAAAGTGAATGAAATCTCCTGAAAATTGAAGAAATCTTACATAGACAGTGACTAAGAATTATCTCATGGTGAAAAAAAGTACCATCGAAAAAATCTCAGAGGGGCCTTGCCCCCTCCCCCTTCCCCTCTGGATCCGCCACTGGGTATGGTGGTAAATCACCTTCATGAAAGAGGGGGTACAACAAGGCAGTAATAATGTCAAAGTTTGCAAAGTAGGGAGGGGACAACATTTGATAAAAAAAGACTAAATATTCAGCAAAGCTTTTTGACCAACAAGGGGACCTACCAAACTTCTATAACACCAATATTTATACCAAAAAGTTGTCTTAGATTTATAAACAATTACATTTGATCACTTTAAGAAGTAAAACAGACTATTGAATATTTGAAAAATTCACTTATGGATCTAATTCTTTTTTAATAAAAAAATTGTATTAATTTTTATGTGTTTGACATTTCCTATTCTTTTCTACCTCGCCTGCTGGTTGACAGAGAAAGTATTGATGATGACTTGGAGTCTAGATTCTCAAGGTATGCATGTATCTTCATTGGACTATTCCTAATCATAACTCTTTAATTATTTTTTGAAGCAGTCATTTGAGTCTAGATTCCCAAGGTAATACACTTGGAATACTCCTACTGATCATAACTGTAATTATTTTTGAAGCAGTCATTTGAGTAGATTCCCAAGGTAATGCACTTGGAATACTCCTACTAATCATAACTGTATTTTCTTTTTGAAGCAGTCATTTGAGTCTAGATTCCATAGGTAATATACTTGGAATACTCCTACTAGTCATAACTGTAATTACTTTTTGAAGCAGTCATTTGAGTCTAGATTCATAAGGTAATACACTTGGAATACTCCTACTAATCATAACTGTTTTTTTTTGGAGCAGTCATTTGTGTCTAGAATCCCAAGGTAATACACTTGGAATACTCTTATTAATCATAAGTGTAATTAATTTTTGAAGCAATCATTTGAGTCTAGATCACCTAGGTTATACACTTGAAATGCTCCTACTAATCATAACTGTAATTATTTTTTGAAGCAATCATTTGAGTCTAGATTCCCAATGTAATACACTTGAAATACTCCTACTAATCGTAACTGTAATTATTGTTTGAAGCAATCATTTGCAGATGCTTAATTATAGTGTCAAATAATTGTTTGTTGAGGAAGCTTTAATTAACTTGCATTAAAGTAGATAACTGATGTTTATGAAAGCTAAAGGTGTGAAGAAGAGGTGTTAGGAAGTTAACATTATTTATACACATTTTATATATTATTTTTCCAATGTAATTCAGCCTTATAATTTCTGTTTTATTTCTTGCAATTAGGGAAATTTCCTCCTTTCATTTATTTTCATGCACGATAAACAACCATTGTTTTTTAATTCTTTTGATGAGTACATGGTGAATCACAGTTTATCCCAAATTATTATTTGAGGCACTTTAGCATTTACTGTAAACTGAAGTAATATTCATACAAGGAAAATGCTTGAACCAAATGCAAATAGCCATATCAGTCAGTATTTATTTACACTATTTCCAAATATCCTTATTTGGTTTTGCAATTTGATATTTGTCCTTTGAATTGCATTAAAGCACAATTAAATATAAAAGATAAAACAAACTTTTTTCCTGCATATACCTATTATCCCAGTCCTACATTTTCAAATATTGTCATGAAAAAATGTGATTTTCTGTTTGTAACTTTAGGAGGATTCTTTATTTTCTGCAAAAGCCTACAATCTCCCCTGTGCTTTAAAACAGTTTATTGAGATTAATTGATTGATGTAAATAACTTTTTTGACCCTTTTTATCAAAAAAACCTTATCAGGGAGCTTCTGTTTGATGATGCAAAGAGGTAATTATTGTGTGTTTGTGTGTAACAACTAATATTTATAAAGGTGTATTTAAATGATGGTGATGGCTCAGTGTGTTTTTACATTGATGGTATAATACAGACCAACTATCGTAAAAATAACAGTTTCAGGTGCAAGTCTGTATAAATGTAATGGGTTGGGGTAAAGGGAAATGTCCTCACCCCATTGGAAAAATGATAAGAGATTTAGATAAAATGGATGAGTACCAGGGCCGCAATTCAAAGAGGGGAACATGCCCGTAGAATTGTTAAAATCATCAGATTTTTGGGAAAATGTGCCTCTACTTTTTGGATAAGAGGCCATGCCCCCCTCTTCAAATTTCCGGATGAGAATTTGATGAGTGCAATTAGGCAAAAACCACAAACAAGTTCAGCAGTATAATTACTAGTAGATTGTCAATTATCACACCAAAATTTAAAACAATCTTGCATATGATTGCAAGAATGAGAAAATTTGGGGCCTTAAGTTTTTAAGATTAAAGATTGACCAAAATCAAATTTGGGATAACTGTGTAACTAGCATCCAGAAAGAGAAAATAGTTGGTTTGTACCCAAGCTTCTCTAAAGCAAATATCATTAAAAATTGTAATTACTTGTCAAGTATAGTCTGGATAGTATAATAACCATTAAATGTCTGTGCATTCAAGAAAATAGAGATTTTTGAGAAAGCATCCATATTGTATTTCATTTTTACCATTTTATTTAAAGATTTTAGTTTTCTAAAAATATTGATATGCAGTATATATAATGAGTTGAAATTGAAGAGCAATTGTTTGTCATTAATAGATGTTACCTTACCTTGCTGCTCCTCAGCGGTGTATTTAAGAGAGGGGTGGGGGCTAAAACACCAAACATCTTCAAATTTTGATCAATTTACGGAGGTAAATGTCTTATTAAGATGTGTTTTAGGGGCTTAACCCCCCTCCCCTAAACAATTAAAGGCTTGACATGCACCTGCTGTTCCCTTCCCCTTCTTGCAGTCTGGGAGCATACTTATTAATAGGAAGATGGATAACACACAAGAATATTAAAATCATGCAGCTGGATTGTTCAGATTTTACGATAAAATGTCATGATTTCTAATTTCGAAATGGTGTGGTGAACATCAAATGGGAGGGGAATATATTAAGCCATGACAGTAATTAAGGCATTTTTGTGATTTTTAAGTTTCCCCTAGCAAAGATATTTTCCATACATATTTCAAATTTGAAGTATGTAACATTGCATAAGGCTTTAACGTTAGGATAGCAGAGGATCATGGGAAACATCACAAAATGGCGGCTTTCATGTAGCAAAGCATTTCTATTTTTAGGAACATTTGTGTTCCCAGTAATAGGCATGCTCTTGTGGAGATTAAGGCCTTAAGCACAGAATTCCATTTTTTTAAACCACATTCTTAGCTGAACAGAGAGGATGTGTGCAAAATATGTTCAGTATTTATGTAAAATAATCTTTAACATGTTTCTTTGATCTATTTTTGATAAATGATTCTAATACATAACTAACAATCATGTGGTTTGTAAGTTTTTGTTGTGTGTTGTGCATTTGTTGTTGATTTTACACATAAAATTAAAACTATTTAACCTGAGAGAATTTCACCTTCCTGGTTGCAAGCTTTTTCCCCTTTGGGCGGTAAAATTGGGTTATTAGTAAAATTATTTTAAATTTTTTAAACTTGGTCAAAATTTTGTAACACTGAAGGGATTGTAAATTGAAAAAATTCTCCAAAATGGGAGGAAATTTTCCAATAAATGGGGATTTTCCCCAAAATTGAAGGAAATATCACACAAATTGCAAGAAATATCCCACAAATTAAAGGAAATATCCCAATAATTGAAGGAGATTTCCCAATGAGCAGTTAATTTAATTTACCATTGCAGTTTTTCCATGATTTTGCAGGGTTCTTCAACCCTCCCATCACCACCACCATGAGAGATGAACTTTCCTATGTCTCTTTATTTATCCTTTCAATGGAAGAAACTGTATTCCAGAAACAGATTCTGTTGGAGACCATTGCCCCCATGAGAGTATTCCTTAGTCACATTTTGAAGGTAGATGGATTCTGAGGGCTTATAAATATCCTGGGATTATTCTGGAACTCGTAAGAATGAAATTTCCCCTAGATCTAAAAATATATGTGTTGTTCTTTTGATGGCTCTTTTTTTTAAAGGAAAAAAGAGTTACTAGGAACTCTTCTCTTGCATCATTAAAGATACTTGTGGACCAATGAGCTATTAGTAACGGGCCTAATTGACCTACATTTGAGGCTTTAAGGATAAATCTTGGTGAAAAACATTTTAGAAGATTTTTGCATCACTGCAGATGAGCAAAATATTAGTGACATTTTGAAAAAAAAGTTTATCTTCAAAGTATATCTTTGTTTCAGACTCAAGTCTAAAAGTTTATCTTAAAATATATCTTTGTTTCAGACTCAAGTCTGTGAATTTTTGTTTTGTGGAAATATTTGCAGAGCTCAGTTAGAGGAAGGAGTTTTTCAGTTTTTGTTTTTGTTCGTCATACATACACTCATTTTCCAAGGTCTCTCTCAGCGGTGTGGAAATTTATATCTAGCACTTTGGGTTTGGTTTACGGGATTCTTTGGACCTAGTTCCTATCCTATGAGTTTTACTTGAAGTGCAATTAATCAAATTGGTTCTGATGTGAATGAGTATGGTTCTAATCATTTATGGTGTAGTATTTTTACATACGAGAAGTGGCGTAGCCAGAGGGGGAGCGATCGCCCCCCCCTCCCCCCTCCTTTAATATTCTAATCCATCGGTTCAGATTGGTGCCGTCAGTTAAAAAAGCTTTGACATTCCAGGTGCTTGTTATGTTTTTAGATTTCAAAAGGACACTTTCTCAGAAAAAAGGTTTTTCGGTAATAATATATTAAACATTTGTGCGATTTAGTATTTGAATACATGAACTAAGACAGAGAGAGAGGGGAGGTGGGTATCAGAGTGCAAATTATACAGAGCAGGCTCATATTAAAAGTTTGACAACATTTACACAAGTTTGTAGTAAATTATTGAAAACCTTTCTTTTAGACAACCCATATTTTTCAAAGAGTGACGATAAACCTTACCATGTACATGTGACGATAAGCCTAACCAAACATAAACAATAAAACATTTATTTCCACATTATGCCTTTTTATGATTTTGTGTTTTGTATATGGTGTAGCTCTCTTTGACATGAATTTTGACTTGTATAATACACCTAAGTTCTTACTATGTGTTGTGACATACATTTTTGCCCTTGAAATGTCAATTTTGCAAGAGCTTCCGGGGCCTTTGCCCCCTAGATCCCCACCGGAGCTTTTACCCCTTGACCCTACCAGGGGCCCCTGGACCCCACGCCGACAAGTCTTTGGTGTCACCTCAACTACACCACTATTATCATGTCAGTTCAATTCAATTCCCCGCTCCCCCAATATGAAAATCCTGGCTACACCACTGCATACCAGCAATAAACACCGAGTTTCTGCACCTCTAGTATTTCCTCATTAATGGGGTTAAGAGTTATTTTGCGGAAATGTTTTCTTTTGAAAATGCTGTATAATTTTAAATGTGCACCAATCATCATGACCATCTCACAATTATCATTCTAAACGTTATTTATTGCACATCCTCTCACCAAATAGTTTCTCACTATACATCTCTCCCCTCTTTCTTCCTCCTTTTTATGTTGAAGACATATGGACAGATAGCAGAAACTTGAGCTGAATTGGAAAGAAAATATGCTATACTATGAGAATGAAAATATGCTATAAACCATGAAAATATGCTATAAACCATGAAAATATGCTATAAAGAATGAAAATATGCTATAAACCATGAAAATATGCTATAAGCCATGAAAATATGCTACAAACCATGAAAATAAGCTATGAAAATATGCTATAAGCCATAAAAATATGTAACAAGCCATGAAAATATGCAATAAGCTATGAAAATATGCTATAAGCGATGAAAATATGCTACAAGCCATGAAAATATGCTATAAACCATGGAAATATGCTATAAACCATGAAAATATGCTATAAACCATGAAAATATGTTATAAGCCATGAAAATATGCTATATGAAAATATGCTATAAGCCATGAAAATATGCTATAAACCATGAAAATATGCTATAAACCATGAAAATATGCTATAAACCATGAAAATATGCTATAAACCATGAAAATATGCTATAAACCATGAAAATATGCTATAAACCATGAAAATATGCTATAAACCATGAAAATATGCTATAAACCATGAAAATATGCTATAAACCATGAAAATATGCTATATACCATGAAAATATGCTATAAACCATGAAAATATGCTATAAACCATGAAAATATGCTATAAACCATGAAAATATACTATAAACCATGAAAATATGCTATAACCCATGAAAATATGCTATAACCCATGAAAATATGTTATAACCATGAAAATATGTTATAACCCATGAAAATATGTTATAACTTATGAAAATATGTTATAACCATGAAAATATGCTATAACCCATGAAAATATGTTATAACCCATGAAAATATGCTATAAACCATGAAAATATGTTATAGCCCATGAAAATATGCTATAAACCATGAAAATATGTTATAACCCATGAAAATATGCTATAAACCATGAAAATATGTTATAACCATGAAAATATGCTATAAACCATGAAAATATGTTATAACCATGAAAATATGCTATAAACCATGAAAATATGTTATAACCCATGAAAATATGCTATAAACCATGAAAATATGCTATAAACCATAAACATATGCTATAAACCATGAAAATATGTTATAACCCATGAAAATATGCTATAAACCATGAAAATATGTTATAACCCATGAAAATATGCTATAAACCATGAAAATATGTTATAACCCATGAAAATATGTTATAACCTATGAAAATATGCTATAAACCATGAAAATATGCTATAAACCATGAAAATATGTTATAACCATGAAAATATGCTATAAACCATGAAAATATGTTATAACCCATGAAAATATGCTATAAACTATGAAAATATGTTATAACCCATAAACATATGTTATAACCCATGAAAATATGTTATAACCTATGAAAATATGTTATAACCATGAAAATATGTTATAATTCATGAAAATATGTTATAACCCATGAAAATATGCTATAACCCATGAAAATATGTTATAACCTATGAAAATATGCTATAAACCATGAAAATATGCTATAAACCATGAAAATATGTTATAACCCATGAAAATATGTTATAACCCATGAAAATATGTTATAACCCATGAAAATATGTTATAACCAGAAAATATGTTATAACCCATGAAAATATGTTATAACCCATATGAAAATATGTTATAGCCCATGAAAATATGCTATAACCCATGAAAATATGTTATCACCCATGAAAATATGTTATAACCCATGAAAATATGTTATAACCCATGATATTATGTTATAACCCATGAAAATATGCTATAACCCATGAAAATAACAAAAATGGTTCCATCCCAATCTGTAACAAATTGACCATTTTACAGCATTTTAAATTTAAAGGCTTTATTATAATAAATTATACAAATTTGATTGACATTTTGGTACAACCCAACAGGAAAACCTATGAATTTCCTGATGTTGATTTAGAGGCATTGAATCTCCATCATACCCTTTATTAAAATTCAGCTTGAGTAAACAGTCTGATGCTTTTCCATGACTAAAATTTAGGACAGAAATTTAAAGAAGTTACATAAAAACCTTTCAGTTGTCTTCTCTTCCATACATAACAACTTTTCTTCATACTTTGATCAGCCATAACTTAGGTGCTTTTCTATTTTGTTCAGAAATTAAAGCACTTTATGGTGAATATAAAATCTCTACTTATCCATATACCTTGAATTTTTCCAACTTTTTACTCACAAACATTTTCTAAATCAATCATCCTCAATTAACCTATCTGAGTTAAATGATTGACAGCTTTTTCAACCAATCACCACATGAATTTGCAACTACAACAAAATCTGCAAACAAAAGTGGGGCAAACATCCTACGCGGTATCGGTACAGTACAGCTAGCTAGTGGTGCGCTCATGTAGTCAATGTATTTTACTGCACAAAACAAATTTCCACACACACAGACTGAGTGATGGCAAAATGGTAAACAAAAATTGCGCTGCAGGCTTTGAAAATCTGATTGCTGTTACCCACAACAGTTAGCAAGCTAAATTTTGTTTATCCCTTTTGCTAAAATCTCTAAAGATCCGGAGAAGTGCCATAAATGGATCAAAACTTGTGGCAGACCACATGAATATCTAAATCTTAATGCATTGGTCATGCATGATTGCGGATATGAGGTTTGTTTGCCCCACCTAGTTACCGCATTGCCATGGTGGGCGTGGCCTATTTTGTCACCTGGAAAGGTTAATTGGTTTTACCTCTGTATTTACTTCCATCTAAAATCAGGTCTAGTTATTGACATTTTTAATGAAAAACTTCTCAATGGTCAATTGAAAATGGAAGGGTCATTTGAAGATCCACCCTGTAGCCACAACTCATTCT
Source organism: Chiridota heheva (assembly GCA_020152595.1). Lineage (NCBI taxonomy): Eukaryota > Metazoa > Echinodermata > Holothuroidea > Apodida > Chiridotidae > Chiridota > Chiridota heheva. The sequence continues at coordinate 2,025,675 of JAIGNY010000033.1, forward strand.
TATTTTCGCAGCCTGCAGCATTTAATTTATAGTATAAAAAAAGATAAGGTGACACACTGAACAGCCTTCGGAAAGTTGTGCTTTTACAAGTCTACTTTTCTTCTTCTATTTCTTCTGGGATAAAATGATTACGTAGCATTACATACATAACCTGTAATTGGAAAGGAATGACCTTGGATGGTACTCTTCCTGCCAGCAGCACTCAGAGCATGGACTGAAGGGCGGATTTTGAAATGTGGGGATACTGAAAAGTTAAAGTGGATACATGCTGCTTAACTTTAAAAAAAAAAGATTTTTTATCACAAAAAGTTCTTATGAATCGAACAATTGTACCTGTTTACCCTAGAATGGCGGGGACATTAATGATTGATGTTAACTACTTGTGTTTTCAGGAGTTTTGACCTGCTGTGCTCTAACTAGTATTTTGAAAGCTAAGGTTAGTTGTCTATGTAGAAACTCTTTGAACCAATTCAAATTTCACTTTATTTTTGTTTCAAAAAAAGCTCTGGACTTTCTTCAGCTGACTTCAAAACAGCAAGGTAACTTTATCAACCTTTCTTAGTATTATTAACATTAGACTGAGTTCCTAATGTAATTTACAGTCTGCATTAGCAGTATTAAGAGCACCTTGAACAGACTTAACATATTCTTTGGAATGTAAATGAGTGTTATATGTTTAAAAACTTGACAAGTTTTTATTTGTGGTATTTTTATGATAACTTGGCGCATTGGATTATTCCACTTTGCATTCATCATGTGAAAAAGCGTATACTCTCCCCATGCAGTGCTAGTTTTAAGAGGAACCTCTGAGAAATGTTCACTTCAGTCCATGACCCATGCAGTCTACGAAATAGTGCTTCACGGTAGAGCACTATACCCCTCCACCTACCCTCGCCCCTCCAACAGAGCTTGACATTTAAGCCAGATGTACACCCTATATCCAAGCATTTCAAGGCAATCACGACCCTGAATTATGTTATGAAAGTCTTTATGCGATTGAAATTTTTTCATTAATTTGTATTTTTATGGTAGTTTTATGCAACCTCCATGCATACCAGCCAATGCAGAGTTTCAACTATTCTGTAGACTACCGTATATCCCCTGATAAATTCCCCGGAGGCGTTACATTTTCTGAAAGGGGGTGTTTATTTGAGGTTAAATTTCAAATGTACTTACGGTGTGCATAGCAAGTTTAAACTCTTTTGACTTTTTTTGGTCAGTTTTAGTTTTTAAACGAGTTTTGGCTGAAGCCTAGTGTTAAATCACTCTGTGTATTTAATATTAAGCTATTACCAATCAATTTATGTGTGGGGAATATACATATATTTTGTACATTACAGTATGAATGTTGTATAAACACATTATTTAAATGTCCTCAATAAATGTTTTTCTACATTAATGAGGAAGAGATCAGTTTTCGGTTGACTACCCTCCAAAGTTAGTGGAAATGTGACTCCATATTTAACAAGCACCGTCTTTAATAGCATAGTCCACAAGTGCATAGGTAAATCTCAGTTTGAGGGTTTCCTTTCGGAACCTCATTGAAGGCTGTTTTCCTTTTCAAGCTTACATGATCATTTGTGAAAATTATATCAAGCTTGCCAATGCTAAAGCCCTATACTTGTACTGTTAATATGATTATTGTGTTTCTGAATGGAAATCAGGTATCGGATTCTAATCCCATATATATATTCTGTTTTCTTTCTTGCCTGCCAAATATAGAGAGTTATTTGATGAATTACAGAGGTATTTGTTTTTCTTCTTTTATTCATGTATTTAATCTTTGTTTTTTTGGGTGACATTTTTGGTGGCCATTTTGAAGTTGGAGTATGTGACAAGTTTATAAATGTCAGAAATGTTTTTTTTTATGTCCAATAACATATACCTAAGTGTTTTCCATATATTTTTAGCACTGCTTACTTCCTGATATAGCCCTGGCTGAATCTGAAATTATAGGTTTTGGTGGCCATCTTGAAAAAAAAACATGTTCCACTACTTTAATTTTCCATGACTTTTAGTATGTCATTCTATAGTATATTTGGAGTGCAAAAACACTTGAATGGTTTCTATTGCAATTTGTGGTGGGTATATTACTAGATTCCCTGGCCTCGGTGGCATATTCTAATATCTAGAGCATTGAAATTTCAAGATGAGTATGTGTTCGCCAATTTTTCTGAATGAAAGCCCTTATAAATGTATGATCTATATGCTTGAAGAAACTGCTATGCATGATGATGGTTGAATGAAGACAATGACATCACATTGAAATTATGTGGAGAAGAGACTTAATTTGTATTTCTTCCAGAAGTCATTTCAGATCATCCAAAGACTTTTATTAAATATCTAATACTTGATACATGCCAATGGGAGGGGGGGGAGGGGGCAGGATTCATTTGATATCTGGTAGAATTTGGGAATCAAGCATCCCTACTTTACCCCCACCCACAAAATTTATCAAAAATCAAAATGTTAATGTGTGATAAATTTGAAAGACACTGTCATGATCTAATCATTGGTGATGGTCATGTTTTTTTTCCTTTTCTGATTTTCATGAAAGCTTTAAGCTCACCCCTTGTGCTTCATACATTCAAGGGTACAATGCTAGCAGTTTACAAGAAACAGTTTCACTTTGTAGATAATCCTCTCATTGAGCCTGTGGGTCTGTAGTATGTGGAAATAATTATATTTGAAATACACTGTTTTCGTCATCACTCATTATGCAAATGTGAGTTTTTTCAACCCAAGTGTACTGTCGCATTGTTTAATTCCATGTGAAATATATTATATTAAACTGCATGTAAAATATAGCTGCTTGTATTCAATTTTTGTTCAATGTTGTGTGTTTAGCCATGCCATGATATTTTTTGAACACTCTTTTCATGATTGATACTGCTTTCAATCAATCCTCAGCAGATTGCCATTCATGTACAATACAAATGCAAACTATGATATTCAAAGAACAATTTGTACAATGAATCATGTGTAAAGTTGTGGTCAAGACATGAAACTTTCCTTATATCTGTTAAATCGCTCTCAATACAATTGCAAATTATAATATTCAAAACAACAATTTGTACAATATATTATGTGTAAAGTTGTGGTCAAGACATGAATCTTTTCTTAATTCCAACTCTGTAATATTACTCTCTTACAAATGGTTTGTTGAATAAGTATTGGAGCAGTTGTGATTCTTAAAAGTCTTCAGGGTCCAAGATTATATGAGAAAAGTTTCTTCTCAATGCCAATAAAAAATAATCATATAATTGATATAATGGGGAAAAAATGGTATTTTGTACATTTAAAGTTTTGTAATTTATTTTTTGTTGTAACTAAATATGCATTATTCAAAACTAATTTTACAGGAAGAAGAAAAAGAGAACGTCAGACAGGTAACAACTTAACATGTGTGATGTGTTCTAACTGGGATTAAAATATGTTGTAATGTAAACAAGGACTTACATTCTTGGACAAAAATATTGTCGCATTTTCCCCCTTCTACCCCATTTGAATGCTGGTTGAAATGGAAGCATCCCGGGATAATCCTTGTTATCTTCAACATTGAGGTGGGGTGCAAGGGGTTTAAGAATGTGACAACTAATTTTGTCTAAGTTTGTCTGAGTGTGTGTTTGCAAGTGAAAAGAATTTAAAGTAAATAAGATGTCAAATTGTATGTTATATTTTGCTTTGTTTTGAAATAAGAAGAAATATAAAACATTTTATATGGAGTACGGGAAGTTATGACAAACTATATTTGCATTGTTTGTTGAGTCGACAGGATAGGGGAAGGGGGGGGGGGGGGGTACAGTGAAGGATCACAGATAATTAATTATTCAGTAAGTGGTAATTTATTTATCATGGCTTCGAAGATGTCAAAGGAGGGGATTAGCAAAATTATTAAAAGCACGCTAAAGTGTATTAAACAAAGCATTTATGGTCTTTCATATTGACAACTAATTTTGTCCAATGTTGTAGGTACAGTATGCCTACAGCTATAATAAAGGCTGGATCCAGGATTTCCAAACACAGGAACAGGGTGATGAGGGGGTCCAAAAATTCAAATTATTATAAAATAAGCAAGTTTTTTTTTATATCAGTAAACTACAAGTTGGGTCTAGCTATTAATTCTCACTTTAAAAAGTGTTTAAAATGGCATAATTTCCATTGATAAGGGACCCTCTGGATCCACCTTTGTTAATCATAAATGGCAGAGGGATGGGTTGCCAATGCTAAACAGTCAAGGATATATCTGGCAAAAATTGATGGATGCATTCAAGGGAAGAGAAGAGTAAAAAAAAAAACTGGATCTTATCAACATGTAGTTTATTATCTACAGTAGATGATTTCATTAGTCTTCATGGAAATCTTATATACATATATTTATCAAATGTAGTAGATGATTTGAATAGTCTTCAAGGAAATCTTATCAATATATAATTCATCATTTACAAAAGATGATCATAATAGTCTTCATAAAAATCTTATCAATATATAGTTTATTATCTACAGTAGATGATTTTAATAGCAAGGAAATCTTATCAATATATAGTTTATCATCTACAGTAGATGATCTTCATAATGTTCAAGGAAATCTTATCAATATATAATTCATTATATACAGTAGATGATTTTAATAGTCTTCATGGAAATCTTATTAATATACAGTTTATCATCTACAGTAGATTATTTAATAGTCTTTAAGGAATTCTTATCAATATATAGTTTATCATCTACAGCAGATGATTTTGATATTCTTCATGGAAATCTTATCAACAAATAGTTTATTATCTACAGTAGATGATGATAATAGTTTTCATGGCAATCTTATCAACATACAGTTGATCATCAACATACAGTTGATCTTCGACAGTAGATGATTTTAATAGTGTTCATGGAAATCTTATCAACATAGTATATCGTCTACATTATATTATATAATTTAATAATATAATAATATAATAATTATATAACTTAATAGTTATGGAAGTTTATCATCTAAAGTAGATGATTGAAACATGGAAATTGTATAAACATATAGTTTATCATCTACATAGGTGATTTTGATATTTCTAATAAAAATATCTTCAGTAGAAAAATATCATCAAGTTTTATCATCTACAGTAGATGATTTTAGCGTAACATACTTCACATTCTCACTTACTCAATTATCGTTTAGCTTTTATTAGTCATCAATTGCTATTTGATACAAGGAAAATGTTCTTAAAGGATTAGTTCAGTGGTCAAGCAAGTTCATTTTATATGAAAGAGGAGCAGCTTAAAAGAAACAAAATGGTGAAGAAACTACTTCAACATCTTGCGTTAGTTGTTGTGCTCCTCAAAATTTTAAATAGTCAGACCCGATCTGATGTAGAAGCAGGTCCTTCAGACTTTTCCTCTTTATTTTCTGTATTCTGAAAACCACAAGCAATGAGGACCAAATATTCCTTATCAATGGCTCCATTGTACTAGTTTTCCATTTGGTTCTGGGTTGTTGTGGAAGTTAGTGTTGAGTATCATATTAGCCATATGAAGTCCTTATTATGTAATTGAGTGGTTATCTTAATTAAGATAAGTGGTCTCATTATTTGCTACATTAAGTTTGTAGCTATGATTTGCTGGAACAAATTTTTAAGGAGGAGGACAAGTCATGATTCCGTTAAGGAGATATTCAAGTTGATACAATTCTGTCTCACCTGTGTAGAAATGAGTACAGTGTGTCTACTGTAGAGGGTTGGCACCCTCATCCTGACATTCTTAACCTTGCTTGCCCCCTGTACAACCTTCCCAGAGCTTCCCTCGCTCCCTACAACTTAATTGCTGAGTTCTTCCAGAAAAATCCTCCGGATAAAATTATTTCCTTCCTTCATCATGCCTCCCTCTACAACCATATTTAATTCTCCTCTTCCACCCCCTCTCTACTTTGTTTTTGTTTCAACCATGCACCTTCTCTCACAATCACAGCTTTCTGACCTTTTGTTCTTGAATTTCTCTCATTTTCCCCCTCTTTCCTTTACTTCCTACCTCTAGAATGATTTGACCTCTCAGGCACAATTTGACCTTCGTTGTTGTGGTGCCGTTAAGCCATCATCAAACAAACAAACAAACTTAACACTTGTTAATGTACTTAAAAGATTTTTTTTTTTCTTTCTCTCACTTATTTACCGTGTATGAGATCAACTTGCTTGACCACTGAACTAATCCTAATCTAAATGTCATAGCACATTCAGCCAGCAAGTGTGTTAAATTTGCTGTAGTGTTTAAGTTACAGAATGAATGTGACTTTTCTGACACTTGTTTCATGTTGTTTTAATCTAATTTAGAGGATACAGGTATAGTAAAAGAATACTGCCGAGCTACTGGTAGCGTAAACTGAAAACTGTTTGTGACACTATCACTTCTGTAAATTCCAGTGTAGTTAACATCAATTGGTTTTGTTTTAACTGTGTTTTTGTATAATTTGGAACCTGCTTGCTGTTCAGGTGAACTAAGGTTTCAAGTTTTAAGTTTCATGCTTAAGAAACACACTTTAACAAAGTTTTTCTACAAACTTGAAAACTAATTTCAATCTGTTGAAAATTAACTCTACCCTATATGAACCCAGTTAAACTCTTATTTTTTAATTTCAACTGGATGTAAGTGGAATTTATAGCTGGGAAGTAACATTTGACTTTGATTGCAGACCATTCATAGTGTGTTGTATGTTGTAATTGTAATAGTCTTTTTTAAACATTTTATCACTTAGGTCACACCCACCTCACTCACTCCCACCTCCTTACTGGCTTCCCCACTCCTTTGCAACAATTGCCATTGCCCCCTAACAGTCCACCATGTCCTCTTTGCTTATCCCCTGTACAACCTCTCCAGAGCTTCCCTCACCCCTCCATAGCTGAGCTCTTCCAGAAAAACCCTCTAGATAAAATTATTTCCTTCATCATGCCTTCCTCAACAACCATATTTAGTCCACCTCTCCCACTCCCCTCCATCTACTTTTGCCTTTTTGACACCCCTGCACTTCCTCTCTTGATCCCAGCTCCCTGGCTATTAGCCCCGTACTTCTCTCAGACTCCTGCTATTTTCTTTCCTTCCTACCTCTGGAATGATCTAACCTCTCAGGCATAATTTGACCCTTGTTGCCATGGTGCTGTTAAGCCCTCATCAAACAAAAACAAAACATTTATGACTTTGAATTGGTATTAAATTTGTTCTTTCACACTGTTTATGTGGTAACTTTAAACGGCCACAAAGAGTTCATCAGAATCATCCCAAGAACCCTTTGAAGGTTGAGTTGTATGCATCAATTTTCAAACTCGGAAATTATGGGTAAGAGAAATTTTTCTCACCCTTAGAATTATAAGTTTTAAGGGTGCCATTTCTACTTAAATTTTACCATATGTTGAATGTTTTCAGGTTTCAACATTTGTTTTTGCAAGGAAATTTGACTTAGAAATGTATAGATTTGGTTTTAATCGAGAGAAATGATATCTCATTGGATAGTATACACTGTCCTGGTGCCGTTTGATCGAATTGTGTCAACCTCTGTACTTATTGTACTCTTCAGAAAGTTAATTATTACCTTTCTTGGATTCAAGCTTGCCACTGATGTGAATCTGATGACATCAAACTTTACAACAAAAATCCTTTCTTTCCGTGAAGCTGATTTGTCCATAGCTCAGAATTTCTAAATGGTTTAAATGTTTCTGCATCATTTTGTTTTAATAATTAAAAGTATGCACACATGAATTCATCAGAAGTGCTACTATTTTTATAACTTTCTAGATCTGGGCAGAATGTTTTACATTGTCGTATTATGCCATACCACAGTGAATCAATTTTGCTTGGTTAGATCTAATTGGTATAATGTGAATAGATGGTAAGATGAGCTCATAAATTGAAACACAGTTTGCTCAGACAGAAGATTATGGAATCATGTGATATCAACAGTGCTGCAGAGAAGGAGAGGGGAAGTTGCCCTGAGCTTAGAGCCCCCAAAATTGTAAAATGACCACAACAAATTAACCACAAAAATTGGCAACTCCCCCCAAAAAAAAAAAAAAAAACCCACCCAATAATGGTATAAATTGACTCAAAATAGCATAAAGCCTTTTTTTTTTTTTTTTTTTGAGGGATGGGGAGTTGAGCTATGGAAAATTAAGTGGCATGGAAATTTAGCTATTGATATGACTTTCGTCCATATGAGCACTAACAAGCTCTGTAAGCTGATGGCACGAAACATCTATTTTCTCTCTGTCCTGTTCTTTGTACCCCTGTATGTCATCTCTATTCATAGATGTAAAAGGCCGCGGACATGTGCCCTTCCACATTTTCAAAAAGTAACAAAAGTTTCCCTTTTGAAAATGAAAGTCCGCTCAATTTCTGCCTACAAGTCAAAGGTGCAAGAACTGGTGGTATATTTGCACACATTTAACAAAATATTACAATAGTGCACCCTAAAAATGAAGTTTCCCTTTCAAAATGATGTTCCCCCCTTTGTTGTTTTGGGCTCACTAATTCTGTCTACAGACTGGGGAGACATATGTCTGTGACTTAGAAAGTGTCCCTTAAAAGATTGTGCCCCCTAAGAGTCCGTGCCTCTCACTTTGGGAAGCTTCCTACACCTTGTCTCTATTTAGTTCTTTTATTCTACAGGTTAATTATGTGCATGCTTTCTTGGTTAACATAAAGCTATTCGTAAACGATTTTCACATTAAAACTGGAATAAGGGTTTGTGTGGTGGCGGTTCTTTTTTAGAATAATCTGAAAACTAAACAAATCTCAATGTGGAATGTGGATAAAAGCAAGTTTTCTGTTAATGAGTGTTTGAGTTTAACAGTAATAATCCAGATGTTTTGACTTGTAGTGTTGCCTATGATGGTTGAATGTGTCCAACTATTTGAATGCTTTAAGCCTCTCATTTCTGAGTGGAATGATTTCTTAAAGTTATACAAAGCACCTTTTGTTTGTATGTGTTCAGGGACGCACCCACATGGAAAAGGCAAGACAAGGGACACTCTTGACAAGAGCACTGTTATGACGTCACTTATGTCATTTTAAACATGGTGAATTTTATCGCATACAAATGCACATTGAACTGGCCAGGGCAAAAATATTTTTTTATGACAAAAGCATACTGTAATGTGTAGGGCAAAGGGTTTCCCCGGAGGAGATTGCCCTATAGTGTAGTCCTGTTTTTTCCTCAAATGGGGGAAACACACACACTTCACATGACTATGTCCTTTTCCTTAAAAATTTGTTCCAGCAAATCAAACTTTCTGTAGCAAATAATGAGACCACTTATATTAATTGAATTAACTGCTCAACTTCACTTCATCCATTGCTAATGTGATACTCAATACCAACTTTCACAAAAATTTGGGACCAACAGGAGAACAAATACAATGGAGCCATTGATAAGGGATCCTAATTACTTGTGGTCTTCAGAATAAAGAAAATAAAGAGGAAAAGACTGACCCAATCTGCTCATTTATCAGGTCAGGTCTGACTGTTTGAAACTTTAAGGAGCACAACTTGAATTGAGAGAGGACACGTGTGCAGATTCCCATGTATTTTTTTCTGTTTGATTTCATGTGGGGGCACAAACCTTTGCAGGGGGCACAGCACACCCATGCCCCATGCTGGTTATGGGCCTGAGGTGCAGGCATTTTTTGCTTATGTCAGAAAATTACTAATTGTACACACATTAAGTCTTTCTTTAAGTATGTTTCATGATAGGGATCAATCCTAGTGGAACAGAGTCATCATTTGCCCCTAAATAGTTGGATGGAGGGTTGAATATGATATAGTACAGTACCTATGTCACTCAATGATTTTTGATATGAGTAATGTGTTTTCATTAAATTTTCATATTAAATCTAAATATGACTTGGCTGAAAACAATTTCAGGTTACAAAAATTTACCCACAGGCTAAATTAACTTTTTTGTTCTTTCTGTTACCATTTGTTTGTATTTCACTTTTTGATGATATAATTTCACAGTTTAACATCATTCATTATTGAAATTTTGTGCTTCTCACTTCAGCAAACCAAGCCTCGTTCGTCTGGGTGAAACACATACAAGTAAATGCAGGCCTAAGAGGGAAACATCATTAGAAGTTGGTAAGTAGTCATGAAGCAATATCTTTCCTTATGAGAAATGGTACATCAATCATTCACAGTTAATGCACACATCACCCCAGGCTAAGCTATTTTTATTACCAGTTTGCAAACAAATTTCTCCCACTAACACGGATGAGTGATTTCAATCACAAAAGTTCCCTGACTGAGTGATTACTCAGTGCTGTCTTCTGTAATCTAATACACACAAATAATCTTGGGCTACTTGACTGTGGTGTGCATGGGAATGGCAGATAATTAATCATTATTTGGAGTAGAAACACAATACACTGAACAGGAAGTTGGATTGGTAATTGCCATACCTGAGTTTTCAGGATTAACTTGGGTGCTGGATGCGGGTAAGCTTAAAGAGAAACTTTTCGGTATGGTGTAGCACTTCAATTGCCAGTGTTTGCTGGCATCACGTAGTAGATATTTTTTTTTTTTATAAGGATCCACATTGGCTAGTTCATTGTACTTCTAGTTCATCAACAAATAATTAGATACTTTCAAGTATTCTGCTAAGTGATAATTACTTTCCATGATAAAAAGTAATGCAAAACTACTCTTGTTTTCGTTGGAAGAAGCAGCTTGTTTTTTTGTTTTAAATGGTACTGAAGGAGATATTTTATGAATTTGTTATAATTTGAAAAAATAATTTTAAATTCCAAACTGTGGTTTACTTTTTTGTAATACTTTAATGCATGAGCCAATAAGTGTGGTACTTGTGGCATAACAGTGAAATTAACCAGTATATATTAGGAAGGTTGATTCTTTATTAGTTGAACTGGTGTCACGGTGGTGATATAAATAAATCTTACTGTAGTATGTCTAAAACAAATGCTTACAAAGGAGAAGGGATCGAGGCATTGGAAACGGTTGAAAGTGAGAAGATTTAAAAAAAAAAGATGATGTTCAGAGCATTGTCATGGTTGCCTGTGTGCATGGAAACGGGCAGATGGGGGAGGGGGAGGGGGAAGGGTAACAACTAAATCAAGTCCTTGCAAATTTTAAACAAACAACCCAATCTTCCATTTAAAGCACATATAATGCAACGTGCTAACATCAGTCACAAGCACATTCTAACCGAAATACAATTTAACGTATCAAAATTGTTCATTCCCTCAATATCATTAGATTTATTTAATGTTAGTGACATTGATCATTTGGTATGAACTTTTAAAACTTAATGTTATCTGAACTGTAGATAAATGTTCTGTTTTTAAACTGGTGAGTGAATGCATGTAAAAGTAATTTCATGATGAACTTCTAAAGCTATTAAAAACTGGTCTTCCGACCCCTTTTCATGAAATCACAGTTCAGAATCTAATCACTTAGTTTTGGTTGAAAATCATGTGCATGAATAAGCCTCATTCAGCACAGTCTGTTGTGCCTCATCCTCACTTTGCTTTGAGTGCACTTTTACACAAAAGCTCCATGTATGCAATAATTGACAAGCTGATAAGTGGCTAAATCACATAAAATGAGGCTTTGTGCATGGCTTGGCACTGGAGGAGTTGTGGTTTTGTGTTAATGATTTAAGAAAAGGATATCATATATCTGGGTTGGAAATTTAATCTCCCAATCAAAATGTAGAAAACAATCAAGACTTGTGGGGTAAAAGTTATAGCATTATAAGTTCGTAATGCTGAATAAAACAGACATTTTTAAATCCGAATCGGCAGTTTCTAGGAAACTAATTTAAATGTCACATGGCTGAGGTCCGATATCTTCGCTGTATGCACTATTCACTTGGGGTATGGGACCAATCATTTGGAAAGATACTTGCAAACGCTTATCCTACACGTGTTATACATGAAAGTAATACGCGCACACATTGTTGCATACATTTCTTCGTCCAGACACTGCCGCTGATTGGTTGCGTAGCAAAGAGAAAATTTTCCCAGCAGTTGATTGGTTCAAGTTCTCATGTTAGGCTAAAAACGATTTGGAAAAGTCTATAAGAAAGCTATCGTCCTAATAGGAAGGCAATGTGTGTAATTCCATTTAAAATATACCGCGTATTTACAAAAAAAGATTATACAAGTATTTGTATTTTAACAGATTTCAAATTGCCACCTATTCACCACACAAGTCAACTGCCAGATGTCGATGGACTTTACAGATTTACAACTAAGATCGACTTCCCGATGAAGATATATAACGTCAATCCCTTCCCAGGACCAGTGGACCTGTACGACCAGCTTCATGAACCAATTCTACTCACACTCAAATCATCCCAGAAATATTTCATTCCAGGACAGTCAATAGTCAACCAGGACAATTTCAGGTAGTGCGTGTACGAAGGAAAGTTGCATGTGGGGATATTCCCTGGAGCTGTATTTATTAGTTTTGGTTGATCCCAGACTTTTATCGGTGCTATTGAGATCAGATCGTGTAAATTGTTGAAAAATATAATATATGTGATATTTATGCTCATTTTGTTTATTTTGTACATTCATATGTAAAATAAGCTCAATTAGTTGAGTGAATTATCAAAGAAAAATAAAATGTGAAAGACTCTTATAAATTACGATCTAGTTTTCCTCATCAAAGTTAGAATTGACCCATTGTAGAAGCCATGCACCTATCACAATAGTGAAATGCATCAACCAAAGAAAAGAGGTTTGCCTGTTCCCATATCATATATTTGTATGTTCGAACCTAAAAGCGGAAAATCTGCAGAATAAACAATTTACCAATCTTGATCAGAATTTTTCATAATGGATTTTTAAGCAGTAGAGCTAATGTTGCTTCCATCTATTGACAGGCATTTTCTCCTTTGTGTAAATGTCTTGTTCAAATGTCCTTCTGCTCAACGACCTTGATTTGGATTTTATCGAATAAATTAGAAAGTAATATATTCAAAGTATATTTTTATACTACTTGAAACTGTAGTGTGTGTGTAATACAGGAATCCATCCATTTATACTTCATTTCATGTGCCTTCCAATCTTGATCATTGAATGTGGTATCAAAATGTATATACAAAATGCTATTAGAAATAAATGCCAATGGCATTAAAGCAATGTATGATATTCTTGGATCTTTTCTTTGCAACATGGTGAATGGGCAGGGGCAGCAAGTGAATGGGCAGAGGCAATGGATGATATTTGAATCTGGAGGAGGGGGGGGGGCACAGGATCTGAAGGGCACTTTTTAACTGTCGTATTTTCAAAACATGTAGCACAGTTGTATAGCTTTATAGGGTAAACCCTCTCTTCCCCACCCGGAAAATTTCTTAACTTCCATCAGTCCGAAAATTACTGGTGACCCATTTCCTTTTTTTATTTATGGCTTCAAATTTAAGATATTGATATTTGGGTCCAATATTCAAGATATTTTGGTCCAACATTCGGTAAAATAGAACAATTTTATACTAAAATATACCAAAAATGGATAATATATATAAGATCTTGTAATCAGAAGGATTTAGACTTATAGATCATGATCAGCCAATTGTATTGGTCACGTATCAAATTATATCTGTCTAAAATAATGTGAAAAGAATTATTCAAGTCATCATTTTCTTGGTGAGGATAATGGTAACTTGATATAGGCCTATTAGTATAAATTAGAGCAGATGGCCCAAATTCATACCCAGTCTTCAGTGAGTCAGTGGCAAGGGTTCCCATTGTATGTTTTCTTCCAGAACCCAAATTAATGGCACTCCACGACAATGTGGACCACAAGTGAAATTTTGGGTATTTTGCAATATATAAATATATTTTGATATTTTAAATAACAATTTTTTATCTCAGTAAAGGGGCACCTTTTATACTATACAAAGAAGATGGGGGGAGGGCACATCAGTTTGTCATGACAATGGCCCTGGTCCAAATAGTAAGTTTTGCCCTGCGTGCCCCACTTCAAAGATGCCCCGCTTTAAAGATGCCCCACTTTAAAGGTGCCCCACTTTAAAGATGCCTCACTTCAAAGATGCCCCACTTCAGATGCCCCACTTTAAGATGCCCCACTTCAAAGATGCCCCACTTCAAAGATGCCTCACTTCAAAGATGCCCCACTTCAAAGATGCCCCACTTCCAAAGATGCCCCACTAATTAAATTTTGAGTCATAGCTCACACACTAGAAATGTGAACAGGTGAAGGCCCTATAGTTTTTACAAATTATAAGCTGTGAAAACAAAAATTATGAAAAGTTCAATATGTAGTTCTATTAGGCACCCAGCTTTGGAATAGTGTATGCACACAAAGTACATGACATTTCACAATTTTAGTTTTTTTTTAGGGCAATATTTGTGTTACTTTCTTTAATGAAAAGATTTTTGAAGAAAAAGTGTTTTTATGTTTGAAAGGACATGTTTCTTCTGAAAAAGGTTTTTCCTCTCTGAAAAGGGGCACTTTTAAACTTAGTGTGGGGGAGGGGGGGGCACATACCCTTGGTTCCTTCACCTATGTGAATGGGTTTGGAGAAACAGTATGATAAAATGCAACATGCTAAATGGATGGCAAATGGTTAAGAATGTGAAGAGGCGAATGGCTTCAAGTGAAGCATAGGAGTGAAGGGTTGTGTATGGGTACGAGGGGAGGATGCCCAGGTAATGGGAGTAACAATTCGGGAATAAGAGGGAATATAGCCTGTGGCATAGGGGGAATGTGAGGTCAGGACACCCTATTTGAGAAATAACTTGATGAAGGTCCCTTGTATTCCCTACTTTTTGGACATTGACATCAACAGCCACCACACTTTGTAGACACTGCTAAGCAACTTAGTGTAGCATAGTGATAGGTTGAGTTTGATGCGCTAGATATACAGCATAGTGCATGGTTGTGGTGCAGGTTGGGGATTGGCTGGGGTGAAAATAAACAAAAGTATAAAACTGATTGAAAGTGCACATGGGTGGTGGTGAAAGATGGCTAGTTGGTGGGAGTGCTGCATAATGAATGGCAAACATTTGCTGTAGCTTCATAGTCAACAAGGTGGTGATGTTAGTTTAGGCTATTTATGGGGTGACTAGCCCTTCTTAGCCTGTGAACTTGATATGTTTATTTCTTATTGCAGCTTCGACACCACTTATGTCAGTTTTGCAGCTGGGCAAGCCAAGAGTATGTAAGCATTAATTTGAATGGATAATCACTATTTGCTATAAGAAATTAAAATTTGAAATAATTTTTTTTCTTCATTATATTTGCACAAGATTACACAAAGTTACCATTATGTTTTCATACAAAACTATAAGTGATAAAGTCTTCATTTTTATGGTTTGAAATTAGGATATTTCCTTCATGGAATGACAAGCATGATAACTGACATTATCTATCCCAGCATTCATTGTCCATACTGATGAATCCACCACAATACTCTGCATACAATATAAACATCATCAATAGGTTTTACGTACTACTCCATAAAAATCAAACCAACCCACTTCTTTTTTCAGTCTCTTGATTAGGCCAAAAAAGGTTGTTTCTTTGCCATCCTCCATCCCCCCTAACTTGCCGAAAAATAGGATCAATATCTTTTTTCTGAAAAATCCCTGGCTTCGTAAAAATCCCTACAAATCATCACAAAATGGTGTGGTACCACTTTTGCCTGTTGCTGTTTACTGTGGAGAAAATGAAGCCCACTGCCCACAAGAGCTTGTGATCGACTGATAGAATACAAAGATTGTAACGAGTGTGTCAGGCAAGGGAAAGAACATCCCAAATCACACAAGAAACATGAGTGAGATACAAAAACTGAGCAAAATAAAAGGTACCTACAATTTGAAAATGAAGTGACGTGTTTTAATGCTGTTTTATAGGTGTTGTTGATTCTAAACCCCGAGTGAGCCAGTGTTGGTCAAAAGTGTCGTTAGGAAATATTCCATTTCAGTGATCTGTGAAAAAAAAACTTTTTTCTGCTTTTGCCCCTCTACAATTTTCAACAAGAAATGGCAAACAAAGAATTTTTTTAGGCCTTATTTCCTTACTAAGGAGGAAGTCACACCACATCAACAAAGATTATTAATTAACATTCTATACAACAATACAAAACTAGCAAAATTAAAAATATATAATTTTATAGAATGATGAATAGAGATATATAGTTAACAAAAGTAATTTTCAAAGAATCAATCCATTGTACTTACAATCTAATCACATTTACAGTTATTGCTATATCAAAAATATAACAATTTAAATTTAATCTAAAAATAATGACATGCAAATTGACACGGATTTCAGGTATTGTATAAATTGTGAGCACCATTTATCAAATCGTTCAAAATAATAGAAATAATCAGGTTTAGCTTAACAAAATTATTCCTACAATGAAAAAAATATTTGCATTATTTTAAACTATACGCTTATTTCACATAAGTATTTCATTTTACAAAACTATTTTACTAAACCATGTTACGCAGCAATAACAATCTGGGGAAGATAATTTTCAAATGTGACAGACAAATCAAAGCATTGGATTTTACATGTATCGTATAAGAACATAGATAGCGACTCTACTAATGACATGACAAATTTGCAGACTTTAAAGAGGACATCTCGTCCTAAAATAATTGCTTGATGCGTCATCAGAAAATCTGATGTCATCAGTAAATTTAATACACAATACTGACATCACTTGCTTGACAATATTTCAGCCAATCACAAACACTCATATATATTTGATACTTATTACCATGTCACAAAATAATCGGCCTTTAATGGAGAATTATTCTGAATATTAAAAAAAGCTGTGAAATACCCATTTACAGCAGAGTTTGTTGTAAATATTTGATATTTTCATGATCTTCAATAGTTCTAATATTTGAACTAAAATTGACTATATTTCTTTAAATCACCTTCTGAACAAGTGCTGAATTATTTCAATACACCATTATAGTGTTGCTACTGTTTACTTTGTGCATGTTATAGTAAGATGAGTGTTTCAAAAAAACAGGTAAAATAAAAATAATAGACCTACACATGTATAATATCATGTGTTTATTTCGTCTCTTGTTTAAACTTGGCTTCAATTAAAGCTTAAAAGAGAAAAGATATTTTGGTTATCTAGGTAAAGTGTTCTATATTTCTTTAAATGACATACTAAACAACTGAGTAATTCTTTCAATACACCATTATAGTGCTGCCGCTTTGACCGTGTTAAATTAAGATGTGTAGTGACAGTTTACTAAATGAGTGTTTCCAAAAACCGAGTAAATTAAAAATAATAGACCTACACATGTACAATATCATGTTTGTTTCTTTTCATGTTACTTTAATTAAAACTTCAAAGCAAAAATTGTTTTGATAAATAAATATGGTAAATTTTGAAGATGGTATGTCATAACTGAAATGACTCCAGCACTTTTATTTTATGGACAATTTTTTACTTTCACTTAATATACAGTTAAAGGGACTCAAATGTAAAAGAGGTAAACAGTTATTTTTGCAATTTTTGGTTTTGACATAATGACGAATGTGCATTAACAATGTTTGAATGCAAATTACTGCAAAAAGTATCTGCTTTTCATGTTTGTATCATTTGTTGATTCAAGATAGTTTATTAATTATAGAAAATGAGGTAAAGAAATGTACCAATCTTAGAGATCAGCGGATCTGGGAAAATCACAAGGAGGGGATTTGTGATTATTATTGGAGTAATGAAAAGAACTTTTCTTTGGGGGAGAGGGTGTTCCAATACCCAGAACCCTCCTCAAGATCTGCTACTAACAATCTATGGAAATCACAGGGAGGGGGTTCTGGTTATCATTGGAGTAATGAAAAATGTTACAACTTTTTTGGTGGGGGAGGGTTCCAACCACTCCCCCCCCCCCCCACTCCCTCCTCTAGATGGATATACGCGTTAAGAGACATTCATAAGTATGTCGAAAAATGAAAAACAGCTTTTTTCAGCCGACCATGCATTAACCGTGTATTCATCACTATGTCAAAACGGACGAAATGACAACCAATGCTAAAAAAATTAAAGTTTCTCTTCCTCTGTTGGGGGTCGAATTTCAAGGTGAATGAGTTAGGTGCAGCAGAGTATCCAGTACATTAAGTATCCAGTACAATAGAGTACCCAGTACAGCAAAGTACCCAATACAGCAAAATATCCTGTACAGCAAAGTATAATGATAGATAAGTTAAAGCGCCAAAATCTATATAGATAATCATTAGCGCTGTAAAATATTGAAAGTAAGGTAAAAGAGTAAAAAATATATCTATATATATATATATATATATATATATATATGTATATATATAAATATAAAATATATATATATATATATATATATATATATATATATATATATATAGGCATTATATATAACAATTATACTAATATATATATATATATGTATATATATATAGGCTGTATATATAACTATTATACTAAAGCAACATAAAAAAATAATTGAAACTGTAAATAAAACAAACCCAAAATATATGAATATAAGTTGAAAAATCATAATATCAAATTGAACGCAATCTTAAAAAGATCAGCATTTAAAAGTTTGTTTTTAAAATAGGCAAGGATTTAAATTGGCAAACCATTCCAGGAGGACGGCCTTGCATCAGCATAAGATCTATCCCCGTATGATTTATGATTGGTCCGATGCAATGTATGAAAAATGTGTTCATTTGATCGAAGATTGTACTTTGTCGTTGTTTTCATTGTTATCATATTTTGCAGGTAATTAGGTGCCAATTTATGCAAACATTTGTAAACAAATAAAAGAAGTTTCAACTGAATTCTGTACTCAAATTATCCTAATATCAATAGAGCATACAGTGTAGTAATAGTCGAGATGAACGCAGCCGGTATAGCTTTTCCAGTACTATCAAGAGATACATAGCCCAGGCTATTTAATGGAATGTTGTGGTCAGACGTGTCTATATTGTATGATAAAACACAAACAGCTGTGTAGAAACTAGTTCATATCTAACCTGGAAGTCTAGCACAGAAAAGTATTGTCATATGTCTTTCATTGAAAATAATTAGTTTTTTAAACAAATGAAAATATTTTTTTCAAAACTGTTCAAATAATAAATGACACTTACATAATTAGACTCTGTTTTACTGATATACCAACAAATTGAACGAATGAAACTAACAAAATAATTTAAAATATTTCAACGAAAGAGTAATGTAGGGACGTAATGTCACTCATGTGATTTCAGTCATTTCTACACAAATCTGATGGAACTTTATTTACACTTAACATTATAGGTGGAATTTGGGGGTGCAAAGGGGTATTTCCACCCCCTCCATTTTTTCTCTCTCCATATTTAGGTATGTTGTATGGTGATTTGTTGTTATTTTGCCCCACCACCTTTGGTAGGCAAATTTCATTTTGTGATGCTCACCCTCCTCCTTGCCTCAACACTTTTCGTGGACAAATCCCTTCCATGCTTTACATCTTGTAAAAGAGTAAGATTTTTTGACCACTTTTTTCACCATTTTGGTTCCTTTTTTTTTGTCTTCTTGAGAATGTATATTCTTGACTTCTGTACTCGGTCTTAAATGTCATATGCAGAAGTATCTTCCTCTTAATCAAATTCAGAGCCAATAGTTATGCTTAGATCCGTTCCTTCAATTAGAGTCGAGTGAAACCACTTGTCCGTATCTAACACAACTGAAAAGAAACAAAAAGAAAATTGAAATTAAAGAAGCACTCTGCCAAAATCAGAATGAAATCTGGTCTTAATGGTGACATTGCAGTCGTCCACCAGGCTGAGGACCTGGCCGTCAACTGGCTTGTGGACTTTACTAAGAGACCCCCATAGCATACAACATCATCATCAGACTTAGTTTGTTCATGTGATAGAAACTGGCTTATGCTTATAAGTCTAATATTAAACAGTATCATCTTTGATCTCTTATTACACTGAATTTTTTCCACAGGGCCTTCTTTCACATGTCAAAGATTTAAGAGAATCTACCTTGTATGTGTCGAACGTCATGATTATTTTCCTGTAGTATTTTCGTATTGGCATGATCTTACAGTACTTTTACTAATATCCTTCACTATCTGTACATTTAATGGTTTGTTTGTTATTTGTTAAATAAGCACCATGTCATCTACAACTATGATTCTGTATCTAGTGTGTGACTTCACTGATGGTGTAGCTATATGTTGCTCATCTTCCTGGTCTTTATATGTTACTAACATCTGCAGAGCATGGATCAATTTTGCCTGATCTGTACATGGCAGCTGGATTGTTTAGGTGAAAATAAGCCCTTGGGGTAAGTGTATAATTGCCAATTGCACTTTTCAGATTCTCTGGAAGGTGATTATTTGACATACTGTGATTATACTATATGAAGCAACTGTCTTAAACAGACTGTGTGGTAATGATTGAGATCCCTGGCATGCCTTGCATAGACTGCCCAGCTTACACACACATAGATTATAGTTGGAAGAATGACCACCTCATAGCCCTCGACCGGTGTCTGCAGACATGATGCCGATGTTCCCACTGTTGAATGAAGCCTTCTAAAAGAGGCGCTTGCTTTGGCATTTCTTTTGTTAACCTCGCCATCAACCTGAATGGCTCTGGAAGGATTGCTACTGAGATACTGTATGTGAAGACTCTTATTACATGATCTAACACCTTGGTTTTCGCAGTTGGCGAGATTTGAAGAGCTTACCATCTCTGTGAAATCTAATGGGTATGCCAGTCTTGCTTATAATCACTGAGGGCATCTAATAGCATGGCTGTAAACATCATGCCGAAGAAGGTTTTTGAAGATTAATCTTCACAAAATAGCTTAAATTTTCAAAAAATGGTATTAATTTTCAAAAGATAGGAATAATCTTTAAAGATAGGACTGATCTTCAAAAGATAGATACAATTATTCTTCAATAGATAGGGGAATTATCTTTACAAGATTGCATTTTAAACTTGAGGTTTGAAAAAGTTAGGATTCATCCTACCTAAGAGGATATCTTTAGAAGATATGGTTCTATTTTTAAAAGATAGGATTCATCTTCAGAAGAAGATAGGATTTATCTTCAAAATAAGATATTTTCAAAAGTTAGGATTCATATTCAGAGATAGATTTAATCTTCAAAAAAATAGTTTTATTATCAAAAGATGAGATTTATCTTCAAAGAGATTTTTCTTCAAAAGATAGAATTTGTCTTAAAAGATGTCTTCAAAATATAGGATTAATCTTCAGAAAATATGGTTTTATTTTCAAAAGATAGGATTTATCATCAAAAGAAGGTAGGGTTGATCTTCAAAAGATTGAATTTTGAAAGGAATGTGCTCCTAAACTTGAGGAAATTTATTTTAAAAAGATATGCTTTTACTTCAAGCAAAAGACAGGATTTTTCTTCAAAAAATAGGATTTATCTTCACAAAACAGGATTCATCTTCACAAGAAGATAGGATTTATCTTCAAAAATAGATAATTTTCAAAAGTTAAGATTCATCCTCAAAATACAGAATTTAACTTCAGAAGATGTGGTTCTATTTTCAAAAGAAAGGATTCATCTTCAAAAAATAGGATTTATTTTTAAAAGAAAATAGGATTAATTTTCAAAAGAAGATTTCTTCACAAGAGTGTAGAGTTCAAAATAAATAATTTTTTCTAAAGTTAGGATTCATCTTCAAAATATAGGATTAGCCTTCAGAAGATATGGGTTTTACTTACTGATCTCCCCAGGGTGGACTGTGACCTCCAACACATTTCCTTCAAGGTAACACTCAGGCGGTGGCTGCAACGTCCACTTCTTAACCCCCTTCACCTGAGCCTGCCATGAAGGATCCCCGACATTGTCAATCTTTACCAAGAACAAGAACAACATACATTTCATTTATTAGGTGCTTCATTCATTTATTGACAATGCAGAGTGTGAAACTAGAACAATTTGGGATCCAGGGCTTTAAAAACCATATTATAGCATTATTGGTCAGGGCCCCCAAAATAAACATTTATTGTGGTCTGTGTGGGGTGAACTCCCCGTTTGTTGAAATATTAAGAGGGTTCCACAATATGTTGTTCATATTTTGGAAAACTCTGAAAGGCCATAGACCTTAAACTTACATTTTCCAGTTGTAGAAAATGTTTTGAATTTAAAACAAATTGCTACACTCACCATGCAGTCCTCATTCTCTTTAAATGATGACTTTATAATGAAAGGAAGAAGTCTCTCCATGTGACAAAATCAATTTTAATGAGCTGTCTTTTCTGTGAGTTTGTCAAATTTGCATATGCAGCTATGGCTGACCAAATTTGGAAGCTTTCTAAATATATACAGTCTGTCCTGTATAAAAAGGGCAAACAGCTCAAAATCTTCAGTCAACTTACACGTACTGTGTCTCTGAAGCACACTGTACGTGTCTCAGTTCGATGACTTATTCTGTTCACCTAGTACTTTATTTGGATTCAAAATTACTAGAAATATAATCAAAATGACCAGAGGCGTGGTCAGAAATTTCAAAGGGGGGAGTGAAACTCCTAAAAATGAATGAAGTGCATTTACAGTGTAGTCTACAGATCTCAACAGTTTGACTCATGCACTATAAGAGTGTAAAACTGGTATGATCTAAGAAACTTGTTCCAATTATTCCCTTCTTCTTTCGTGAAACAACATATGCTGCAAAATACAAATTGAAAGAAAGCTGAATAAAGACAAACATCTTATGCAAAGGGTGGAACTACCTCTGCTCCCCCTCTCAGAATCCTGATGACTCCAGCTAACAATCAATTGAGGTGCAGTGCAGTGGCGCAGTGGTTAAGAAGTTATGCTCGTATGCGAAAGGTTAATGTCAAAGCTTTACAAATCTCTTGTTTGTCCCCACTTGGAATTCGCTATTCAAGTTTGAAACCCATACTTAAAAGGTGACATTAATTTAATTGAAAAAGTCCAGAGAAGATTTACTCAAATGATTCCCGCTTTACAGCATTTAACATATGAAGAAAAGCTTTGTTCTCAAAAACTCACTGTTTACCAGAAGACTGCGAGGAGATCTAGGTTTTTAAGATTTTGAAAGGTTATGAGAGAGACAAGTCTGGTTGATTTGAGTGACATTTCATTCACCAGAGGTCATTCGATGAAACTGTGTTAAAAGTATTCAAGACTGAACATACAGAGACATTATTTTTTCATCACAGTTGTGGCTGGGTGGAACGCCCTTCAACAGTCTGTCATTGATGCTACTAGTATTAACCAGTTTAAGGAACGTTTTGACTGACATGTGAGGTGTATGGGAGTAACAAGAGCTTGGCACAGTCTCCCTTAATTCTTCCCACACTGTCTAGTGGTGAGGTGTGGAATACAGGTAAATACAAGTACCAGGTTAGAATCCCGCCACGAGTGCTGCAGTGTGTCCTTGAGCAAGGCACTTTACCTACTTCAGTCTACTCAGCTGTAGAATAAGTACCAGCACTACTGGGGAGTTAACTACCCTAGTCTAGGGGGAGTCACGTATTCTTATCTGCTTGCGCCATGGAAACCGAAGATAAGCACTGGCCCTATGAGCCTAATGACTCATATGAATTTAGCTTTACCAATCACTTACATGTATTGGTGCACCATAGCCAGGACTCCCCATGAATATCCAATCCGTCTTGCTGGATTCTGACACAGTTGGCAAGAAATATGGCCTCTTATAATGCTGACGGAGCGCATTTGCAGCATTAGAATCACAATTACTCCTGTTGAATATAAAACATTGAAGATTAATACCGCCCAATATTTAACGTTGATATGACAATTGTTACTGTTTTATTGTTACCAAGATTTGTTGCGATTTTTCCCATTCAAAATTTAAAGCTTAAACACAGTGATCAGACAAAAAGATGAACAAAACTCTTAAAAAAAAAAAAAAACATGCTCGAATATCTAGTTCTGTTAAAGAGATATTGAATTTTAAAGTTGCCACCAATTTTTATGAAAATACCTGGTGTACAGTGGTCACACTAAGGTTCGAAATTTTGGGGGGGATTTTCCCCCCTTCTGTAATTTTTTGGGGGGATTTTGAAGAAAAAAAAAGGAGAGAGAATTCTTTTTGGAGAACTATTACAGAAATACCACAAAAGAACAACGGAATACCACAAAAAATGCCAAACTATGGCTGGGAAATGCAAAAATGTACCCTTTTTGTTGGGGTGGGGGGAGGAGGGAGGGGGAATTTGGCCTTTGATTTTGTATTTTCTAGAATTTTATTGAAATTTTATTTTTGCAGGAATTTCCTTCTTTTATTTTTAGCGGAAATCCCAAACCTTAATGTGAACACTGCTGGTGTATAAAATCTAATGTACAAGAGTAATGTCACACCCTCACTTTCTTGCTAATTCTTTATACAGTGTACTGGTTTTTTTTTCTTTCCTGAAAATATTTTCTCAAAATTTCTTCTGGTGATAACAGAATAACAGTAACTTATTACATTATGTGTTAGTACTGTACCTACTGTATACAATGATGACATAGACCCAAAATCTTTATAACAAAATTTAAAGCAAAATTACTTGAGAAATATAAGGATGTGATGTTAGTAATAGCCTGGTTTATTCTTCCTACACAAATCTGACAGAACTATCTTCTACATTTTTGGATACCTTTACCATTTTGTTCTGGTATTATATTCTTTCATGCTTGAACACAGAGCCTAGTCCTTTAAAGATCTATTAACATATAGCAATTTTTATAATGTTTGAAAGGGAATTGAAATTTGGGCAAGTCAGTTTTTAAATTTAAAAAAAAAAACACTTTTAGTTTTTAAATAATGGCTGATCAAATTTTTAACAGATTTTGATTCATGCAAAATTTGTGATGGCTCAAAATATTGAGGTGATTCTTAAAATTTCCTTCCTGATTCTTAGTTACTGAAAATGACAGGCAAGTCTACCCCTGCTAGAATTACATTTGGGGCATGGCAAAGATTCAAAAACCTTTTGTCAGAATTTGCTGCCACACTTCAAATAATTATGACAGACATTTAGAAAATACTAGGATTTGTAAAAGAAAATACCTGTAATACATCATAAAATTTGCATAAATGTAAATTCATGCCTGAGGGACATTCTACTATGATGGTTTTTGATGGATTTTAGAGCAAATTAGCTTATGCTGCCTCTTTACATCCATTTACCTTTAAGAATATTCTAATTTTCTCTTCTAGTCACTGAACTTCTTGAGCATCTAGAGAAAATAAGCTGGATAGTTTGTAAGATAAAAGATAATGCTACCCATAGGAGTCTCTGATCAATTAACAATGAAAATAGTAACACGTTTGTATTCATTATGTTTTTTAACACTGCGCTTTCTCTTTGAAAAAGGAAAGATGATTCTAATGACAAGAATTTGATTTTTTACCATACCCTCAACCATAGTTTCATCTAGCAAGCCGTGCAGCCATCTTTTGCACGGCAAAAAAAATAAAAAATCACGGCTAAAATTATAAACACAGTTTATTCTGTTCATAACTGATATGACAGCTGTGCACGGCTAAAAGCAGATTATCACATACAGTTCTTACGAATTTTGGAAATGAAATTTCTAAAGTCATACAATTTGTTATTTTGTTATAAGAATCTTTGCTCGCCTGCTCATGATTTATTCATTTTGTTTTCTGTGGGGAAAACATTTACCAATCAGGTATACTGTATGTGAATAGAAATATGATTATTCATATTTTGGTAGGGATTAAATACTGTGTAATTTACCAAAAAAGAATGAATAAGCTATAGTTAACTTAGTGTTAATTAAGCTCCACAAAACAACACAAAAGCAAGTCAATAAATTCATACCTTGTAAAATTTTCAATTTCATGTAAAAGCCATCGCAAAGAAGTTCAACAGTTTTGTTTATGCTAGAATTTGAATAAGGTGCAATCTTTGCTGGAAATATTAAGATTTTGATAACAACATAAATAACAGTAAAAAAATAATAAATTTAATTAAACTACAGAACCAAGTTCAATAGCTCTTTACTCTTGCAAAACTTACTTGAAATGTCAACTAGCAGAGTATTAGGTTTATTATTAAAGCAATTTTTGCTTACAGATTTCATGTATGTTGTTGTAAATATCAAAATGTTCTTTGAAACCAATCCTGCATGACACCTTTAATTGTTAAAACTCCCAGTTCCGGGAGACTTTGCCCCTGGTTTCCCAAGGGAGTGTTTCCCCTGAAACCCCATTCTTAGGGCATCAACAAATTGGTGCACACCTATAAATTCTCAATGCACACCCATTTCTCCAATTTCTAGATGAAACCCTGCCCTCAAGTTGGAGATTGCATTTTGAACATTTTAAAGAGAAGAAATATAAAGAAAAACAAAAGCATTTTGAGGTGTTTTTCTGTTCATGCATGTACATCACAAATTTTGTTAGCATAACTGGAAAATTACACACAATATATTTCCAAAATTCAAAGAATATTAAACTCGGAATTTGACATGCTTTTTGGTAAATAGTTGAACAGAGAACTACCAGTCCCTAGACCTTAAAAAGCTCTCAATGGGTATTTTTGAGGAATTTGTAAATGTTCACATGAAGAGTCCCTCCCGTATTACCAAGTACAGATACCTCAAGGAGCTACTGCAAACACCAATAAAAGCCCTGGAGGAAAGTAATCTGTCCACTCACCATCCAATATACCATGGTTCTGAACCATCCAGAAGGTTTGCTCTTTCCGTACTCATGTTGAAAACCTCTCTCAAATTCTGGAAAAGTGTTTGGTATGGGAAGAACTGACAGTCAATGTTTGATGTTTTGAAAGCTGGGCTATCTTCATCATAAACTTGCTTGAAATATTCAAAACTGAAGGTTTCCGGTGCTGACCAATCGTGCATGGCATCAGTGATAATCACTGGATGGCCAGAGTAGGCGAAATTTGATTCAAACTCGTCTGGGTTTGTACCTTGAATTCTCTTTACTTCTGATATATTTCTAAAGACATCGCAATCAACAGGAGGTCTGAACAGGTCTAAAGCCTGCTCCGGGAATGAAATCAGACATAGCTCTGATGAAAGATTCAAATCTTGCATTTTCTCCAGATAGAATTTGTAGATTACTTTATGGAATGATGACAGAAATTGGCTCTGAGGGATGTTCTCTGATTGGTGAAGAGCAAGGATGGCGAAAATCAGAACTTTCAATACTACAAGACAAAGGAGAAGTGATTTCAGGTAGGAATACCATGAACGTTTGGTGTTAGAAAGTTTTACAAGACGCTGAAAAGATGGTAACTTTCTTAGGTCCTTTTCTGATAGAGAATGGCTCTTAATGACTTCCAAAACATTCTTAAAGGCATTTCTGGTTTGTGAAGGATCCATTTCTCTTGGAACATTCAGTAACTTTTCAAAGAATTCCTGCAAAAAGGAGCACAAATATTTTAAAATGCATTACCAAACATATAGCCCATTCTAGTTTCAATTTCAGATGTCAAGATACATGTAAATCAAAATACAAAACAATGAAGGAAAAAAAACAAAAACACTTTTGACTTCTTTAGAAGCAAAAGTTTTCAAGATGTAAAAACTCACCAAAAACTCCTACCAATTTGTAAAATCTTCTAGTGCGATCTTTGACCTTCAAGGTATATTATGAATCAAAACATACTAAAATGATTAACAATTGACTCATACTGTACTTGGGGAATCATAATAACTCCCAAATAGATTAGGGAAGGCCTAAAAAACGAATGAAAATAATTCCTACGGAGTAAGATCCTGTGTACATAGTATTAGAAGTAGGAGTGATCACACTTACTAATCGGGCTAAGGCAGTTGAGGTTTGGGACCATACCTTCTTCATTTGTGACACTCAGATAAAAATGTATTTTCTTTTATTTGGGGGGGGGGGGCAAGCTATCCTCGCCCACAAAGATGGCATTGTTGTATATTTCTAGCCTCGAACTGCTAGTCTCAGATTGAATGATTAACATAAATCGGTAAGTACATAGATCGTAATGAAAGCGCAGTGCATGCGTGCATATGACATGTTTATATCATGATCATATCACTTCCCCCTTTCTTCAGATAAAATAATTGTTAATGTCCAAACAATTCATTGTCCAGTTGTGTTATATGAATAAATCTGAATGAAGTCCAACTGTCTCTGAGTGTTCTTTTGTTTTCCATGAATCAAACTTGAAATGTTCTTGTACAGAGACTTTGAACAAATGTTTCTAACAACTACTAAAAACAACTAATACTAATTTTTTTTAAACATTACTAATTCATGGTCAGGGCTAATTGCAGTTGTCCACATATAAGCATAGCTAGGCCCTTGAAAAAAATCCTAGAGTCAATATCAGTTAATACAGTAGGCCAATTTGATTAAATAGTTTTATATACGAGTCTTTTGGTGAGACCACAACAAGACCAGTGCGTGTCTCGTATTGTTCTGGTTTGTCATTTGTTTTACTGCTCTTGAGAATACTTCTTGGTCTCTGGATGTTTTCCATCTGAGGTGTATGTGCAATACTTGATTGCTGCTCTTATGGGTTCTGTAAAGCTTACTCTATGAGGTTGATATCACGTAGGTATACTTGCGATTTCAGCATAGTCTCCTCCTATGAGGAATCTCATTATATATGATCTGGGTTCTGCACAGACTTCTCTGACTCTTGCACGAGCCCAATTTTCTTCATGGTTTTGTACCATAGCATGCTGATCTGGTGATAGTGGGGATAATTCATGCAGCATACCTGGTGTATCATGATATCTCTTCTGTGTATCCTGCCTGGCCTTGAGTCACAGTTCATTATCATTATATCTTATTTCATTTAATGTTCAGGTCTCTAGTCTATTGCATACAAAAATAAGTACATTGATTTAATAATTTTTGATTAAAAAAGAATTCATGTTTTAAACACAAAAAAATATGAATGTAGACACAAAATACATGCCCATACAAGAAAAAAAAATCCTTTTTACTAACATTGTTGTTTATCTTTATAGGAAGATTTCCTTTTATCTGCCTTTCATTCAAAAGTTCTGCTGGTGAGGGTATTGCACTGTCTAGTGCACAGACATAGTAATGCAATATTAGGATCTATTCTAGACTGCTTTGTTTTCTTCAATGTTGCCTTAACTGTTTGTATGGTTCTTTCAATGAAAACATTACTCTGTGGATAGCTGGGACTTGATGTGCAATGGTCGAATTCCCATGATTCTTTGCAAATCATCTGTATTCTTTACCATCATATTGTGGGCCATTGTCACTGTAAATTTTTGTTGGAATTCCCAGCTCACCAAGTATTTTTTGGTAATCTTGACAGCTGTGTTGCTGGTGCAATGTCCATATATTTTGGTACCACCAGAAACTTAGAATAGCAATCCGCAATAATGAGGTACTGTACTCGTGTCCATCAAAATAGAGCAAGTTGGTGCCGACAATTTCCCACAGTCTTTGTGGTATTCCATGTGGTTTAAGTGGTTCTGCAGTTTGACATTTTTGGTTTGCCTGACATACTTCACACCTATTCACCAACTACTCTATCTGTTTGTTTATTCCAAGCCAATATACACATGATTTTCCTTGGAGTTGGCACTTTGTCACTCCTTGCTGACCAACATGGATCCTCTCCAGTGTCTCTTGTCTCATAGGTTCAGCTAAGTATTTCTACCTTAGTAACTACTCCATCATCAACTGAGAGTTCCATCCTGGCATGGGTAGTCTTTGGTAGCATCTTAGGATAACCTGGCAATCCAATAACAATTGTCTCTAACAAAAGGTTGAGTTCTCTGTCATGTTTGGTCTAATTTTCCAACCGGACAACATAAACTGACTTGTCTAGTTCTATTTGAGGTCCTGATGTTGGTTTTAGTCTTTTCTAGGATCATTGACTATCTGCAGGATATCTGCCTGGTAGGATGCCAGGATCCCATGTTCTGGTATGTAGACTATCTGCCAGGATCATCCCATGTCCTGGTATGTAGACTATCTGCCAGGATCATCCCATGTCCTGGTATGTAGTCCTGCCAGGATCATCCCATGTCCTGGTATGTAGACTATCTGCCAGGATCATCCCATGTCCTGGACTATGTAGGATATCTGCCATGTAGACTATCTGCCAGGATCATCCCATGTCCTGGTATGTAGACTATCTGCCAGGATCATCCCCATGTAGACCTGGTATGTAGACTATCTGCCAGGATCATCCCATGTCCTGGTATGTAGACTATCTGCCAGGATCATCCCATGTCCTGGTATGTAGACTATCTGCCAGGATCATCCCATGTCCTGGTATGTAGACTATCTGCCAGGATCATCCCATGTCCTGGTATGTAGACTATCTGCCAGGATCATCCCATGTCCTGGTATGTAGACTATCTGCCAGGATCATCCCATGTTCTGGTATGTAGACTATCTGCCAGGACTAGACTATCTCCAGATCATACTGCTGTAATCATTTGTTTCAATCTTGGAGGTGTATTAGCTAAGTTCTTAAACTGAATGTTCGCCAGAGGTGAATGGTCAGATTTCACTTTAAAATAAGCACCATATAGATATGTATGGAATCTTGTGCATCCAAACCCAATAACTCACGTGCTATGTTCGAATACTTCTTTCGGCATCAGTCAAGTGCCTTGCTAGCAAATTTATGCTATGGGCTTCCCATTTTCAAAAGGCAATGAGTCCTTTCATTGATGCATCTACTTGGATGATGGTAGGTTTTCTCGGGTCAAAGTAAGTCAGTGTACATTATGAGCTGTTGTTAGCTTTCACATAGTCAAATGCTCTTTGGTGAGACTCTGTCCATTGCCACTCACTGTCTTTCCAAGTAAGTGCACGAAGTGGTTCTGTCTGATCAGCCAACTTTGGGATGAAGGGTGACCATGATGAAATAACCTTCCTTAAGATGAATGGTACATCAATCATTCATGAGTTTTGCACAAAGTTCTCCCAAGCATACAATGTATATTTTTATTTAGGCTCTGCCAAGGGCTAATCTGATTCGCATCACTGAACAGCAATTATGTGTCTTGAGCCCAAGATGAATAACCTATTGTGTACAGTGTAACAGTAGCTGGTTGCTAACAAGTGAACTGTGAATAGACTATGAAGATGTTGTCAGTTAAGAAGGTATACATTAGCCCCTGTGTTGTGTATGGTGTAACAATACCTGGATGCTAGTCAATGAATTGTGAAG
Source organism: Chiridota heheva (assembly GCA_020152595.1). NCBI lineage: Eukaryota > Metazoa > Echinodermata > Holothuroidea > Apodida > Chiridotidae > Chiridota > Chiridota heheva. The sequence continues at coordinate 2,056,840 of JAIGNY010000033.1, forward strand.
AGTCTTTTGGGTTAAATGGTGTGGATTACCCCTGATTTTGAGAAAATCAGGGGTGTCGGGTTGGTGTCATCATCGTAACATCCAAAGAAATCAATTCATTTGACATGGATATCGCACTTGTCAATGTTGAAAATCAAGCTATATTTACGTGCAATTTGCATTAAATTATGCAGATTCTTATCGTGTTTCTCTGAATCTCTCCCAAAGACAGAAACATCGTCTGCTATTCCCAACATTCCGTGACATTCTTCTAGGATCATGTCCATTTTTTCCTGGAAGATGTCTTGGGATACTTTCAAATTGAATGGAAGACGGTTAAACTTGTTTCCTCCAAATGGCAAATTAAATGTAGTCAAGTAGCTAGATTCTTCATCAAGTGCTATGCTCCAATAGCCATGTCTTGCATCAAGCTTACTAAAAACTTTGGCACCACTAAATTGATGCGTTATTTCTTCAATGTTGGTGTCTTATGGTAAGTCCACTTTGTAGCTCTATTAAGCTATTTTAGGTCCAGACATACTCGTAGTTTGCCTTTGTCTTTCTGCTGAATGCCAAGGATGACACCCAATCTGTTGCACCTTCTACTGTACATGTACTTTGGAGATAACATTCAAATCAACCATCTTGTCCAATTCAGCCTTGATCTCATCTTTCAAGTGAATATGGTACTTTCTTGGGGGCTGGAAAACTTGGTTGTGCAACCCCTTTTGAAATTTATATGGAACTTTCCAGGAAATTGTTCAATACCTTGAAACCTATCTGGGTATAGCTCCAGAAAGTCTTGCTTGTCTCTTATTTGTTTTAAGTTCTTAGCCTGAGTGTGATTTGCACGGTCATTGTTAGTTTCTAGATAGCCTATATTAATCTCACAGTTCATGATAATCAGTTTCAGGATTTTACAAGCTGGATATCCAAGGATTGCATATTCTCCTTCTGTCACATGAAATTCTTCATTTGACCAATCACTGCCCATGTATCTGCATGGGATATTAACACTTCCATACTGATATATATGTGTGCCATTATATGCTGACAAGGTTGAATGGCACTCCCTCATTGTGCCTGGCTTAACACTTCCATCTTCAGCCATATTCTGTGGGAAAATCTACATGTATATCCTAATCGGAAGCAAATTTCCTTCAACACCAGTGTCCACTTTTAGAGTGTGGTTCCCTTGGCGTTGTTCTATTTTGATATCAACATTTGCAAAAGCTTCAGTTCTGTTGTCGCTGTAAGCATTTCTCTTGCTTATACAATCAATATTATTGTGGATCATTATACTTTTAAAATGGATATTTTCAAACTGGTTTGTCATCTGAGGCATATCTGTATCCTCATCTTTCCTAATTGTATTAATTTCCTTGTCCTTTCTGTTTTGTGAGTTTCCACTGCTACTTGATCGTCTAAAGTGTCTTGACTTGATTTCGATCTGTGGTCAGATTGTTCACATTGTTTGTCACGATCCTTTGGTTTCCTCCCTCAAGAATTGTCACCTCTTTTACGACACACGTGTTCCCAGTGTCCTTTATTTCCATAAACGTTGCAGGTTGTATCATATGCTGGGTAAACATTTTCCCTGGGTTTGAATTTGTGCTTCTTGATTTGATTTATTTTTATCTTCAGATCAGTTTACAACATATAAATAAATCATAGCAAAAAGTTTGGACAATGGAATATTCAAAAACATTTTGTAAGAATCATGAGTATAGAACACACACTTACGTACTAGCTATAAACATGTGATGTGGTAACTAAGTGAAAGAAGATCAACAATATCTACAACACCTAACTCTCACAATCTTCATTACCATGGGGACTACTTAAATTTGTGAGTCTTGCCATATGATTTGCAGTCGCTTCATGACCTCCGTGGGGTAGTGGTCTCATACATACACCCGCAGCATCTCCGCTGGCTCCGTGCTTTCTAGGGGAAGTTTTCAAAATCCCATAAGTAGGCTACATCTCAGAATGGCTCCACAGTGACAGTGTCCACACTTGTCTTAAGAATTGTTTAAAAACGACCTAGTTCAATTTGCTAGTTCCATTTGGCAAATGTATTTGTATTGTTTCCTTTGTCTCCTAATTTTGAGCACACAGCCGGCTCCACAGGGTATTTAAGGGGATGCGAGGTATTTTGCAATTAAGCCGGAGGGCCTGGGGTGGTTCAGAGGGATTGGGATTCTAGGAGAGAGGTTTCTGCCAAAATAACACATTTTCTGGAACTGCCGAATCCAACCCTGGTCCAATAGTCGACAGATAACTTGTATTCTGTCGAGTGATTATTTAAAATTAAATTGTGTTTAAAAAGAAGTGAATGTTATGAAAACTGGATATATTATTTTGTAACAACTTTGGGAAATTGCAATTGAGCCTACATGTAGGTCCATATCAGTTAAGGGAGACACAAACCCACAGAATAATTTTGGTCCTATATGGGTAAAAATGTATGAAAATTCCAAAAAATTCAATACCGTTTCAACCAGTTTCCTATGGAGGTTGCCATATTGTTTGGTATATTTTGAAACTGCCGGTTTTCAAGTCCGGAAGTGATATTTAGAATCAGTTCCGTTTTTTTGTTGCCATGAAATATTTCATGAAAGACAACACTGAACAACGACGATTAGGATTTAAGTGAGAATGATTTTACAGTTTTCACGTGCTTCAGAAGTGCAATTAAATTTTGATTTCAAAGATTATTTGCTTTATTTTAAAGATTATAGTTTTCATTCCTTGGGGATAATATAATTGTCTTCTTGCCTCTATTTCAAGAGTTTTTTTAAGAGTTAAATAAAAGCAAGAGTTTTTAAATAAGAATCAAAATTCAACAAAGTTTGAGGTTTTTCCTACTGTATGCAGCAATTACATTAATGACCTCTATGGTTGCAAAGAATTGGAGGATTGCAAGATTTTCCAACTTGATTGTAGGAAGAGCTTTATATGTACCTGTAAAATATTTTATCTTATATTTTCAAATTTTAGCATTTTTTTTAATGTTTTGTTGGTAGTAAGCAGATCTTTCAAAAAAAGAAAAAGAAATGAAATGTTCAGTGTTACTTAATTTGTATTGCTTTCAGTGAAGAAAATGTAAACTAAGTTTGGAAATTGAATTGATATGACAGATACAATTCTAGTAGCCTCGGGTCTCCCGGTTCTCGTTATTTTTTCCATCATGACGAAACGCTTCTGCCTTAAGCTCTCCCCTCCCTCTCCCCTCCCTGTGACCCACCTGCTACCTCCATTGACCACCCTTCAGCCCCAGTCCCCAAATTTGTAATCATTCAAGCCACCAATAAACTAGACAGTTTCAAAGAGTTCCCCCTTTCCTTATACACAAGGCGCTCCATGGCCTTGTCGGTACCCTCCCCAAGGTTTCTACCTTCAAATCTGGCGATCTCCTGGTGCACTGCACCAGGGACACTCAAGCCACTACCCTCCTCACTACCAAAACCCTAGCTAATACTGGTCACTACCCTTAATCCCAGCATCACTACCCTAGAAGGAAGGAAGCAATTCCTCGCTTCCCTCCACACAAAACCTTCCTACTCGAGCGCAATCACCTCAAACACCAATACCGCCCCTCCCCCAACACAACTTAAACTGACTCACATGCCCAAACCGACTTCACCTGGCTCTTCTTACCCAGTCCTAAGCCCATCACCATTGCCAACAACCCAACCACACCCATTACCCAAACCACCTGAACCACCACTTCTCTCCCCAACCTTCCTTTCTTTTCTAAGACCCCCGCTGTCCCTACCCCCAACACCTCTGATGCCATCAAACTCAAGCCAACCTGGCCAACAAACATCAAACCAAAAAACAACAAACAACCAATCAACAAACAGCTCACTATCCAAACCCACGCGTGTGACACTGAAGAGAACATGGATTGTTCAATTACCGAAGCCACCGAACATACTTCTCGTCTATCTTTCAAAAACATTGCTCCCAAAGAAACGGGGACAGATCCAAAGAAAAAACAAGCCAACTTAGACCCAACAGATCTTTCTCCAGATAGCCCCCGGCCTCTTTATGGCATGCAGCATAATCAATTACAATAACACCCACAACATTATACAATGGAAGATCAGGAGCCTTTAATAAGGCCAATTCGGAAGAAATTGACCTTCTGGCCACCACCTTCAAGCCAGTCGTCTTCTGCCTACAAGAAACCTTCGTGAAAACCACTGACCATTATTCCCTCAATAACTTCGCTTGCTACCATAAACATCAAGTGGAAGGCGACAGGGCCTGTGGAGGTGTCTCCATTTTCGTTAGACATGATATCCCACACAGCCCTGTTAATATGAACACCGACCTTCGGGCCAACTGTATGTCTATCTCCCTCCACAACACCTTCACTCTTTGCAATATCTATCTCCCCCCAACGCCAGCGTTCAGCCAACCATCCTTAACAACCTTATCTCTCAGCTCACCAGAGTATATCCCCACCCCCATGTTTTATCCCCCACGGCCCCCTTCCCCATGTTTTATCCATTTTAGAGGTAGTAAGGAAAGAGACCAGGGAAGAATGAGAGAAATTCAAGAACAAAAGCCAGAAAGCTGTGATCGAGAGAGGAGGTGCATGGGTAAAACTAAAAACAAAGTAGAGAGGGGTGGAAGAGGAGGATTAAATATGGTTGAGGGATGCATGCTGAAGGAAGGAGACTATTTTATCTGGAGGATTTTTTTTTGGAAGAACTCAGCAATTGAGTTGTGGGGAGCGAGAGAAGCTCTGGGAAGGTTGTACAGGGGGCAAGCAAGGAGAACGTGTTGGATCGTAAGGATGCAGTGGCAATTGTTACAGAGGGGTTGGGGGGAACCAATAAGGAGGTGGGAGTGAGTGAGGTGGGTGTGACCAATTCTAAGACGGGTAATATGAACGTTGTCGATACGAGAAAGGTTGTTGATGGTGGATTTGAAGTTCCATAAGGTTTGCCAGCGGTCACGAACAAGAGAAGCGATAAGCGGTTTGATGTCAGAGAGGGTTTTGGGAAAAGGGGAAGGGAGGAGGTTAAGGGCAAGCTTAGCGGCTGTTTCAGCCCTGTCATTGCCAGGTTGGTTACTTCAATGCCCACAACCCTCTGTGGGGCTCCAAAACCACCACCCCAGAGGCAAGCTCATCAAAAACACTCATTGACAGCACAGTCTTTCCTTGCTCAACACTAACTTCCCGACCTACCTTCACCCTACCACAGGCTCCCTCACCTGTATTGACCTGTCTATCTGTTCCCCCAACCTCCTCCTTTATTTTAGCTGGAAAGTCACTGCTGATCATAGTACATAGACCCTATGCATGATGTACGTACACTGCACAGTGCACTTGAAAGTTTTGATGTTGTTTTGAATGCAGGCTGTCAATTGTCAACGATATTATTAGCTAGGATTGAACTTTCCTTCTGTATTGTGTTGATCGTGTACCTGTGAAGTGATCACAATCTGCAAGTCAAGTTACTATACTGTAAGGAAGTAGGCGTGTTCAAGATCTGTATAGTATATTATTGTTGACAGTTGGTCAAAGTTCACTAAAACCTCATGAAAGTTTGGATACGATAAACAAAAGTATTTTCTAGTTTATTTTGGGATTGTTAACCCAAATTTCATGGTTCAACAATCAACATTATACAAGGATTGGGTATGAACTTTTCCTTAATTAATATTTCCATGATAATAATAGTCCGATTTTTTAATGTTTTTGTTATTTTAAGCGCAATTTTCATTCACTTTAACAAGGCAGGCCTATACAAGTGTGTGTGTTAACAATTACTTGCAAGCTTCGCTAGCGCGCAATGCCCTGTACATTACGCAATGGCCTGTACATACGATGGCAAATTTACAAAATACGCCAAATTTCAAGGGCTTGTCGTAACCAAATACGCTAGGCAAAAAATTATAACGCAACCTCTGCCGTGGACAACCTTGGCCCCAACATCAAACGTGCCCTCTACGTGGATGACTTTACCATTTTCAACTCCTCCCTTAGCTTTCCTCTTGTTGAAAATAGGCTCCAACTCAGCCTCAACCGGCTGCAAGACTGGTGCAACAATAATGGTTTTAAATTCTTTAAAGACAAGACAGTCTGCATGCACTTCTGTCATTTTAACAACCTGCACCCCAACCTGAACCTCGTGCTCAATGGCAATCGCATCTCTAAAGCTGCCACACTAAGTTCCTGGGTTTAACACTAAACCCCAAGCTCTCCTACAAGCAACACATCACCAGCCTAAAACAGAATTGCAACAGCTCCCTCAACATTCTCCGCCTCCTCTCCAACACCACTTGGGGTGCGAACCCCTATGCTCCCCTCAAAATCTTCAGGTTCACCATTCGTGCCAAGTTCAACTATGGCAATATTGTCTACTATGCCGCTAACAACTCTTAATTACCTCAACCACATCAACACCATCCGAAATGAAGCCTTCAGGCTTTGTCTGAGTGCCTGCAGGACCTCCCCCATCACCAGCCTTCACATTGAAGCCAACAAACCTTCCTTTCTGCTATTAAAGGTGTAGAAAGCTTAGCCTTTCCTATGCTTTTAGATCCCTCACCAACACCCAGAACCATGTTTACAACCTCATTAGGTACCCAATTTCTCCACCTTCTTTGATAGGGACTAAAACTCTATCCCCTCCCTTCAGCTTATGCATCAAACCAGACCTCCACCATCTCGGCATCAACCCCGCCACTCTTGGCACCTTCTCCAGGCCCACTTTTCCTTCCTGGGTCATCCTCCTCCTTCTATTCACTTGAGTCTCTCCACTCATCACAAAACCCAAACCCACCCTAACCTCTTCATCAACCTCCACAACCAAATCAAAGACCAACTCTCAAACTACACCTCCATCTATACTGATGGCTCCAAGGAAGGCGACAAGACAACTGCTGCTGCCGTCATCCAGGACATAACCCTCAGTAGCAGGCTTCCCAAATACTCATCCATCTTCTCGGCTGAGGTCAAGGCCATCCTACTTGCCTTCAACTTTATTGAGTACTCCCTGCTAAGCCACTTTGCCATCTTCTTAGCCTCCAAGGCTGTCCTTACCTCTTTACAAAATCTTAAATGAGATAACCCCACATCTCACCTTATCCTTCGTAAACTCCTTTCGCCCCCCCCCCCTTCATAGGAAACATATTCTTTTCTTCTAGATACCCAGCCATGTTGGCATCCCTGGTTATGACAGGGCCAATACAGCTGCTAAGCTTGCCCTCACCCTTCCCCCTACCCCTTTTCCCAAAACCCTTTCTGACATCAAACCGCTTATCACTTCCCTTGTTCGTGGCCGCTGGCAAACCTCATGGGACTCCCAAATTGATAACAAACGCCACGTTATCCAGCCCACCATTCCAAACAAACCCACTACTCACAACCTATCCCGTGTCGACAATGTCCACATTACCCGCTTTAGAATAGGTCACACCCACCTTACTCACTCCCACCTCCTTACTGGCTCCCCCCATCCCTCTGCAACAATTGCCATTGCACCCTCACAGTCAATCACATTCTTTGTGAATTATAATTTTTAACCATTCCAGTCCATGGTTGGGTGTGGTATGGATTCTGCCAAATTGCTGTGTGTATGGGACTATGATCACTTATAAATGTCCGCTATTTTTGTTTTTCCATTGATCAATTGTACTGCAGTTCAACGAATCAGTTTATTTAATTTGGTGATTTGATTAGCCAAAGCACATCAACATCACTTATCATTCATTTGTTTACTTACAGAAGTTCATGACATACCTTCATGTGTTAGGGTACATTCATAAGGTTAGGCTCAGTACTCATAAATTAAGGACTTAATGATGACAAAATTCTTACTTACATTTATACAAGTTACAGGTATGGCGGCCATGTAGTATAATTTTGACAAAATTTGTACAGGCATGGCAGTCGTGCCCTTAATTTTGACAAAATTCTTACAGGAAAGGCAGCCCATGCCTATAAATTATAATTTACACAAAATTCATACAGGCACGGTGGCTGCTACTACTACATACTATATGTATGTACCTTGGTTAGACCGCATCTTGAATATGCAAACCAGGTTTGGTGTCCTTATTTAGCAGAGCATATCAACCAGCTTGAGAATGTACAATGTAGAGCTACCAAGCAGCTACCAGGAATGTCAAACTTAAATTATTAGCAAAGGCTACAGAAAATTCATCTTCCTACCTTAGCTTACATGGTGACAGAATTGAAGTATTTAAGATTTTAACTGGAAAATATGACCCGGAAGTGGTATATAATATGACCCAAACAAGTCAAAGGTGATTCATCGACTAGGGGACAGGAGTATAAGATCTTCAAAATCCGCCCACAGCTTAACATCAGGAAATACTCTTTTGTGCACCACTCAGTTGACATATGGAATAGTTTACCAAGTGTAAGATCTAAATTAATACTCACATCTGAGGCAAGACTAGACAGACATTGGAAAAACCAGCCCTTACTTAGTTACAGCTTAAGTTACAGTAACTTATAGGCCTAGGGGGGTTACTAATAGATCAGAGATATTATAAAGAATGCATCCAGATTAAGCAAACTAGACAAGATAAATTCAGTATAAATACAAGCTTTGAGTTGACAGAAAAGGATATTGGAAAATCCATAATTCAGAAGAGGATCTGTAAGTATAAGCCCCACCTTAAATGAAAGTTTCCTAAATAAATATCATTTTCGCGAAACTGGTTCATACATAGGCCTATAAGCGTACTGCAACTTCGCATCTTCATTCAAACTTCTTTCTTACTTGTAAAATACTCAATTATGTAGTAAGCTTGATGACAACTTACAGACTTAGGCTAAGTCAAAGAACGAGTGTTGCAAGCAAAACTAGGCTTCTTCTTTTAGCATTTAATCACGTTGGACAGAACATGCTGAGGCTAACCTTGTGAAGTTGCACAATTGCAATCGACATAATCTTCAACCGGGTGTCTTTTTATGACGTCATTTTTCCTCATGGCTTTTTGACGTCATTTCTTGTTACGGCAGCTTACACAGAGTGATGTCGTACTAAAGTCGCAAATTATAATGCAAACGCCACTATAATTCTGCGCACACTGTTATGTGATACATCATCTGATTAAAGTTTTGTGAATTTCCCGCGGGATATATGTTTCCCGCGTCCCACGCACGTTAACAGCAGTAACACTAGCGTTGGCCACAACTCCTGGTTAGTTGTATCCATAGGCAGCAAGCTTACTATACAACTATGACTGATAGCTAATTCTAAATAGCGTTTGTTATGGAGTCTGAGGTACTATTAAATGGATAGTGTGTCATTTATTTTGCATGACAGCACTGAATAGGTGGAGTGATTTCATCAGGTGTCATACAAGTGCTTGGAACTTCCAACTTGTTGAATGGAAGTAGAATGACCTAGACTATCTGGGGTCTAAGATTACGCTATACCTAATAATTATCCCCTATACTTAATAATTAGTCCCCACCCCACGGGGTGGGGGTGAATGGGGGTGAATGGGGGTCAGTGACATATGTTTTGGTATTCAGGGTAGTTCGAGATTTGGGTGAGGGGGGGGGGGCTGATTTGGGGTTGGGGGTAATAGAATTTGGGATTCAGACGGGTGGGTCCGTGAAAGGATTTGGGTGGGGGGTTCCGTATAATGCCAAAACTTCCTTACCTACCGTTGACAGGGTTAATTTAGCATTTGTGACTGCAGTTTAAATTCTTGCAGATCATCATAAGTTGAAGGAAATATTATGGGATATATTTTTTATTGGGAGTAGGCCTAGGCCTACAATTTTGGACAAAACGGCTGGAACACTTCAGCTTTTTGAGATCTTCATATGTTATAGTGCCATGTTTCTTTAATATTTTGCCGAGAATTGTAACCCCCTATCCTCCCTTTTAATGTTAAATGTATTCCTATCTTAACGTAAATTTCCAGGAAAAACAGTAACAGTAGCCAATATTGAATGGGAAGGGGGGTAGACAATTATTATAGTGAGTTAGGGGAGGGGGACACTAACGGCGTCAATGAAATTATTAAAATGTGCTCATGTACAACACCTCTTCACATCGGCCTAAAAAAAAAAAAGACCAAAACCGCTGGTCACCCCCTATCGAAAGTACCATCATCCGAGAGATATTAGATGGTACTATAAGAAAACGAAATATACGCCTCTTAAGATTCACTTCTTTATTGCTTGTATGGCGTGTGGTAACTGCCCAACATCTTATTAAACATAGATAACGAAAACTCTTCATAAAAGCAAAAGGAGTGTGTGGTAACAAAGAGAATAAGCCTAGTTGAAATTCCTAACTACAGAACTGAAGTATGATAAAGAATGCTGTTAGAAAGCTGGTATGTAAATAAACTAGAACTCCCGCTTAACTGAAAACCCTTGACCTTAAAACTTAAGACCAATCAAATACAAGAATAAAGTTAGTTTTATAACTCTCTAGATAAATTAAATAATCACTCTTACAGTACTTTTTGGAAAACATCACAAAATATCTCAAATCTATAATATTCTGGTACAAAAAGGGTCCCGAACTTGACTCTTTCATGATCGCTTTCAATATTGAGAATAATTAGTTCCGTTTTACACTAATTCACCAAGTTCAGACTTCACCTCCCGTAGTCGTCTCGCAATTGACCACAGACCCACGTGTGTTTACAAGCCGCGCGAGTGTTCATTCTGTCATTGTTCAATATTACGAGAATAATACAAAAAATTACGTCACTGTTCTAAAAGCGTCTGCTCTGCTATGACGTCATAAAAAGACACCCGGTTGAAGATTATGTCGATTGCCTGTCGCCTTGTGATGCACTTCGGTCGGTTTGGGGAAAAAGCGGATGCCGCAAATAAGTTTACCATATCAATTTGCATGTCATATTCATTTCAAAACAACAAAAATTAGGGTACTATCGTGCGCAAAATATTATGATGGGCTTTTCGCAAGGCAGCGCTGTAAATTGTATCACACGTAGGCCCTACTTCTTCTTCGCAGGGCAGCCCTGGGAATTAGGCTTCTTCTTATTCGCAGGGCAGCTCTGGAAATTGTATATACTTCTTCTTCGCAGGGCAGCCCTGGGAATTGTTTATACTTCTTCTTCTTCGCAGGGCAGCCCTGAGAATTGTATATACTTCTTTGCAGGGCAGCCCTGGGAATTGTATATAGGCCTACTTCTTATTCGCAGGGCAGCCCTGGGTATACTTCTTATTCGCAGGGCAGCTCTAGGCATTGTATATACTTCTATTTCGCAGGGCAGCCCCGGGAATTGTATATACTTTTTATTCGTTGGGCCTGCAGACTGTGTCGGGCCCACTATATTCGCAGAACAGGCTTGCAAGTTGCAGATAGCAATTTCAAATCATACAAAAATTTGCAAAAAAATCGTACAATGAGCAGAAAGTCGATACATTACGACTGAAAATTGAAACAAAATGAGCAGAAAATTTTGAGCTTTGACTAGAAAAACAGAAAAAGTTTGAGCACAAAATATGACAAATTTATAATTCCCCCTCTCCCCACCCCCCGGAGATAATAGTACCCCTTACAGACATCCTTTATATGGGCCAGATATATCAAAAGAATATATGGCCCAGATATTTCGTATATGGGATTGATATGAATTCCAGATTCCATAAAGAATTGGCCATAATACAGTTATATATGGCCAGATAGCCGAATATAGATATAAAACTTTGTATGACATATACAATTTTATATAGACAGATATATATAAAAAGTTATATTTTACATATAAACTTTCGTACGGGCAATATATTCTGTATACAAGTTGTGCTGAAATTTTCCATATAAAACTTTATATTGATATATAAAATTCGATTCACATAAAAATGATGGCCAATCCTTAAATTATTGGTAATTTGTGTAAATTAACCCGAAAATTGATTGAGGACATCATGATGTACATGTCTATGTCAGCAATTGGTGCAGGCTTACCGAGGTGTGGGGAACTGACCCCGAGCTATGGGGCCACACAGGATGAATTTGGGGCTTTTTTTTTTTTTCTTTCTGCATTTCAGAATTTCGGGCCCCCACAATACATACATAGGCCTATAGGAGTTTGGGGAGCATATACGCTTGATAACCATTTTTGTTTTGCTCTTCTGATATTTAAGACTCAAAGCGTGACTTTGCCCAAAGCCCTTACATTCTATTACAGTGTTTATTACAGTGTTTATTTGCTCTACCTGTCTGTACTTCCTGTTTGTCAAGTATATTTATTCTTCTTGCCATCAATCATATTCATTCTCACTCACAACCTCGTCTTTCCTGTACTGTTCTTGTTAACATACTCCCGAGTCTCTGACTCTCTAAACTTCTTGTATTCGTCGCAACCTCATTCATCTCATTAAATTTGCCTCTAAACGCCCCAGGAACTGGTTACCATGTCTTGTTTGGCTCTAGTGATTATTCAAATCACTCACTTACAACTTATCTTTGTATCGATGGGCAATTACATTCGTACAAATCAAGTTGGAAATTGTCAAAATTTACCTCACGCAGGAGAAAATTACTCCTTTTATTCTTTACCCTTTCTGGTGATATTGAAAGCAATCCTGGACCCTCCCCAAAATATCCTTGCAAACAATACGACAAATCCGTCAAAAATAAGCAGAAAGGTATTTGTGGTGATGATTGTGACTCGTGGGTTCATAGTAAGTGTGCAGGCATTAGTAATGCAGCTTACAATACTCTTGCATCATCATCTGATGATTGGTTTTGTTCGGAATGTTTGGCACCTTGTGGCCTGTGTGGACTCCAGTGTAGGAGATCCGAAAAAGCAGTACAGTGTGACAATTGTGATCTATGGATCCACACTAGGTGCTGTAGCATTGACGACTCAAAATACAGCGATCTCATGCATTCTAGCTGTACCTGGGTGTGTGACACTTGTGACTTCATGAACTTCTCTGATTTCTCTTCTCAACTAACAATTCGCTCAAGTGTACTAGCTCATATGAGCCACATCAAAATTGTTCTTCTGGACTTGACTCGGGGTCCAACCACCATCCCGATGTCAAATTGAAAACAAATCCCAAAAGGGGAAAAAGGAAGGTGCTAAACTTCTTGTTATCAACTTTCAGAGTGTTCGAAACAAGACGGCATCCGTGGAAAGTCTTATCAAAGAAAAAGACCCAGATGTCATTATTGGCACTGAAACCTGGCTTAATTCCGAAATTACCAGCGCTGAAATTTTTCCGGACAACTATACAGTCGTTCGCAAAGATGGAAATTCAAATGGTTATGGTGGTGTATAACAGGCAATAAAAAATGACCTGGTTTTCACTGAGCTCACTAGATTAGACTCTGACTGTGAAATTATCTGGACCAAATTCCAATTTCCTAAGGAAAAGAGCATGTATGTAGGAACATTTTACAGACCCAGTCACAATGATCTCACTAGCCTACTTGAGTTAAAAAAATCCCTCCAAAAGCTTGGTAAAAATGCTGACAAAAACAATGTTATTCTTGCTGGTGATTTCAACCAACCTAATATTGACTGGAGTCAAAACATTATTTCAGGAACTAACGCTTCCTCCGAAGCAGCCAAAATTCTTCTTGAAATGACCAATTCATTAAATCTCACTCAAATGGTGCAGTCACCCACCAGAGATAACAACATCCTTGATCTTGTTTTTACTAACAATTCACCAGCTGTTACCTCAGCTAATGTCATTCCCGGTATAAGTGACCATGATATTGTTGAATTGACCCTAAATATCTCCCCTCCTCGTAGAAAGTTACCTAAACGTAAAATCTATTTAAAGAAAAAAGCTAACATAAAACGAATAAAAGAAGACCTGACCAAATTTAAACTGCAATATTATACTCAATTTAATTTGATGTTGATGAAAAATGGAATTTCTTTGAACAAGAAATTAAATTGATTATTGATAAAAACACGCCTCACAAATTCACCTCAACTAAACTAAATCTGCCCTGGTTTACTCGTATCCAACGCCGTCTCTGCAGGAAAAACATAAACTGTTTAAAAAAGCTAAGACTAATCAACAAGCCAATGACTGGACTACCTATAAAAGCTTTAGAAAGGCTGTCCATAAAAACCTCAAAGAAGCTAGAAACACCTTCATCTGTGATAAACTTAAAAACTCACTTAACGAAAACCCAAAGGCATTTTGGTCCTATATCAAAAGATTAAGAAGTAGCTCTGTAGGTGTGTCTGATCTACTAAATAACGGTTAACTCTGCAGTGACAGTAAAACTAAAGCTAACATTCTAAATGACCAGTTTTTCAGTGTTTTCACAGTAGAAAACACCTCCCAAATTCCTGTAACTAAACCACTTACCAACAGCAAAATAAACCAACTTATAATTACCCCAGGTGTCAAAAAGCAACTGCATAACCTAGACCCCAACAAAGCCTCAGGTCCTGACCAAATACCACCATGGTTTCTAAAAGCACATGCTGATGACCTCTATGAAATTCTGACTGATCTCTTTCAAACCTCTGTCGATAATGGTACTATCCCTAACAAGTGAAAAGAAGCAAACATATGTAGTGTTTTTAAAAAAGGTGATAAACAAAACCCAGCTAATTATAGACCTATTTCCCTCACCTGCGTTTGTAGTAAAATCCTTGAGCATATAATCCACTCACATGTGATGAAATTCCTTGATGAGCATAATATCTTAACTGATTAACAACATGGCTTCCGTGCAAAAAGATCGACTGAAACACAACTCCTCTTAACAATAAATGATATTTCTAAACAAATTGACCAAAACAGTAACGTCTCTATGGCTAATCTTGACTTCTCAAAAGCCTTTGATAAAGTCCCCCACCAGCGCCTGTTATCCAAACTTTCCGCCAATGGCATTGATGGAAATCTTCTGGCCTGGTTTGCATCATTCCTCAACAACCGCATCCAGCGTGTTGTTTGCGATGGTGAAATCTCTGATTCTAAACAGGTTTTATCCGGTGTACCACAAGGTACTGTCTTGGGTCCATTACTTTTCCTCTTATATGTAAATGACATCCCTGATAATATAAACAGCACAGTCAGACTGTTTGCTGATGACTGCCTTGTGTACAGAACAATTGATAACCCCTCTGACCAATAAATCCTCCAAGATGATCTTAACAAACTTGAACAATGGCAAAACAAATGGCAAATGAATTTCAACCCCTCCAAATGCTACATCTTGTCAATTTCCTCTAAGAAATGCTTTAAATCACCTGTTTATACCTTATGCAACCAGCCACTAAAACATGTCAACTCCCACCCATACCTAGATGTTGAAATTGATAATAAACTTAGATGGGATAAACATATACATAACATAACCAAGAAAGCTAACTCTATACTTGGCCTTTTAAAACGTAACCTCTCAAACTGTCCCACCGACGTTAAATCCACTGCTTATAAAGCTCTAGTCAGGCCAGTACTTGAGTACGCATCTGCAGTCTGGGACCCCCATCACCAGTGCGATGTGGATAAACTTGAATCTATTCAAGGAGAGCAGCCAGGTTCTGTATGGCAGACTACTCTTATAAATCTAGTGTAAAAAACATGCTTTATAAATTAGATTGGCCCCTGCTTAAAACAAGACGATACAACACCCGGCTACATATGCTATATAAAATCAATAACAATCTTGTCGCCATCAATAAAGATGAACTTATCCCCACCGTTAGAACTAATACAAGAAATAATCATGACCTTAATTTCCAGGTTCCCTATGCTAAAAAGAATGTATATAAACACTCTTTCTTCCCTCACACACTAAAGGATTGGAATGCTTTACCGTCAGACACTGTTCATGCACTAAGTCTCAACTGTTTCAAAGCTAAACTTACTAACACCTGTATTGCTAACTAGTTTTTTTTTATATCATTTTTACTCATACTTTTTACGCTCGGTTGGCGTTCATGTCCTCTTGAAGGATTTTTGCCGACTTAACCGATTCAGATTCAGATTCAGATTCAATTAATTTCATGACCGTTACTGCCCTGAGAATAACTCCGTACTATCACGCAATTCACAGGGCTGCCTTGGGAATAACCACTGTCACCGTTCGAAATGGCTACAGCTGAGATTGACGGAAATATTTCTGAGCACAACAAACCAAATATAGAAGATTTCATTAAAGATGGAAAGAATTTAAAAGGAATGAAATGTGAATTATGCGGTAGCAAGATTCTGCTGCCAGGAAATGCATCATACGTTCAGAAAAATGTAAGTATTCGAAGACTAAAGTTAATTTGGCCTAGGTTGTAAATCGTAACGTTAACCGTTAAATTTACGCACGGTAGTTCCGAGACTATTTTTTCACATTTCATTTTAAATAGGCCTAACAAAGTATTATTACTAACAACAGTTAGGTCTAGGCCTAAACAATTTTGTTTTGTTTTTTTGAGTAATTATTGTGGAACTTTGATTGGAGTAAGTACAGAATGCAGGTTCACTCTCGAAAAATAACCCCCTGACTCGCGAACTTCCGACGTGAATGATTGAAACTTACAAATTATAAAGAAGTCCAAATAAGAACTCCCTGGTTTAATCATATGCTCTAATATCTGAATCTGAATCGTTTAAGTCGGCAAAAATCCTTCAAGAGGACATGAACGCCAACCGAGCGTAAAAAGTATGAGTTAAAAAAAAAACTAGTTAGCAATACAAGTGTTAGTAAGTTTAGCTTTGAAACAGTTGAGATTTGGTGCATGTACAATGTCTGACGGTAAAGCATTCCAATCCTTTAGTGTGTGAGGGAAGAAATAAGTGTTTATATACATTCTTTTTGGCATAGGGAACCTGGAAATTAAGGTCATGATTATTTCTTGTATTAGTTCTGACGGTGGGGATAAGTTCATTTTTATTGATGGCGACAAGATTGTTATTGATTTTATATAGCATATGTAGCGGGGTGTTGTATCTTCTTGTTTTTAGCAGGGGCCAATCTAATTCATGAAGCATGTTTTTTACACTAGATTTATAAGAGTAGTCTGCCATACAGAACCTGGCTGCTCTCCTTTGAATAGATTCAAGTTTATCCACATCGCACTGGTGATGGAGGTCCCAGACTGCTGATGCGTACTTAAGTACTGGCCTGACTAGAGCTTTATAAGCAGTGGATTTAACGTCGGTGGGACAGTTTGAGAGGTTACGTTTTAATAGGCCAAGTATAGAGTTAGCTTTCTTGGTTATGTTATGTATATGCTTATCCCATCTAAGTTTATTATCAATTTCAACACCTAGGTATTGGTGGGAGTTGACATGTTTTAGTGGCTGGTTGCATAAGGTGTAAACAGGTGATTTAAAGCATTTCTTAGAGGAAATTGACAAGATGTAGCATTTAGAGGGGTTGAAATTCATTTGCCATTTGTTTTGCAATTGTTCAAGTTTGTTAAGATTATCTTAGAGGATTTGTTGGTCAGAGGGGTTATCAATTGTTCTGTACACAAGGCAGTCATTAGCAAACAGTCTAACTGTGCTGTTTATATTATCAGGGATGTCATTTACATATAAAAGGAAAAGTAATGGACCCAAAACAGTACCTTGTGGTACACTGGATAAAACCCGTTTAGAATCAGAGATTTCACCATCTCAGACAACACGCTGGATGCGGTTGTTGAGGAATGATGCAAACCAGGCCAGTAGCTTTCCAATAGTAGTATCTAATAGTAGTATCTCTATGGCCATCGAACCCCGGCTGTGCAGTGAAGTCGTGCGGATTGTAAGCTTTCTATCTTAATTAAAAAATGATGCATATGAATCATGTTGGAAGAATTTTTACATATTTTAAGTAAAAACGAGGGCATATCCTGGCTGGGCAGCTCAGTTGCATGGATTGTATGCCTAGTAATCTTAAAGAACGATGCATATTCATGTGTGATGATAATTGTGTCAATGGAGTGTGACTTCGTTGCCGGCAGCCAGGTGTATACTTCGAAGTGAACCTGTATTTTATAGTTGTACCCTTTGATTTCTTGTAATTTCCTGAATGTCTCAGATAATTCTTATCTGATTTTGAATCAAAGTTTGAAGTCAACCAAAGAATTCTCACTCTATTGTTTAAAATTCTAGGGCCTATAAATTGTTGCAACAACTTATTGGCCCCTGCTAAAAACAAGAAGAAATCACACATGTCTACATAACCTAAGTTTATAAGATCAATAACAATCTTGTCTCCATTGACAAACTTGGTAACCTAATGCCATTGTCCCATCCAACATAATGAATTAAAGAAATAATCATGATATTAATTTTCTTATTTAGTTCCCTATGTATATGAATAGGCCTACTCCTTCTTTCCCTGCACACTAAAAGATTGGAAATCTTTGCCATCAGACATTGTACATGCACCTAGTCTAAACCGTTTCAAATCTAAGCTTACTATAGTATACTATTAAACACAATTGTTAACCAGACCCCTATCTTTGCTGTTTGTTTGTTTGTTTGTAATGGTCCTCTTGCGATTGGGAACTCGGCAACAACCTCATATTACTGTAGTACTCCCCGTAGTACCGTCATACTGATGCCAGCCGTGTTAATGGCTGCCAATGGTGATGGCTGGCCATCCAAGGGTACTACAAAAACCTATACCCTGCTTTACTTAAGCCTTGTACATAAGAAAATCTTAGTTTTAAGATCTTCGTGAAAAAGAAACCATTTTACCTTTTTTGGTTAGCATACGAAGCATTTATGCGAACCTATGTAATGGCGATTACGTCCGTTTGGCCGTCCACAGATTTGTCCTAAGATTTCCTCAGAAATGTTGAAGTTTTTTGAGAATTCCTCAAAATATGTTAAAGTTTCTTCAGAGTTCCTCAGAAAAAGTTAAAGTTTTTTTTTTTAAATCCTTATGGAAGGTTAGAATTTCCTTATAAAATGTTAAAGTTTTTCAAAGATACTTATGACAGGATTAAAGACTAGTTCCTAAAAAGTCTACAAAACGTTTGATATTTTCTTAGAAGATAACTGTAAAATGATATAATTTTCCAATATTCTTCAGAGATCCTCAAGTCTCTCTTGTAGCACTTGAAATTTAAAATTCTTCAAAATATTTGGGCACAAATAGTTATATCAGGCATGATTTTTTAAACTCCACCTTTATTATTATGCTCATTTGCATAAAGTTGCTACAGTATATGACCTGACCAGACTTGTTTATTTAGTATGCTTAGTCAGGGAGTGTGACAGGATGTGATTGCATATAAACATAGGGAGGGATGCCATGTGGGACATGGATGGGGGCCATATGATATAATATTTACCATGTTGAATACACCAAGAGCTATATCAGGCATAATTATTTGACTCCACCTTTTTTTTCTTATTCAACAACTCATTTGCATATAAGTTATATGAACTGACACTTTAATGCGTAGTATGCTCAATCAGGAACTGTGATAGCTAGGATGAGACTTCTTATGGAGTTTATGGGACGTCATGTGAGACATAGGTTGGGATGCCATGTGGGACATGGGGTGGGCTACCATGTGGGACATGGGGTGGGATGCCTTGTGGAACAGGGTGGAATGCCACGTAGGATATGTGGTGGAATACCATGCAGGACATAGGGTGGATCGCAATGGGATGGAATGTCATGTGGGACATGGGATGTCATCTGGGACATGGCGTCCCACCCCATTTCAACAATTCATTTGCATGTAAGTTATTATATGAACTGACACTTTTATACATAGTATGCTCAATCAGGGACTGATAGCTAGGATTAATCTCCTTATGGAGCCTATGGGATGTCATGTGGGACATGGGGTGGGATGCCATGTGGAACAGGGTAGAATGCTATGTGGGACATGGTGGGATGCCACGAGTAACACAGCGTGTGACATAGGTTGTGATGCCATGTGTGACACAAGGTAGGATGTCATGTGACATAAGGTAGGATGCCATGTGTGACATAGGGTAGGAGGCTATGTGGGACATATTGTGGGAGACCATGGGAACATGGGATGTGATGCCATGCGGGACATAAGGTAGGATGTCATTGGGACATTGGGAGGGATACCATGTGAAACATATGGTGGGATGCTATGTGGGACATCAGGTGGGAAGCCACTGATGCAGGACACAGGGAGGGATGCCATGTGGGACATAGGGAGGGATGTCATGTGGTACATATGGTTGGATTAATATGGGACATACATGTTGGATGGAATCCATGTGGGTCATAGCATGGGATGCCATGTGGGACATATGGTGGAATGCCATGTGGGACATATGGTGGAATATGCCATGTGAGACACTGTATGGTGGTAAGCCATGTGGGAGATATGGTGGAATGCCCTGTGGGACATATGATGGAATGCCATGTGGGACATGGGATGTCATGTGGGACATGGGGTGGGATGTCATGTGGGAGATATGGTGAAATGTCATGTGGTACATGGGATGGGATGTTGTGTGGGACATGGGATAGGATGCCATGTGGGACATGGGGTGGGATGCCATGTAGGTCATAGGATGGGATGCCCTGTGGGACATATGATGGAATGCGATGTGGAACATGGGGTGGGATGCCATGTGGGAGATATGGATGCCATGTGGGAGATATGGATGCCATGTGGGAGATATGGATGCCATGTGGGAGATATGGATGCCATGTGGGAGATATGGATGCCATGTGGGAGATATGGATGCCATGTGGGAGATATGGATGCCATGTGGGAGATATGGATGCCATGATATGGATGGGAGATATGGATGCCATGTGGGAGATATGGATGCCATGTGGGAGATATGGATGCCATGTGGGAGATATGGATGCCATGTGGGAGATATGGATGCCATGTGGGAGATATGGATGCCATGTGGGAGATATGGATGCCATGTGGGAGATATGGATGCCATGTGGGAGATATGGATGCCATGTGGGAGATATGGATGCCATGTGGGAGATATGGATGCCATGTGGGAGATATGGATGCCATGTGGGAGATATGGATGCCATGTGGGAGATATGGATGCCATGTGGGAGATATGGATGCCATGTGGGAGATATGGATGCCATGTGGGAGATATGGATGCCATGTGGGAGATATGGATGCCATGTGGGAGATATGGATGCCATGTGGGAGATATGGATGCCATGTGGGAGATATGGATGCCATGTGGGAGATATGGATGCCATGTGGGAGATATGGATGCCATGTGGGAGATATGGATGCCATGTGGGAGATATGGGATGGATATGGATGCCATGTGGGAGATATGGATGCCATGTGGGAGATATGGATGCCATGTGGGAGATATGGATGCCATGTGGGAGATATGGATGCCATGTGGGAGATATGGATGCCATGTGGGAGATATGGATGCCATGTGGGAGATATGGATGACATGTGGGAGATATGGATGCCATGTGGGAGATATGGATGCCATGTGGGAGATATGGATGCCATGTGGGACATGGGATGCCATGTGGGACATGGGATGCCATGTGGGACATGGGATGCCATGTGGGACATGGGATGCCATGTGGGACATGGGATGCCATGTGGGACATGGGATGCCATGTGGGACATGGGATGCCATGTGGGACATGGGATGCCATGTGGGACATGGGATGCCATGGGACATGGGACATGTGGGACATGGATGCCATGTGGGACATGGGATGCCATGTGGGACATGGGATGCCATGTGGGACATGGGATGCCATGTGGGACATGGGATGCCATGTGGGACATGGGATGCCATGTGGGACATGGGATGCCATGTGGGACTTAAGTGTGAGATGCCATTTTTATAAATGGCTGGATCAAATGATATGGGTGTCAATTTGCATGGGCATGCGAATCATGACGGTATTTACCGTTCTAGTTTTTTGGGTTTTTCTGCCCACAATGCTTATTCATGATGTTTAAAGCCCATCCATCATCTTCAAAAACTGTTTTTACAGTGATTTTAGTTACTTTTATCAAAATCTTTACTGGGCTACCGTACCTTTTATTCCATAAAAATCTTCTGACTAGCTCTCCAAAGTACGGTCAAAGTTCAAAACACTGCTATCGGGGACAACATTTTTGTCGGGGTAATATGTTTTAGATTATTTGAGGAACAAAATTAAGATAATACTTTGTCTTATGAAGTACAATTATATAATCTAAACATTTCTTCTTGGTGTTTTATTGATTTGTTTTCGCACACAGTTTTTATACTAAACTATTTGATAAAATTTATATGAAACAAAAAAATGTCAGCAAAAAATCAACCTGCAGTTTATTGAAACATCCTAAAACTTGTTTGCAGTCGTTTGCATAGTTGATCATAAACATACGGTGACTAAGAAAGATGGCGACAAAAACATCAAATCGAAAAACTTTATCCCACCGT
Organism: Chiridota heheva; assembly: GCA_020152595.1. Lineage (NCBI taxonomy): Eukaryota > Metazoa > Echinodermata > Holothuroidea > Apodida > Chiridotidae > Chiridota > Chiridota heheva. The sequence continues at coordinate 2,079,161 of JAIGNY010000033.1, forward strand.
GGTGCTAAATAGGTACAGATTCAGAAAAAGGTTTTTTTGGAAAAGTGTATTATTTAGACTAATTGGTATAAGAATATCCAAAAAGTAATTTAATTTTCAATCATCAATTTTCTACATCTTGTGAATTAAAAAACCCAGAATAATATACAATCGATAACAACCCTCGTATTGCAATCCCAAAGTCAACCGTACTGAAGGTTGTGTATAACATATTACTAATATTACTGTAGGTCAACACGCCAAGCTGGCAATGCCAGTTTATGAATTTTGATCGGAAGTGGATGAAGACGGAGTTTTCACCCCACTCTTTTTGAGAAGTGATCAGAGAACCAGGCAGGGTAAGGAACCCTGCCTTTGGGACCGCCGGCTTAACGTTTCCACGGAAGGACGGTGAGCGCCACCCAACCATCGGCCACTTTTTCCAAAGGCTGGGTGGGAGAGAAGGTGTGACGCAGAAGACAAACCTTTGCGCTCGATGTCAGCGCATATCGTTCTGCATATCTGTGGAAAAATTGCTGGTTAAATCACCGTTGGACTTAAACCTGGGACCTCCAGCATCTCAGTCGTACACTCAACTGACTCAACTACCTGCTTTCCTAGGGGCGTCTTGCCCACCCTTTGTGATCCGTCCTGTCCCTAATCAGAAAAATATGTAAAAATTTAATTAACCTCATAAATGAAATACCTTACATGATTACAGAACACAAAGTGATAGCATAGTAAGCATTTGTCCTGTAAAAGTTTCATTCTAAGGTGTGATTATAGCTAAATTCCCAGAGCTTCACCAGGGGCTTAAGCCTTAAGGGGGCCCTGGACTCCATGCAGAAAAGATGCAGGGCTTTGCACACACATTAATGTGCCCCTCAACAAGTCTAGTATTCTGCCCCTTTTAAAATCAAGTTACAGTAGGGGTCTGTTAACCTAAGTTTTTTTTTTCTTTTTCTCATACTTTTGTTATGCTTGGTTGGCATTCATATCTTCATGAAGGATTTTTGCTGACTGAACCTGTTCAAATTCAGATTAGTGGTTTCTGGTATCAAAGAAAATCAAGACAATTGGTTTCTGGCATGAAATGGAAATGATGGAATGTGAATCTTGTGTGAAAGGGGCTTGGAAGCAGTGGTGCCACCATGATTTTGGCCATGGAGGGCAAGATAGGGGCAATTTTGTCTGGAAGGGGGGGGGGGGGAGTCAAAAGCCTATAAATCGGACAAAATATGTCATTTTACACAATTTCTGAAGGGCAAGTGGGGGGGGGGGAGCAATCTCATTATGGAAAATACCACAATGCCCCCTGTAGCACTGCCACTGCTTGGAAGAGTTAAGGTAGATAGTCTGAAGTGTTTAGAATGCAATTGGGCAATACAGATCAAAAGTGAGAAAGAAATTCTATAGGGATTGAACCTAAGTTGGCCTAGGCCTCCGATTTCAGAGGTACATTGTATCGGAGTGGGGAAGTCATTGGGAACAAACACTCAAAAATTATGAGTTATGTTGAAATTTCCAAAGGGGCAGAGGTACTACAGTATATCCACTCTAGTTTTTATGCATGTTACACTATGTTATATCAGGCCCTATCTTTGATAAGGTTTACAAAAATTCTTTCAATTAAAGTTCTTCTTTCTTATCACTTTTGTTTGTTCTCAGATATTTCTACCATACATGAAGAAAAAGTCTGAACAACAGAAAGCAACAGATGGAGAAACACTGTCTACGTTTTGGCTGGTGCAAGGGATGTACACATTTGAAAATGTTGGCTTCACAAATACAGTGGATAGTAAGAAATACCTCACCTGTGCAGACTGTGAAATTGGACCAATAGGAATGCAAGATTTGAACGATAAGAACAATATGTATGTTGCTCATTCACGAGTTAAACATGAATGATTCAGGAAATAGTTAAACATGTATTGTTAGTTATTAATCGCATTACAGAAAAGAAAAAAAAAGATACTTTCAATGTGAAACAGCGTTCAGAATTTACATGCTAACGGTCCATTGAAACTGTCCATACAATATTATATGATGCTGTATGCATGTATTGTATGTATTTATGCTCCTCCTGCAAGATGGAACTCGCAACAACTCAGTCAGCGTTATCAAAACCAAATTGACAAATACCAGTCTTATTTTTTACAGTGATCGTGAATTGCAAATCCCTGTTTTGTTAAGATAACACACTGTAAGTTCATATTAGAGCTAGACTGGAAACCAAGGTCTCATGAGTGAAAAGATGCAGGCTGTTGCTCCTGTTTTCACATTTATGTTGATGTTGAATTGTATAATTTTAATTTACTGTATAAATTTTGTAAGATTGTGGATATATCTATACTTTTATGGACAACTCATGAAACTAATAATTATTTGTATTGTTCTCTATATGATCAAGAAAGCCTAAATAAAACTAAATTAAAGAAATAATAATAATAATTATAATAATGCAAGGATTTTGCATAGTGCCTTTTCTATACATGTATAATCAAAAGCGATTTACAAACAAACATAGCTCAAAGCTGCAGCATGCTGCCACAATTTACAATTTACGGCACAAAGCTGCAGCATGCTGCTACAATTTATGGCACAAAGCTGCAGGATGCTGACACAATGTATGGCGCAAAGCTGCAGGATGCTGCCACAATTTACAGCGCAAAGCTGCAGGATGCTGCCACAATTTACGGCGCAAAGGCTGCAGGATGTTGCCACAATTTGTGGTGCAAAGGCTGCAGGGTGCTGCCACAATTTACGGCGCAAAGGCTGCAGGATGCTGCCACAATTTACGGCCTTTTAAATGCTGAACACCAAGCAAGAAGGCAGCAGGTCCCATTTAGCAAGAAGGCAGCAGGTCCCATTTAGCAAGAAGGCAGCAGGTCCCATTTAGCATAAAGGCAGCAGGTCCCATTTAGCAAGAAGGCAGCATGTCCCATTTAGCAAGAAGGCAGCAGGTCTCATTTAGCAAGAAGGCAGCAGGTCCCATTTAACAAGAAGGCAGCAGGTCCCATTTAGCAAGAAGGCAGCAGGTCCCATTTAGCAAGAAGGCGGCAGATCCCATTAGCAAGAAGGCAGCAGGTCCCATTTAGCAAGAAGGCAGCAGGTCCCATTTAGCAAGAAGGCAGGAGGTCCCATTTAGCAAGAAGGCAGCAGGTCCCATTTAGCAAGAAGGCGGTAGATCCCATTAGCAAGAAGGCGGCAGGTCCCATTTAGCAAGAAGGCGGGAGGTCCCATTTAGCAAGAAGGCGGCAGGTCCCATTTAGCAAGAAGGCGGCAGATCCCATGTAGCAAGAAGGCGGCAGGTCCCATTTAGCAAGAAGGCGGCAGGTCCCATTTAGCAAGAAGGCGGCAGGTCCCATTTAGCAAGAAGGCGGCAGGTCCCATTTAGCAAGAAGGTAGCAGGTCTTATTTAGCAAGAAGGTAGCAGGTCCCATTTAGCAAGAAGGCGGCAGGTCCCATGTAGCAAGAAGGCGGCAGGTCCCATTTAGCAAGAAGGCGGCAGGTCTCATGTAGCAAGAAGGCGGCAGGTCCCATGTAGCAAGAAGGCGGCAGGTCCCATGTAGCAAGAAGGCGGCAGGTCCCATGTAGCAAGAAGGTGGCAGGTTCCATGTAGCAAGAAGGCGGCAGGTCTAATGAAGCAAGATGGCGGCAGGTCCCTTGTATTTAGAGGGCGGCAGGTCCCATGTAGCAAGAAGGCGGCAGGTCCCATGTAGCAAGAAGGCGGCAGGTCCCATGTAGCAAGAAGGCGGCAGGTCCCATGTAGCAAGAAGGCGGCAGGTCCCATGTAGCAAGAAGGCGACAGGTCCCATGTAGCAAGAAGGCGGCAGGTCCCATGTAGCAAGAAGTTGGCAGGTCCCATGTAGCAAGAAGGTGGAAGGTCCCATGTAGCAAGAAGGCGGCAGGTCCCATGTAGCAAGAAGGCGGCAGGTCCATTTCTTGTATGACTTGGCCGGGATTTGATCCCACGACCTTCCGACTGGAAAGCGGGTGCTCTGCCAATTGAGCTAGCCAGTCTAATGAGGTGTGGAAAATTGCAACTACGTTAAACAAGACCAACATGATATCTTTCTTTATGTTTGTATATAAAATATTTTGCTGTCAGCAGCATTTGAACCAAAAGGGTCAAGGGTTTAATTTTCTTTTGGGTTACATACTTCTTATTGGCCCTTTCAGTAATGTTATATCTGGTTTACAGTATTTAATGATTTAACTGAACTAGGGGAACTTTTTAGTGATTACTTTTTTCAGGCGTGAATGATGTACATTTTCCAAATAATGAACTTTCCGATTCAAAGAGATTGGGAATTGAATCATGATCTAAAATTGTCTTATTTTCAGTATTATGATGCATTATTGTACAATTTTTTGTTTAAAAAAATTATGAACAGGGAGGAACAGTTAATCAGTAATTTTTAATGTGAAATTTTTGCTGAGATTCAAATGTGGAAATACTAAATCGTTTGTCACATACCATTGTAAGTGTTTTACTATAGGGCATGTATCACAGTGGTTGTGAAAATAAACCAGCTTTCCTTCACAACCTTCCATCTCCTCACTATTCTAACTCTTACACCATAGTTTATAAACACCCTCTTGGCACATTTGACTCTGACTGTCGCGGTGCCGTTAAACATCAACAAACCAAACCATCTTACTGAGTTTTTTTAATTGAATTTGGAGCATGTCCGATGATGCAATAATTTTTTTGTTAATCGCCTTTATTGGATTTTTTTATTATCATATCAATGTATTGCTTAACAGTTTTTTTTTCACAATTCTTAAATGTGTACTTTACTTTTTCAAGAAGTAAATTAGGGTTTCTATCTTAACATGGTAGGGTTTAAAATCATTCCAGTCATTTAATATGCGCAGAACTTTCCACACTATTTTTCATTTTTGTTGTTCAATTTGTTTGTACGTGTTTAAGTTGTGACCTTTAGAATATAAATGAGAATGGACTTTCACATCACCAGATTTGTCGTCATTATTTGAGGCATGGCAGGCATATCATGTGGCTTAATCTTAAAGGAGCACTTTTGAAATATGAGGACGTATTTTTCTGGAGTCCATAATATTTAATGCACTTTTCTTGCATGTGAAGGTACTGAACACCTTTGATATGAGTGGTCAATCAACCACAGTTCTTCTAATTATAACTTATCATATTCGACGTACTAAGCACCTCTGCTCTAATAAGCACCCACCCAATAATTTTTAACTGATAACAATTTATTTGATGATTAATTTGAAGACTTAAAATAAGTTTTGTTACACTATTTGATTTTGCGTCTGACGCTCATGATCATTTTGTGGTGGTTATTGTGAGGCTAGTATAAAACCACTTCACACAATGCAGTTCGAATAGCACACTGTCACGGCCCGGAGCATGGGGTGCTTATTAGAAAGAAAGTTTGAGCCTCAAAAGTGGTGCAATTTTACTTTTGTAAGTGACCGAGTGTTTATTGCATCAAATGCGATAATTCATTTTTTAACAACACAAATATTAAAAATGATACCTCTGTTATTTCAAATTTACATGAATCGGCAAAATAGATGCACTCACTTTTCGACTGAGAGCTTGTTTAATCAGAAATAAGGAAATTTAACGTAATATTTATTGGTTTTAAGGTTTGATCTTGCACAGCAAGTATTGATATTATAAAATAATAGTACCTAGTTTCTTCCTGTGCTATTTGCAATTTTTTGTTGTAATTATCCTAATTTAGTTCAAAGAGCCGTGTATTGCACACATTCAGTCTTTTGGAGCAACTAAAAGCTTTGCCCCCAGGAACCCCACCATGGACCCTACAAGGTGCCCTAAGGCGGGCCTCTTGACCTCATGCCGAAAAGGTTTGTACAGTGCCCTCAATATCAAACCCTTGGCGGTGTCACTGGATATTGCACCTTTACCCATCAAGCCGTGAGTTTAAGCATGAAAGTACCGTAGCACAATTTCCTTAATTTGTTTGGTGTGAAATGTGCTTCTTCGGGAAGGCGGGAGGTAGTAATTGGGGATGGGGGCTTATGCTGCCCAGTCAAAAAAGTGGGGGCCTAAGTATACTCCTCGTACTTAATGAAAAAACCTTCCATAATGCAAAGAGTAAAACAGGTGACAAGAATAATGGCAGTGCATCCACACTTCAAAAGAACTTTCAAAAGATTTCCTAAAATGTTGAGACTATTTCATGAAATTTTATGGATGGATTTAGGAAAATTGCAAAGAGGGGGCGGGGGGGGCGGGGGGGGGGGTTCTGATTTTACTGGAGTAATACACATTGTCGGGTCTTTTTCGGAGGGTTCCAAACCCCTCCCCTTCCCCAACTTTAGATCGCTACTGACAAGCTGGATCTTTAAAAAAAAATCAAAGAGGGGTTTTGATTATTATTGGAGTAAAGAAAATGTTGGACATTTTTCAGAGGGAGTTTCAACCCTCAGAAACCCATCTAGATTCGCCATTGAATTTAGTGACTATATTTCATGAAATTTAGTTACTATTTTACGAAATGCATATGAAATACAGCTTACTCTCTGAACTGAAATTTCAAGAAAGAAAAAATAGCCTGGTCGGAAGGAATCATAAGACTAAATTTGATTGAGAATAAAACATTACCAATTCAACATAAATTTTCCCCAAAACTTCAATTTTCCCGAATTTCGAGTGATTTAAATTTATTGAGAGTGGAAGCCATAAAGTAATAGCTGTCAAATATATGGTAGGACTATGCCCAGGAAACTCGATATAAGAAGATCGTAACTAGCGAAGGGAAATCTCCCAAATAAAATAATGCGAAACTGTGTTTTTACACTATTCAACATACCCCCTCCTCCACCAAATGTGGACTAGCTATACGGCCCTGGATTTCAGTAAAACGTCCTACCTATCCCCTCGCCCACCAATAACCAAATAAATACTAAGCTTGAGGTAAATTATTATACTGACAGACTTGCCAACATTGGAGGTATCATGATAAACAGGAACCTTGTGATCATAAAGTATCTAATTTGTTTTAACAACCGTAGGCTTACATCCATTCCCAGGCTACGTTCCCTTTATAACCATTTTGCCTATGAAATCGTTTTTATTAAAAAGTAACTTTGACAGATAGGCCTACAATATTTTGTGTCGAATGATTTCCGTCTCTCTGCACCTTGTGGGTCAAATCCTGCCTTTCAACCTGAATAACATCCAAAAAGAAGTATTACTGTTCAGAGGCGCAACTAGCTGACTAGACGTCTGGGGGCCGTGGGAAATTTAGCATTCGTAACCCCATAAGAAAAAAATGAAATAATAATAATAAAAACATACGGCGGTGTCATTGCTCGTTGACCCTCAAATCTTGGTTTTTGTTCGGGGCCCGAGAAGTTTACCTAGTTATTTGTCATATACCCCGTTCCAGGCCTTTTACTTCCCCTCTGATCTGTTTTTTTATTATTTTTATTTTTTATTGTTGACTGACGTTCAGTGATGTTTCTGATTTACGCCTGACGGACTTATTCAAGTCCTATGCAGCTACGTGATCCATTTCATTCTGAGTTACGATGCTCCTCGTCGTTTCCGGCATGCCTTTCAAATTACATGTCTTTTGCGTGTCCAGCTTTGCCTCAAACAATTCTCCAACTTCTTTTTATTTTTCTTCAGCTAAAAAGTGTAAAAATATATTTCTTCAACACAAAAATCAGATGATTTTTAGCACACTTTCTCTATCCGTTTTTGCACTCTACAACGTTAAGTTTGTACTGAGGATGTCAAACTTAAAAAAATGATACTCATGTGACTATCACCTGATAATAATTGCAATGGCGTTTGCAATTTCTACGCGGGGTCAATTTTAGATTTTCGTCAGATCATGAAAATACAAGTTGAAGAATAATTTGAATTATGCAAACAAATGCAACTACTTATCGTTTACTTTCGTTTATAAAGCTCTGAAACAGAAAAAGGTTGAATAATTATTTGCTAATTTAAAGACGACACATAAATACCGCACACATACAATTTTTCCACTCGTTAATATAATGAAGAAGCCATGAGTATATATGCGCAGGCGTGACACTCAACAAAAGTTTTAAAACATGGCGACCAACAAAAAAACGGTGAAAAATACCCAACTGCAAAACCCATCACACTGTGCGAAAGAAAAGTTTGTCGCATTTAGGAAAATATGGGTTGGTTAAAGAGGCGATATCGTCACATGTGCACAATATTTAGAATTCCTTTCAAATTTTTTGATTGGTTGAAATTTTGCTGCGCGATTCGTGGTCTCGTATTGCAAGGTATATAGTTATTTAAAATGCCTTAAAGGTTTCCACACGAAATAGCTCAGATGCTTGCGGTGATCGCTAGTACATTTTTTTTTAAATCATGCCGTGAGTTCAAGCCCCGGTAGAATCGTTTATTTTGACTTTTTGCTTTCATCTTCTTCTTTTTTTTCTCAGTGATTTTTATTTGGTGACTATCATTGTAGTATTATAATACTAAAATTTCAATTTCGCTTTCCGACAAAAAAGCATTGAAAAAAACAAACAAGTTTCTCGTCACAGTAACGTTATGCGCTGTGTATGTAATTCTGCACACACAACGTACATGTATGCTAGTGTCTGGCTGTACTGTGTGGTACAAACAGACAGGATCGGATCTTGCCTACACAACCGGAAGTGACGTCAAAATAAAGTATCCCTCATTTTTACCGTATTTTACTAAGACGAGCCACCCTCTTTAAGTGTTAGTCTAGTCGGAAACACGATATCTGCAACCGGCTACATACACAAAACAAATGTCCCAGTGATAACATACGTGTACGTGGGTTGTGACAATAAATATAGGGTTTACCCACCCTATTGTTGCGCCCCTGGCCAGGACTCCCAAGTCTCACTTTTTTAATCAAATTAATTTGGATCTAAATAGGTTGGAGGGCATGAGCGGACTTTTCCGACCGTAAATGGGAGGAGGTTTGTGTGTGGGGAAGTTGGGGAGGGTCCAAATGACGCTAAGATGCAAAAAATCACCATACAAAAGATGCAAATTTGGAAATTAAATGGGGAAAAGTGCCCCCTCAAATCCCGCTTACGCCCATCCGATAATCACAACAGACTTTCACACAACGTATTGTAAGCCCTGTCCTTTCCTAGAGACTAAGAGAGTATGGAGGCGGACACAAGGAAGGGTTGGGTAGGAAGAGCGGGAGGGGGGGGGAGGTGTAGGTATAACCTAATTGAGTTCCATATACATGAAGTCCAACATATGACTAGAAAGAGGGTCCCATCATCATGAATTAGGCCAAAAATGCGTTCATTCCGTTCCAAATCTTTACCAAAATGTTCAAAATTTGGAAGAAGATTGACGGTTGATTTACAAGTCGCGCAATGGGCCTAACTTCATACTTATAGGCATAATAAATCCGGGAAATTAGTGGGGCAGTCCCCTCCAAAAAGCCTACCTGATCACAAAAATGGCAACATGTAATAGAATAATAAATGAATATCGAACGAAATAATGTATATAATTGTCCGCTTAATGATTTCGCGCGGCGCCTGCAAAGGTGGCAATCAACTATGTGCGTATCCGCGACTGACGACCGATCATTTTTCAGTTTCTGATAGTCCAGTCAATCTATATTTTGACCTAAAAGAAATTGCAAAAGTTTTGTTTTGCATATCGGGTGGTAGAATTTTGTTTACTTCTCAACATATTACAAAAAATCTAAAGTTGGCAACCATCTCTTTTTCAGCTCTAAAACTTTGATTTTATCATTTATTTTAAATTTTTATTCAAAGCTTCCGCAAAATTTGGAACACTGTTGCTACGGGGTTACTATGAAAAACGTCAGCAAAATTGTCATCTGCTAGAGTTTGCTAGCGCTCCTGTCTGTCCGTCATCATAGCTAGAAGGATGTTAATTTCAATGCCGAACTTCGTCTAGTGAGATAAACACCTCACTTAGTAGGGCACTACTTGCAAGGCAATACTTGCATACTGAGTGAGACAACACATGATTCACTAGTAATGCTGAAAACAACTCAGACAACAAATAACATTTTATGAAATGAAAACCCTTATCAAAACTAACCAAGGTACCTACGAGCCATGATTTTGATTTCATTAGCGTCTTGAAACTTTACAGTATCTAAAAAAACCCATCTAAATTACGAAATAAATGACATTCCGGTTACTTCGCAAATCCCTCTTTAGGAAACGCGTAAACAAAATAGTGCGCGTATCACACAAGAGCAACTTTTCACTTTCTTTATTAAACTCACACACAAAGCGTACGTGAAAGTCTTAATATAGTATCATTGCATATATCTATTTATTTTGTATTACGTAAAAGTGATCCATGACGATAAAAGGCATTGTCAAAAGTTGACCTGCGATCGTCGCGAAAAGGTCTAGTTTTTAAAGCGCGTAGTCGAAATTCATTTACGCTTTTATGATAAGCCAATGCAGCAGTTTCAACGTTGAAAGGTATATAGCGTTTTCTGACTGTGTATTCACTTGGTCGGAAATGTGACCTGAGGTCATAAAACCGCACAGCAACCGCGCGCATTCACGTACCCCGCATTGGAGTGAAAACAAACCGATCAGCTGTGTTTGTTTATATGCCATACGTACCGCACACAGTAAACGCATACGGACTTGCCTACGTGTATCGCGCAAAGGTTTGTTTTTATTCCAGAAAATGACGTCACCTCCTGGATGTGACGTGGCGCCGACCAAGTGAAAGCAGCCATATAGTGGCTATAGCGTATGCTACAGTCAGATGTTATCTGACTTAACTTCGTCCTGCTAATCAACTTGTCACAAAGCTATGACTTCATACAACTTGTATTACAAGGAAACTATGCATGATTAATTGGTAATATTCCCTTAAGTTTTTCCTTTAACATCGTCAGATCATTGTAAAACAAAAAATAAGTGGACAGTAACTCGTGACCAAAAATGGTCTAAACCTAAAATAATAGGCTTAGCCTAGTCTAATGTAAAAATACTTGCCGAGCGCTCTTCAAATGTTACGCTTATATTATAATTCATAAATTTTAGTATTTCTCTCAACAGGTCTTCTGCTTTACCGTTTCCAAAAATTGTGTCTTATTCCGTTTCACACGATAATACTTCGAAAAATTAAAATGAAATGTTGGCGCTAATTAAAAAAAAAAAAAAAGATCCTTAAGGTCACGCCTAACTAACTTAGCCTACCCTTAGGAAAAGGGAATTAAACTCGAATACAATACAAGTAGGCCTAGGCCTATTTACTATTAGGGGAGTGTTGTGGGATAAATAGGAGAAGTAACCGGTTTTTCTAAGTAATATACATATTCTTCTAAAAACGCAAGTGCAAGCCTCAATTTAGTTTTAAAACATTATTTAACAACGTTAGACAGTAAGAGGCCTAGCCTACGTTAACGTAGGCTATATTTAGCCTACATTTTACGTTGATAATATTTCACTAACGTTAGATTTATGCAAAATATGTGCAACAATTTTATAGAGTAAAATTTGGAAGTATCAATTTTCATCAATTACTGACAATTATGCAATGTTATAATTATGCAATTGATGTTGGTGAAAGCGTTTATAAGATTTAAATATCCTTTTTAACCTTTTATTTTTTACTTTTGCGTTAGAATAGAACAAATTTCTGAGCTTGATAATGTTGTAACGTTACTATTACGTCAAAAAATGACGTATCAATAAATTTACGGTAGTTTCAGGGTACCAAAGAAGCAAAAATCATTGGAAGATGATAATTTTCAGGGCCGTAAAACATGGCATTGCGTGGCACTATTTTAATCAACATTTTTTTAATATTACATTTTACTTTTTAGACCCAAGTTAGGGCCTAAGTTTAATATACAATATTTTCTACAAGAATTTTAGAAAGTAAGCCTACAATGCAAATTTTCAATAGGCCACTAAGTTAACGCTAGACCAAACGTTAACGTTAGGTATACGGCCTTGATTTTCATCATTTTTTCTTCTCAAATTAACTGTTAGATAGGGTCCAAGCCTATTACGAAAAATTATAGGCTTTGTATGTCTTTTGTAGTAGGCCTATATATTAAATTCAATCTTACCTCTTTTATTTTGTGGTTGTACCTTTCAAAATGAGAAAGAATAGCACGGAGTAAACACACATACTTAGCCTAATTAATGTTAGGCTATAACACTTTCACCAAGCCTAAGATGTAACATTAGACCCTAATTGTTAGGCTAGGAAAGGTCTTTTCGTTGATCTTGTTGGGGTTTTTTTAAACAAAAATTAATCTTTCCTTTTCCTATAATCCCTGCCAGCAAAGTCATCTACCTTAATTCTTAATAGGCCTTAAATTTCTTTGTTCTTTACCGATGTCATGAGGAAAAATTAGATAAACGTTCCCTACGTAACTGTTACTAAGCCTAACTTTTACTGTGTTACGTCTTAGTCTTTGTACATTTAGGGCCGTACTAAGTTAATTGAAGATTACTTACCTAAAAATAAAAATAAATTCACCTGACATTGAGAAGAGTACGCGATATGATTCAGGCTTTTAAGTTCCTATCTGGTAGTGATGCTTTGACTTCCTGTTATTTTTGCATGTTTCAGCTCTTCATGTGACACGTGGTAACACTTTGAAGTTTAAACTGTAAAATAATATAGATAAATCGCCATGTCACGATTAACGATAATATCAGGATAATATCGTCACAATTTACAGAGTTACGTTATTCGAGAAGACATTGTACTTGACAATCGAGAAACAAGAAACTTGACATGTTTGAGACCATGTTTTTGAAAATAGGTAAGATTTGAGCGACGATTTTTTTTAAACGGTGTGATTTGATACGACGTTTATTGAAAACGAGTACGATTTGAGAACAAAATTTTAATTTGAAATCCTATTGACTTTGCACAGGTAACAAAATTTGAGCAACGGTTTTTTGAAAACTTGAATGATTTGAAAAGACATTTTTTTCTGACACTTCTCATTTGAGAAACAATTTTTCTGAAACTCATTTGAGAAACAATTTTTTGAAACACTGTCATTTGAGGCAGTTTTTTGCTCAACTGTTTTTCATTTGAAAGGACAAAGCTGGCGTCTAACGGGGAATGACAAGACAGAACTGCACTTTAATGAGAAAAAAGAGTCTACGGGGGCTTAATCGTGGGAATAATCGGACAAAACTACGTTTTCAACGGGAAAATGGCGTCAACGGGGGTAATAACAGGACAGAACTGCGCTTTAATGTGAAATACGGGGGTCTACGGGGGCTTAATCGTGGGGATAATTGGACAAAACTACGTTTTTTAACGGGGAAAATGGCGTCTAACGGGGAATGACAGGACAGAGCTGCGCTTTAAAAGGGGATGGGACTTGATTCCAAACCACGCCCCCTGAACTTTTTTCCCCAAACACTACATTTGGGCATGCACTTCTTGAAATTCCGTTGAAGAAAAAGAAGAAGAGCAAGAAGAAGAAGAAAAAGGAGGAGGATGAGAAGAAGAAGAAGAAGAAGAAGAAGAAGAAAAAGGAGGAGGAGGAGAAGAAGAAGAACAACAAGAACAAGAAGAAGAAGAAGAAGAAAAAGGAGGAGAAGAAGGAGAAGAAGAAAAAGAAGAAGAAAAAGAAAAGAAGAAGAAGGAGCAAGAGTAGGAGGAGGAGGAGCAAGAGGAGGAGGAGCAAGAAGAGGAGGAGGAGCAAGAGGAGGAGGAGGAGGAGGAGGAGCAAGAGGAAGAGGAGAAGAAGAAGCAGGGCGTCAAATTTCAGAAGGCATTTTTTGTTTTGATGTGTACTTTAGTTTTTGAAATTCCTTGAGCGCTCTTTTTCTCAACCATCAACTTTTGAGAGAATAATTTGAAGAAAAAAGTAGTAAAAAACGAGGGAAATGGGTTAAAAAGCGAGGGACTTCATTGCGCACACGCGATAATGACGTCATTGCCTTGAGAATGGGACAAAAGTATATATCAAGTTATTAAACGTAGATGTGTATTATGTTGTATGTGAACATCGACCAGTCTAGGACTGTCCGGAGAGAACCGCCATGACAACGGAACGTCGACGAACCTTGCGCCGTGCCAAAGCACTACTTAAACCCGATTTCGCCCGAGTTATATTGCCCTATGCGAGGTTGACGAAAATACAGTCGCTATCCCCGTCTAACATCAGGCAACTCTAGCATATGAAGGGTAAGCAAGGTGTGTTTTCTTCCTTGTGAATGTTGGCGTGTACATTCTATACCATCATCCTGGGATAATTTCAACAATTCATAAACCAATCTATTTATTCACATGTTATTGCCAGCCATCAACTTAAAAAAACCAACATGAAACGCATTTACCATATTCAAATCCCAAAGTAATTACAGTGGCAGATCTATTTGAACAAGACACTAATGAATAAAGCAACCCTGTACTTTAGGATAAGGCTCATATTCAGCCATCCCTGATGTTCTCCTAAACGACGACGATTGGCCTTTCCTGTTTCTCTCCTTATAGTGAGTCCTGGTAATCAAACACGCAGTATGCACACGATGTAATACACCACAGTAAGTATAACACGAAATGTCAACACGTTATAACTCAAGATATAATAACACGTGGTTGTTAATGTAGCTGACGAATGCTATGAATGATAAAACAAAATCTTCAGCCGGCTTTTAAATGTTCAGTCTTGAATGACATTCAATACTGTTGTCATATATGGTCATCACACCAATATTAAGTGACCAATCGGATACATTTAAAATGACAAAATTCTGTTACGTATGCAATGGACCAATACCATTATTTAATGTTCGTCTTTCATCCCTTCACAGACATCAAAAACATCTACACAAAGAATCTATATTGATCCAATATTGAATAAAGAAACATGGAATATGAATTTTTTTTCATACTATTGATATCGATTTGCCATGCAAACATCCTAACAGATAATTTTACCCTATTATCATATCATCAAACTTTGACCACCCTATTATTAAACACGCATCATGTACAAAAATGATGTATCGATCGGTTCTCTTTGTCAAACACAAGGAAATTTAAACAAAGGATCTATATTGATCCAATATTGAATGAAAAACATGGATTATGAATTATTTTCTCATACTATTGATATCAATTTGCCATGCAAACATCTTAACAGATGGTTTTACCCCATTGTTAAACATGAAATAATCAAAAATTATTAAACACGCATTATGTACAGAAATGATGTTTTGATCGGCTCACAACATTTTAACCCCTATTATTATACATCAATAACACAAAATACGCATGATGTACACAAAATGGATCGACTGTATATCCAACATTAAAAAAAATGGCCCGTAACGAAAGATATAACTCAGTCAAATTGCGTTCGGTTTCTTCTACACTTAGAAGTTTAATACATGTCCTCAAATGACCCCAAAAGCAGCACCGATTAACGGCAGTTGGTAGATCTAAAGTGAAATTTAACAAAGGAAACGGACCACAGACAGCAAAATTGACACCTAATATAACGTTAAATTGGAAGAAGAAAAAGGATGCGGAATAAATCCTTTTTTTTTCTTCAGTCCATTGCCTTGCGGGAGAAATAAAAATCGACACTTTTTTCTTCATACAGGATAAATGTGCAGGGTGACCCTAGCAATCATGTTTGTTCTGACGTCATACACCAACATCTGTTGGTTGGAGTTAGCCCTATGTTAAACCGTATGTAAGAGTCCATAATCAAATCAATTAATACAGGACATAGAATTTTCTTTTTGTGAGATGCTCTTGTGTATTATCGATGTGTGTGTAAGCATACCTTGATGACGTATTAACCTCAGGTGACTTTCAATAATTTGAAAAACCACGGTCCCTCAATATATCGGTCAAAATGGACGTCT